>CM076089.1:41678405-42189008 GCA_038088585.1 Chrysina gloriosa
TGCATTGCAGTTTATTCTATGTCAGCCGGTACATATATATATATATACACTAAGTCCATGTCGACATACGTTTCGGAGTTTGATTTACGTAACAAAGTCCAAAAATGAAAATCAAACCCAGCGAGGTGGTGGTAAAAGAAAGAAAGGAAAAGAAAAGCAAAGCTTACCAATCAAACTCGGATGCATGGGGACAAAAAACCCATCACTGAAACCATACTGCTACTCGATATTCACCATAAGATTCATTAATGATAAAATTTATTTCATTTTTTTTTTCACTTTTAACCTGTAAATTCACGAGCCCAGAAAAGAATGCAAATAAAATGTTCAGAATACACTGTATACTTAGATGACAGGTTGGACATTATTAAACATTTATCTCCATTGGTTTAAAGTAAGGAATCATACTGATTTAACTTCGTCCAAGAAAATTCTCTTGTTAAAACTTGTTCCAATAACAAATCAGCTGTTTAATAGAACTTTAGGTTTCAAATCAAAAGTTCTGATGTGACATGATTCATAGATAAAATAATCCATTAAAGCCCAATATTGTACATCCGTAATCTGTGGAACTTGATTTTTATCCTCTCTGCGTAAATGGCAATTCTATATTTGCTCCATATAGGTTTTATCCGAAGTCTAATCCTAAACACAGTCGTCATCTTGATGTGAAGTTATTGCTAAGCTTTAACTCTAAAGTTGGTGCAAACAGAAATCGAACGCATTTCTGCTTTTACGTTTCTAAACACAGCTACGTTCGATATGAAATATGAAAACCTTGTGTGATTTCTTGCGAAATTGTACGTTGGCATAGTCGTAAAAAGTCCATTCAATAATCCGTTTCAATTGCTCGCGCTTGGCGAACAACTTCGTACGTAGATTCTATATTGAACAAGGCCGCTTTCGCAAAAGGGATACTTTGGCATCCCCGCGAAAACTTTCAAATAAACATTTGCACATGGAGCGTTGGTCGTAGGAGTTGAGTGAAGAAAATCGAAAAATAAAAGTGGGTTACATCACGTACATTAGGCTAATGCACTGACTTTTTAGTAGGAAATGTGTGGAGAATTTAATAAGGACTAGTTTCAGTAAAGGAAAGAGAGAAGAAAATGCGATCGATACATTGCGGAAAGTAGCAGAGCTATGAATAATACTTTTCAAGTGCGATGAGAATTTAAATGACGTTAGTTATTCGTATTTAGAAATGTCATTATATTTCAATTTGCAGCCACTACATAACATTATTGTGTATATTGTAGTTATAGTATTCTATTAGTTTTACTGATTCTCAAGGTTGCAATTATCATTTCGCTTTGCGGTTTTTTATGGAAGCTGTACTTTCATAAAAAACATATTAAATTGTACGTAAAAATTTAATACTATTTTATAGTACAATATAAAACACTGTACTATATTTCTGTGCAAAATCATTGTACGAAATTAGAACCTGTCCTACTTTCATACTAAATGTTTTGACTTGTGCCTGCTCACTAGTCTGCATTGCACGTATTCCAATCTAACCTAATTTTCTTATGTTTAGGTCTTGTCCAGTCCTGTTACAGTATAAAATAAGCGTGGGTTTATACATTATACTGTGGTCGTATCGGCAAATGTTTGTTATTGAGCGTTTTACTAAAAGTATTAGTGTTATTAGCTAAGCATAAAATAGATCTTCTTGACGGTTATGAGAAATATTTGTAAATACTGTGTGATACTGGTGTACAATTTGAAACAATTTGATGTAGCATGGAACAGAATCATAAACAGAATTTTTGTACAAGTTCATAATACACATGTAATAGGCCTGATGAATGATGGAGTCGAAATTCATACAACAATCTTAAATAATAAAATAGTATTCAATTGTTTGGTACAATTTAATATGATAATGTAAAACGGGATTTATATGTATATGCAAAAAAGGATGTAGAATATCTCAAGTAGATTATGACAATAAAATATAGCATCCACCACTGGGGCTACAAAAATAAATATTCTACAAATAATAGCAATTCAGCTGTTGTAATACGCATTGCGATGCTTGATCAGGTTAGCAACTACTTTATTTATTCTAAATTCTAGGTGTTACTATATTTCTTGATACAATATACATATGTATACCTTGTCTGCAGTAATACCCAGAACCTTTTCTTATATAATAATTTTAACGGAATCAAATTTTATTTTACATTTAAAATTGTTTTACTATTGCTGTCAACTTACAATTAGTATATACATATGTGTATTTTCAAATTATTATTAAGAATCCATACATCTTCCAAACGTATTTGTAGTTAAAGGAAAACAGATTTATCGCCGAAGGTCGTTAGCGAATTATTCAGGTTCAAGAAGATTATAAAAATATATATCGTAACTATGGTACATCAATTTGCTAGAGCGGAATGCGGATAACGACATGAGCTTACTGAACAGAAGAAAACATGGAAAACGATGATCGACCTCATATTCAGGCAAACTTAGGACATTAATTTCGATGAAAAAGCTTCGTCATTGGCGAAGACCTTGGTCGCTCTTCGCAAGCATATTTTGTGTGCAATACTTTGTGGAGAATTAGACCTCCTCTTTCTCCTCGTTAGCCTCTCTCTTTCATGACCGCCGCTTGTCATGACTTCCTTCTCTTCTTGCTCGTCTTTCCGTTACCCACAATTCACTGCAGACGATGTTTTATCGAAATAGTTTGTAAGTAATTTGTTTTCAAGTTATTATTCCTGAACCCAAACACTGTAGAAACTATTTAATGAATAACAATTTGGAGCAGCAACTCCGAACTCTCAACGTTTGCATAACACAGCATAGATCGCAAGTTACTGAAGAACTGGATCAATATCTTACACGTGTAAAAACGAAACAATTTCCTCATTTTCCCCGTTTGCTTTCCTTTCTACACCCTCGAACTGCTACTAGTAGATTCTAATTCATCATAGGTTAATTAGTCGCTTTTACTTATACAGAATGTGTACAAATTGGCAAAATGCTAAACGCAGCGACATCCTTCGGTTATGAATAGAAAATCTCAATGTTAGTATTGCATCATGCTTGCATGTTCTTAGAAAGAAACATACATTTGGCAACACTGCACTCACATACTACTGTAATAGTAGGTATCGTAATATTTTCTGAATTTCAATCTTCCAAAACAGTTTACTCCTTATTAGTAGTATCAGAAGAGTGAAATTAGTTATTGTCAAAGTAATACATATTGAAAAATGTAAAATTACATTGCATTACATAATAGAATTCATTTATTTTAGGATATTTATCTGATAAATCCAAAGAACGTCCTAAAAAGTCACCATCTTTTTGAATCCTATTTAAGATTGTGTTTAATTTAATCGAAATATGTTATCGTTTTTATAGAGCTGCTGAACTCTAGTAACATGATATGGATTAAGGTTTTCTTATAGAACCAACTAAATTGTGTTTATTACTGGGTACATTTAATGTGGAAACTAACTATCGGGTATTGACGGAAGGATCTTCGTGTACTGTGTCTAGAATTTGCTCATTCTACCTGTATTGTTCGCCTTTGTGTTGGTCGATCAGCATTAGCATTTCTCGTATTAAACGAATCAATTTCAAGAAGATGCTGATCCAGTCTTCGAAATACATTTCCTCCAGGATGCCTCTAGTTTGGGAAACATAATACGTATAGAACCGTACATTATAGCATATCTGCATATTCATTCGATGTAAAATCCATTACAAGTGAACAAAATACTAATAAAAGGACGAGAAAACACAATAACCTAATCAAAACTATACAAATAATCATAAAAAAGGGAAGGTTATGCAAAAATACATCACAAAAGTCGAATCAAATACATAAATGTCAACATTTGACAGTATTGTTTTTGATAGAAATCACATTCGATTGCAATCTTATTGTTCTACAACGTGGCAAGATAAGTATGTCTTTCGTGAAAATATATTAATGAAGGAATGTTAAAAACATAATTGGAAGTCAAAAAAGAAACGTTTAACAACACCTAGTATCAAAACTTCTTCTTTACTTTAAGCTACACCCATCTCTATCAACATATATCAAACAATAACGGTTATTTGTGAAATAAAAGTCCGAACTTCTAGAACCTCGTAAAGACGTATGAAGCATGGTACAATATTTTGATGTGGAGGTTTTTAATTCAGAGTTTCATAAGGGTTCACGTGCAAGTTTTTCGCCAATTTATACACACCCAATATACTCTACAAATGTATATTAAAATTCACCAGTTTGTATGAAATGTATGTATATTTTTACCTTCCCAATGTGGTATTGACACAGGAACCCCGAATCCTATCCGAGAGCAAGGCGTGTCTAGGATTTTCGTTTGCAATAAAAGATCAACTGCTATGTGCAGGTTTAAACTGGTTACGTTTTAACCATTATATGATCCAGACCTAGTTTCCTCCTTATTGCTGTGTTTTTTCTTCTTCACCCTTTCTTTTATTCCCACAGTCCTTCTTAAGTAATTCATTGCTGTTGCTCGTAACCACTTCTTTTGGCATTCAAATAGGATCCAATTCTCATTTTCATACCCCTAGGACTGAATGACTGAATTGTTTTGAAAACTATTACTTTCGTTTCTTCCAAAATATTTTCGATACCTACTAGCCTTTTACTAAGTATTTAAAATAGCTCTTCAGTGTTTTCTAGTAGACTATTCATTTCAGTTTCCCTGCCACCTTAATTGTTCATAACGATTTCCACATAGATATTCGGATGTTTGTGCTGGTTATATTACTATTTAATTTAGATTTACATTTTGTTGGTTCATTTTTATTTTGCCTATTTTCATTGTGTTTTTTATCATTGTTCACTGTCGGTCAGCAAAGCTTTGCGTATTCTTTCAAGATTTCTTGAGCTTAGTTTCAGGTTCTTTCCTAAATCCGCAAGGTATTATAATCAATGGTACATATGTTTGCGCTTATTTGAGGTAGATCTATCCAACGTTTTATTTCTCCGTCATAACGGGTTTAACCCTTGTACTTCCCCCAATCCCGGCCACACCCTGATTTTGGAAGATTTAGATGACAGTACGTGTATGTCTAATGAAGTTGAAATCGAAGAACGCGCGTGACTAGGTCGAAACATTGATTTCAACCTTATCAAATAAATGTATTTCCCATGGGCACGCGTTAACTTATTTCAAAGCAGTATTAGTACGATATAGATATGACAGTAAAATAGCTTAAAAAACTCTATAGGTGCAACAAGTTACTGTTAGATTGTCTTCAATAAATGCTAATGATAATCGAATTATGGCGCAAAAAGGTGAATTACTCAATATGATAATCATCTACTATAGGCAATGAACCATTCAAATATTAACTGCAATAACATAATTGTCGCTCATGCAGATGTGAAATCGTCTCGTAATGAGAAATTTGTAGGAAATTATTTTAAGACACAGGACCAAGCAAACAAGAACAGGTTTCAAGATCAAAATCTCCAATCTGCAGAGTACTAAAACATGTTCCAAACATTGAAATAAAATCCAGATGTAAGTTCTCAATTAGTAAGTCGGTAGCCCTGATTAATCAGATAAATGCATCATATGGCCTAGACAAGATGTCTTTTGGTTCAGATAACTACATTTAACTTCCCAGCTGTTTCCAAGAATCTCACCAAACGAAATATATGTATATACATTTGTCATATCATTTGGTTTACAAATAACTAAAGTCAGATAATAATAATAATAATAGTAATAATCCAATGTTATCCAACGGTGGTATACCAAAACATAAATAACATAGGTACATATGTTTCATAAAGCAAATATGCTAATTCAAAGATAAGTACAAAAAATGAAACTTGAAATATAAAAAAGAAAAATCAAGAACGAAAGAAATTAACAAAATTTACTAATTGAATTAACAAAGATATATTCACAAAAGAAATCTGTTATACGGCACATTAATATATGTATAAAGTTAATTCTAGAAAAGGATAAGGCCAAAGTGGGTGAAGATCCGGAGGATAAACGAGGGACAAAAATATTGGCACTGGAAAGCGAGTGAGAGGAGTCAATAGAACCATGAATTAGTTTCCACATAAATTTTGCTCCAAGAGTTTCCCGACGATGCTTCAAATTACCATATCTTCTAAGTAACGAATCATCATCGATACTACGCTGTGAATAAATACATAGTGTCCATTTTAAAAGATAAATATTTCAGAAAGTGACGTATTTTCCCAATGGATAGTTGAAGATAAAGACAATGTCACAACCAGACAGCTGAAACTTACTCTCTACCCTTTACTGATAACAAAACTGTAGAACATAATTCTGAGCAGAGATAAAGAATTGAAGAATCTGCAGGTGCGCAAGACTAAACCCAGTTTTCCAGAAGTGATCATCCAAACGTTGTTAATACGTATGGGTAGTAACACTGAAACGATAATCAAACAAAATACCTAAATCCTTTACATTATCGACTTTAAACTGCATCAAGTGTAATGTAATTGAATTCACTGAAGTCAACTTTTCTTGTGTACGAGACGCAACAGCATTTCTTAATATTTAATTTTAATTTGTAAGTAGACTATCAATTAGTAAGCATATTCATATTGTGCTGTAATTAAAGCACATCATCCCATGTTCCAAATGACGAATAAATTAAATCATCTGCGTAAGTAATTCGCCATTTAGAAAAAGAAGTAATAGAAGAGTTCCAAAATGCGGGTCTTGTGGAACACCAAGTACGGGCTGAACGAAAGGAATTTATATCCATTATAAAAACATAACTAAATCTTCTTGCTAAATAATACTTTAGAAGTAACAACAAAGAAGAACTTAATCCCAACGCCGATAATTTACTCAACAAGATTCCATGAACAATTATGTCAAGCTAACTACTAGAATCAGTGTAAATCACGTTAACCTGACAACGGACATCAAGCTATTCACTGATAAATTGACAGACCGACATAAGATTTATAAGATCTTCCACTAACGAAACCATGTTGACGATGATAATCGGTGAAATGTAATATTTAGTGTTGTAAAAGATAAGTGTAAAGAATACTTTCAAAAACCTTGTCAAAACCTTGACAGATATTGTTCCCTGTTTAAATGTACGGCTTATTTGCGCCATGGAAAGGGATTTCAGGCTGTGGAAAAAGTAGAGGTTCTGATAGCAATGTTGATGATTGAAGCCAAAGCATATGTTGCATCATGTATTATAGAATAAAACTAGAAACCAAGTTATCACTGGCAATATCCTTTTGAGAGAACTTACCAATTATATTGATTACTTTATCTTCCATAACAGAGCTCCAGACCAGAATAAGCAGCAATAATATCAGTTTTACAATTGCCTCGGATTCGTTTAAGCTCATTATAGAAAAAATTGTTATACGTACATTCCTCCAATCTCAAATTCGATATTATGTTATTCTAAAACCATGTAGGATAAATTGATTTCTTAAAAGTAGAAGAATACTTAGGGACAGGCTTAGAAAGGGAGAGCACAATTTACATAAATAAAATATTCAACAAAAAACTGATCGGTGTTGATAAAGTTGAGAAAACCTGGCTTCGCAAAAATGTAACAAATATGTTTGTTAGTAGGAAATGCAGATTGCTGGTTGCAAGATGTATATAATGGCAAGGAAATAGATTACGGAGGCTGATACAAATCAATTAAAACAAATAGATCATTATCAAGCATTACAGTAAATTCTTAAGTAAAATTTGCAGTGACCAGGTCAAGAATATTATTACAGTTACAGTATTTACTTGTTTATTAAGAAGATTACATAAATAGTTGAAAACATAGCATTTGGTCCACGACAAAGGATTTGTGGTAAACTGGGGTAGATTGAAAGTAAGAGTAAGAAGGTCGGTTTATCTAGCAAAATGGCTTCGAGAACAT
The DNA here is from genome assembly GCA_038088585.1 of Chrysina gloriosa. Classification (NCBI taxonomy): domain Eukaryota; kingdom Metazoa; phylum Arthropoda; class Insecta; order Coleoptera; family Scarabaeidae; genus Chrysina; species Chrysina gloriosa. The sequence continues at coordinate 41,686,305 of CM076089.1, forward strand.
TGCAAAAAGAAAGTACAAAGTTTTGGTAAGGAATGTTAGGAGGGATATAAATGGCTACGGGATAAAAAGAAATTGATTTAAATCTGCAATCACAAATAACTACATCTACTAAAGGAACAAGTGAAGGAAGGGTAGAGGTATTAACAATTACGTAGGAGATATGAGATAGCAACATAAATACCACCAGGCATAAATCAAATAATAGAATCAAATCTCCTATCGTATTGGATGATATTATAGTAAGTAAATGCCAATTCCTAATTAGAAATAGAATTATCAAGCCACCTGTTCGTAACTACAATTTTATCATAAACCGATTCACAAGCAAAAATGAGTTTTGTTTTAAGACCACGAGCATTTTGATAATAAATATCAAAAAACACAGGAGCATCGTCGGGTCTATTCACTTTAAAGATGTGACCACAGTGGATATTCTTTTATTATATTTTATGCTCAAATTGGATTCACCATTATTCAGGCAACCATTCGTTTCAGTTTTGACACCATAAAGAACTTCGAAATTCTCCTCAATTTAGAAATATTCTGTAACACTACTGAAGCGATAGACATTTACCGAATATAGACAGTTTCTGGTTCATGTCATTGATCTGTAACGTAGAATAGGTATCACTTACTATGCCAGTGCCTTTGCTCATTATTAAATGTGTATATTATCTCAGAGGACCCTAAGATATGTTTTACGTTGATTACGGTCATATATTTCTTGGACTTAAAACTATTGAGATCATAGCTGTTACGTAATTGGAGAATTTTAAAAGATTTGATAGGAATACAACAGCTAACGAATTTATACGATTGGTCTATTTAAGGACAGCAAGGACACTTAGGCACCCCCTTTAATTATTTTTCTTTTATAATAGGGTAATCAAATGATACTATAAGCATTAAACAAGGACACACTCTTCACACGGGGCGCGATAGAGACAAGGGTTAAATAGGAAAATATTAGATCAGTTTATAATTGGCAGCAGTATACAACCATAAATACAAGAAATCCCAAAGGCGGAAGAGGCAAATGAAAAGGCAAGCAAAGTTGTAGCTAATAATGTACCTTCTAAATATTTGACTACACGTACGCTTAGAAACATAAAAATACATAACAGTAAAGATAAATATTCATACTTTACAATGGTAAACCAAATCACTACTTTTAAAAATAATTTAAACTACAAAATATGCATGTTCTTGCTAGAGCAATATATGCAATTTACACAAACATTACGCTATCGAAAAAGTTAAGATGCCTTATACTGTACATAAATAATATCCATAATAAACATAAATCCAAAGGCATGCTCAAAAGGAAAGTTTTTTCTTTTCATATTTTTGGCCAATTCTTAGAACATGCTGAAGTAATTGGAATATTAGCGATCAAATATACAATGGCGTACAAACAATTTAAGGAAGCCTCTGTAAGGATTAGACTGTAAACAAAAAAACAGCCACCATTTGAATTATGCTATATTATATAAGTAGTAAAATTTTAACATTTTTTAAAACTATATCCTTAACATTTATTTGCTTGGTTGTGATGACCTTCTAAGGCCATCCCGTACTCGTAATTATTGATTTATTAAATCCACTAACCCACGTTATACGTTGAAATCGATATCACTGATTAAAATTCCATTGTCGGAATTTTGATATGAGGGTATATTTCATCCGCAATATCCATTCGCCGCGTATAGTCCTACCCGTGCTACCATTCTGTATGTTCGGCTTTCGGCTGTAATTGTGTTGGAACTACCTCCCGAACATTATATCCTCCATCTCCAGGTGATTCTACATTTATTAATAACCTACATGACCGAGCGGTCAGCCAATGTTGGTATAAAGTATGGTGGAACAAATATAACATCAGTTGGGATGGCGTAAGCTACCGTAATTTACGAACGACGATGTCGCTAAAATAAATTTCCGAATATCGGTTGCTGTCTGGTTATAGTCGGAAGAAGGGAGGCACTTTTTATTAAAAATTCATATCAATCTTGGATCGTAATTTAGGGGAAATTTGATGGCAAATGTGTAATGGAAATTTGATGAAACGACTAATAAATCAAAGATAGTATTTGTTCATACAGTGAGATGCGATAAATTTTGAGTTCTAAATTTCAGTTATTGTATATTGGTTTTACTAATTTGTCTGAGATCTCTTTCCAATATTTCAGCGGTACAAATGTTAAATTGTGAAAATAATAAGTGCAAGAAGTGTATCATCTGAAGGAATAAACATTAATACTTCTTTAATGTATATGTATATCAAAATAACATTTCCGCCTTCTACCTAAGCCAGTAATTAAGAAATAAGCAATTGTGGCTTTCTTTATAAACTAAAAGATAAGTATTTTCATAACACAAAATAGCTGGGTTCAGCAACATATTTTTAATTTTTAATAAATAACTTTCCCTATCTCTCAGATACCACCACAATCTCACATCCATAACGCTTCTGGTGTAATCAGCTAAAAACCGAACCAGGCTTTTTAGCCCATCATTATTATTGAAATTTCTATAATTCAACATGTTTAACAAATAATAAAACTAATAACAGAGTCGGTGATGTAAGTTCAAGACTATATAGAGGATGCCGCAACACGTCCCAATCGACCACCAATATATTGTTCCTAATTACTGATCATGTGTATAGCCTACTTTTGTCCTGATGGACCACAATACCTTTACGACTTGTCAAACCTGGTAGTTTTTCTTAAATTGTGTTAGTCAGTTTAGTTATACATTACAATCTATATCTCTGAATTGATTATTTGATTGTGGCGTGAAATTTAAAAATAAACAATCCCACCAAATTAGTACCAACCTTCTTGCCTAAATGACAAACAGTATGAATTATAGATGTTATTTAAACCGGTTGGTTTTGTTTAAACACAACCTTCAACAATTGATATTGTAATAAAATAATTTAAAACTAATTGCGGAAAGTTTGTTTAAAATCGTTTACGTCAATCTCGCAAAATAATAGTTCAATATGAAAGTGGCAAGGATACTTGCAATTTAAATTAATTTTTAACTCACAAATACGAACAAATACTATAACATGTAGTAATGAAGCACTAGAGATTGAAAACCGAGGAATAAGAGGAAATTCAAACTAGAAAAATTTCTGTTAAATCTAAGTACATATAATAAAGTCATACAAACAAAATTATATTTCCGACTAACTGAAAATCCAGTTTCTAAAAGATGAAACCGGTTATAATTTTGCGCGGTATCCAGATGTTAAAATATGCACACGTAAGCCCATCAAAGTTTTAAAGTGGCTATAAATGCTACAACTACAGAACTTTCAGCAGTTAACTTGAAATATAGACGTACTTTCATCTATTTATATTTTACCCGCGCTTTTCAGCATATTAGTATATAAGTTTGTAACCAGGAACTATTTTACTACTTTTGCTTTTTATAACTTCGCTGTAAATATCATAATAGAATACCTATACTATATCGATATTTCCAATTTCTCCAAAGATAGTCAACTCTCCTTTATGGAAGGAATCGTCAACGAAATAACCGATATAAGTAAGGAAGCAAACATTGGAGCCATCCAGATGAAGAAAGGTTTCAATGATTTATGACTCGCACGAACAGTTTATGTCAACAGAGTTTCAGACACTTTCTCCCCTATTTTCTCTGGCTACTGTTATCGACTTAGTAAATGATATAAAACAATATGTTTGGTCATAATGTATATTTTTGTGACTTGTTTATACTTGTCCTCAGATAGTATGCCTTTATCACTTTCAAGTTTGATTGCAGTTTTTTCCACCATTATGGTATATAACGAAATGTAACTTATAATTAACAAGTTTGGTGGGGTTTTTCTTAAATTTTTTGATCAACAAGTATAACCCAAAACTAGAGAAATCGTGCTGCTTAAAAATGCGCTTGTGTATTGTGTCACAGCAGAATAATTTCAAATCTGTATGCGATCGCTTATTGTTAGTGCGATACACGGCTAAGCTATCTATATATTATTTTATCTATTCAGCCTCACCCGTAGGACTGATACAAACTACAATTGCATCAGCCGTACTGCAAGGAATGAATTCATTCTGCATGCAATAACTTGTGACTCAAATATAAATCGTAGGATAAGATAAAGTTTTACTGAAAGTTCAAACATATATATGAAATGATTCACAATGACAAGCAGGTAACGACTGGGTATTTTCTTTATATTTAGGAATACTTGGGATTTTATGTTTTCAAAACAGAACGATTATGAAACGCTTTAAATAATCCCCGCCGAGAACGTCCGTGCTCTTGTTATATGTAAGTACAGCACTCCTGAAATGAACGGCAATACTTCTAAAAGTCCATTAAATGTCATTATCTGAATGCCAGTGGTTCATTAATGTAATTGCTTCACCGCAATAAATAATAATGGTATATACCTAGATAGTTTAATTGTAATTGCGCAGGAACGTGCACATATAAAGTGAAATATGAGAATTCATTTAAAAATAATAAAAAGGTAGTAATTTTGGCGTTAAGAGGTGAAGCAATATCCATTAAAGCAATGAGTATGTACCTATAGATGAAACAACTGCAATACATCCACAATTATATATTATAAAAAACGTGCTGGTCAATAATTGACGACAATAGCACATGATAATCGTAAGTTACAACACAGAACTTATAAAGACTCCTAATTTTCATTATCCATAAAAAATCACAAAAAGTTCTGTCTTATTTATAAGAAATTGTAAAGTGTTGCAGTTAATTTTCACGGACTGTATGCGTATGTACCTAGTGCTATTTTGACAAAGAAAGGAGGCTAATATAGAATATAAGATAAAAGAACTGCATGTCGAAGAAGGTAACATAATCCAAAGAAATGCTACTTGAGGCAACGCGGGAGAAATTTAGGTTGGCGGGCCTGTCAAGAAAGTAGGACATGAGGGGTATAGAAGCCACAAACACAAGTGTAGTTCTATGGGAAATTGAGTTATTACCTGTGCGACAATGAACCAGTAAGAACAAGAAGCTAACACTGGATGTTGAAATGGATATGCTATATATAAATAATAATAGAATGACTTCGGTTATTTTGTAGTGAAACAAAAATGAAAGAGTTGAGAAAGTACAAAAAGAAATAAATAAAGAAGAGGTAGCGGCGGTTTGATACGTTATGATCCAAATTTTGATTTTGTCTACGGTAGAAAGAACGCAGAGATTACTAATAATTTATGGCGATCTAAATAGGTATGGGATAATATAAGGACAGAAAATAGTAAGTTGGAAAAATTGGTGTTCAACACAAATGATACAAGAATAAATAATCAATGCCCGTTGGTATGCAATCTATTTGCACCAGATACTTTTCCACCAAATACTATTCAACGAAGAAGTCAAGATACGTTCTGTTCTCTTTCTGTCAGTATTCTCTTTCCATTTTCTCCCTTATTTTTAAATCACACTCGAACCTCGCAAAGTCTCGCTTTATCCGATCCTCAATCGTTTCGACACTAGTTTTTTTTTCCACGAGCTTGGCAAGGCAACGCTAGATTTCACCTCGTGAATTGTCCAAACAAGACCCAAGCCTCGACACTTTGTGAGGTTCGAGTGTATCTATACTTATCTATACTTACTACCTAATATTTAATTAATCAATTAATTTAATTTAATTTATAACGAAGAAGTCAAGATACGTTTTGTTCTCTTTCTGTCAGTATTCTCTTTCCATTTTCTCCCTTCTTTTAAATCACACTCGAACCTCGCAAAGTCTCGCTTTATCCGATCCTCAATCGTTTCGACACTAGTTTTTTTCCACGAGCTTGGCAAGGCAACGCTAGATTTCACCTCGTGAATTGTCCAAACAAGATCCAAGCCTCGACACTTTGTGAGGTTCGAGTGTATCTATACTTACTACCTAATATTTAGATCTTAATTTTCCTCTATTTTTGTTATCGTTGACATCGACCCCTCGAAAGTCACTTTTATACACATTTCTCTCCCAAACCCTATTACTGATCCAGCTATTGTTACAGTTGTTGTTTTAAATTTATCCTATATCTGCTCCACTTCAGGTTTCCTCCATGATTCGCTATGCCCTATTTCGCATTCCAGTTTCTCTTGAGACTTTTGCATTATTTTACGGTTTTTTCCGTAGTTTTCTTTGTGACTAGTTTATCTTTAAGCTTACTTTTAAGTTAGCTGTAAAATTCCTGGTTAGAGGCTGTGTTAACATCTATCAATGCTTTGACGTTTTCGAAAGGGTTTCTCCATCTTTTTTGAATAGTTATATGGTCAACTGAATTTCTAAGCCTGGGCCTGAGCCTAAGATCCTCATTATCTATAATGTTCCTACAACGATCAGACCATTATTACAATAAAACTATATTCATGACGCATCGTTGACATTGATAGCTCTTATTACATCGATTCCCAATATTTGTTCTTTCCCTATACTGTCCTTTCCCTCTCCGACCTTTCCATTTGAATTTCTCATTATTACTTTATATACCTTTTGTACTTTGTGTGACATTGGTGCATGTTCTTGTTCACAAAGATCGGTCTGAAGATCATCCTCTTGCGCCTACTACGTTCATTACTATAAAATTTTATTTTAGGTCGACACCGTAAGACTTTCTCAGTCCCTCTCCAATTCCATAATGGATCTGGCTTGTTCGACCAGTAATGCAATTAATTTCGTAAAAAGAATTTACTAAAGATATCGTTACAAACGCGTAAAAGTCTTCAAAGTATTTCCCTTGGGCATCCACACACTTCTGCCAGCGATTTTCCATGCACGGCATGCATCCTGGGAAGACGTCGACGAAGACCTCATTCAAAGCCTTTGTCAGGATTGTCATGATTGTTAGAATCGATTAATGTTTTCAAAACTGGTTTCTTTCAGGGCGGTCTTGATTCTTGGGAATAAAAATAAGTCTGTCTGTGGCAGGTCAGAATTGTAGGGAAGCTGGAGCAACGTTGTCAAGCTGTGCTTGGTCAAGAATTCCCGAACGCGCAAAGCGGTGTGGCTGGGAAATTTGTGGTGATGTAGCTGCTAGGCAGCGGCGATCTTCTTTTAGCAGCGGACTGATTCTGTCGAGCACTTCCACGCCGTAGATAGAGTTAACTGCTTGCCCTTTAGTTACAAATTGTTTGCCAACCGCACCCTTGGCGTCGAAGAGTACAATGAGCATGATTTTCACTTTGTTACGTTATATTTTACCGCGCCTGTATTACGTCGTGATGCATGTGACGAAAGATGGGACTTCTTGTATCGAGAACTGTAATTTTTGGTTTGGTAATATTTCATTAGTTAAATGATGGATATTTTAAGTAGAGGTCATATTCATTTATTTTGGTAGTTCTCCTCCGATTTGGATTGCTTCTTCGATTTTAAATCTTCCGTTTTGGATTCATATCCTCCCATTTAGCACTCGCACTAGGTACATTTTATATGGTTTAGTTCGCTGGATTTATTTTAAGGATACCGCTAAATTTGGGTTTTGGAGATTATTGGAGTTGGAGAGGTAATACGTCGAGATAATCGGATTTGGAATCCTGACTAATTTTGGTGCTGTAATTTTGGTTTATTATCCGCCGTTTAACCATTTCCTTCACCACGTACCGCAAATTCAAACATTTTAAGCCCTCCCCTCCCCCAAACTTAGGTATGTCTTGAATTTTGATTTGGTGCTGCATTATCGATTTGTTAATTTTATTTTAGGTGTATCTTTTCTCTTCTTTCCTTTACTTTTCGCATATTTTCTTCGATTTCATTCACTTTTGACGTTGACAAGCATGCTATCTGCCGTTGGAAGGCCAAGTAAGGTGCGACCATACGGGGACGTGGAGGTTGGGAACCGAACTCTTTACCACCGTGGGAGGCTGCCACCGGCGCAGAGCTAGAAGCGTATGACCACGACAGATAAGTTTACATGAGCTTCCCATCACAACCAAACACTTACAAGGAGCCCGACTTCATTTGTTTTTTGCGTTTTTTTTTTCACCGTTTATTTTTATCACTCCAATTGTAATGGCTTAACGTAAATTAGTTAATATATTAGTTATTTCCCTCTATCTTATTTGATACTTAACATAAGTTGCATATTTATTGTACAAATTTCGGACGACGTTGACGTCATCGTGCCATTCGCAAATGTTGTCTGCCATTTACCGGTGCATTGCTTAATCCTTTTCTTCTTTGAGACGTTTAAGTTTTTTTTTGTGTAACTGTCGGGGACTATGAACCGTAGTTGTAATTGGAATTTATTTGCGCTTGTCTACTCCTCCCAGTCAACTTTCCCACTATCTTCTGCGTTAGAGAGATACCGGGCGAAGTAACCGAAACGCAGTGGCGCCCTTTTCCATCTATTGTAAGTAAGATTAGTACCCACTCCCATCTTCGTTGACCTGTTCTAATCGTTCGAGATCCATAAGGGAAAAAGATTTTTGCGCGGTACGTCACGCGCGTGGCAACTTTTGATTTGCTTAATCTTGCTTTTTGGGACAAGGAGACTCGGAGAGTGCCATTGCGAATTCTGCCGCTTCGTCCCCGGGTCGTACTCGAATACTCATGTCTCGTCGCCGATATTGTTCAAGAAATCGAATTTGTTTCCGACGCTTTCCAAAAACTCACTCGGTTGTTGTTGTGGTCGTTAGTCAACAATTCGGAAACCAAAATCGCAGACACTTTTCGCATGTGCAAATTATTACTAACGATGTCGTGCACAGTCGGAATTTTGACAATCTCTGCCATCATCCGAACACTAATTCGACCATCGGTATTCAAAAGATCAGGAACACAAAACACATGTTCGTCATTTTAGCGACGGTTGTCAGAGAGGGGGTCATTCTTCTCCTCTTCTCGGCTGTATTTATATAACAAGTCCTGGTAAGCTTCCCAAATCATTTGATGGATATCAACGGGGCTTTTGTTCAGTTTAGCACAGAACTTGATCGCGTAAATTTGTTCGATAGTTTTCTCCATTGCGCGTCCTGACAGGGACACCAACAGGAGGGTTCGCAGAAACGTAGATGCTGACGGGCCTAGAATTCTGAGCAGACTGAGCTTGGGTGTACACAGTTTTGGACAAAATCTATAAGGGATTTGGGCGTTACTCTTGACACTAGATTAACCTCGATGAGGATATTCCTAACGTTTCTGACCCGGCACTGCAAACATTAGGTCCCCTTATACGAACTACTAAAAAGTTTGTATCTATTGAACCTTTGGTGTTACTCTATTCGTCAGTTGTACGATCTAAACTTGAATGTGCCTCCATAATCTGATCGCATATATATAGATATCAAGTAAATATGCTTGCACAAATTCAAAGACGTTTCCTACAATACTTATGCTATCGCTTACACTCCATTTATCCCACACAAAGTTTTCGCCACGCAAACACGTTGACTGCCGGGCTATGTTTGGTAATCGAGTCCGTGGCGCCAAACGATTTTATGTAGATTCATTATCACTAAATGGTATAACATAGCCTCTTTATGATGACAAGACTTAAAAAACAGAGTTTTATTGTAATTTGAGGTGTGTATAATATATATGCGCGTGTATTTTATAGGAACTACATTAGTTCATATATGTGTACCAATTAAATTGCAGAAAAACACCTTCGATTATTTTTTTCTGAAACCAAGTAGAACTTCAGTAGTCATACACCAGTCAAACACATTAAAGCTTTAAAAACCATAGGAAGCGCGAAAACCAGCTATGCACACGGTGTAGTAGCCAGGAATAACTGTGCATATTATGTATGCACTAGGCGGTGGTACCATCACTATTGTGCACAATATACATATATGCATGCGGCAGTCAACGTGTTATTCAATTTTGAGTCGTTGGATTTACGTTGCAAACGAGCAGATATAAAGTTTCTGTACAATTTATTCCACAACCGTTTAGACAATTATCAAGGTCTTCAAATATGTTCTGTTGTCCTGGACCGAAAACAAATACAACGATTCCATCTCCTGTTTATCGAAGTTGCATGACATTTAATTCCTTATCTAATAGCAGCGTAGATATTAATTACATCCCATTGGTAACAGTGTTCAATTCATGCTCAGCAAATTATTATTATATCTAACATTTTGTGTGCTACAATTATTTTGTTATGCTTACTTTGTAACAGTTTTTCTAATTTGTAAGTATCTGCAATATATTTATTTTTATTATTATTGTTTATTTTTTCTCTATCTTCGTATTATTTACACACACATATATATCTATGTTAGTAAATAAGTTTGTCCAATAAATGGACTGTTCTCTATTGGGCTACTATCATTATTATTATTATTATCTCGATTCCTAGTGTATTATTTCTATCTTTTTACATTTCCATCTCTACTTGTTGTGTCCTGTTTGCATCTATCATTCTTCTCACATTCCATCATCTTGTGTTAAATCTATCTAATCTAATCTGGCATCTATTTCCTTTTTCCTAGAATTGATTTCATTTCTTCCTCTGTTTTCCCGTCACCACTTTCCTAGTATCGCTTCTATTATTGTTTGTCTATACGTATAGGTACTTACTATCGCATATTACTCTTCTATAATAAATTCCTGCAGTAAGCCTTCTCGATACCACCGCATCCTGTACCGACCATGTTGTCTTTTAAAAGCCCACTTTGCCTTTGTTTCCTTATTCTTTGGCACATTGTCTGATTTTCACTTGAATTGCTCATTTCTCGTTCGTCATGTATCTACGTATATCCGATTTGCAAGCCGGCAATTAAATTGGCGAAGACATATGATAAGAAAGTCAGAAGATAAAGAGGAGAAAACAGAAGGAGAGCAAAACGAATAAGAGGGGAATGGAGGGATCTAATAAAATATGGCACCACAAGGCAGCTAAAAAACGAATGCTGAATGATGGTGGTAATCACTAGTAACTTTGTTTTCAGAGTAACCCTACACCTAGAAATTGAATGTTCAATGTTCTTTATCCCGCGATTTCGTTCTCCGGATTTACCATTCTGGCTATATGGTTGCCTGAAAAGCAAAATGTGTACTTTGCGTTCCCTAATAAGAGGCATGGTTATATAATATTCGAAATCGGCTAGAGTAATTAAATAAGAATAGGAGACTGTGGCTAAGATAATATATAAAATAAATAAACTTATCCTTAACACACCAAAACACTGTTGACACTATTGCTGGTGTGTTTCGCGCGTTCAGTATATGATAGTCATTATGCAGTACTTTGATGTTGTACAGTGTTCGTTGTGTAGTGTTCGTATTGGGCACTAGCCGGATTCGCTTGTGATACTGAATTTCCCAGTATTCCACTGAGGATAGCAACTTAGTTGCTGAAATATATATCTCAATTTTTCCGAAAGTTGTGGTAAGGGTAATTTTGTTTATTTTACATAGGTTAGAATAATGTTTGCAGAACGACGGACACATCTCACTAATATTCCGTTTAAACCATGAAATCGCATATGGGTTTAAAAGGACAAAAACGTGTAATTGAAAAGTGGAAAGAAATAACCTCTACTTCATTTTAAAAAACCGTCTGCTTCATATTCCCATTATATATAGTCCTACCTGAAAATACTTCGTTAGGTGACTAAATATTCGGATAGGTATGACATATGTAGTTATACCGTTACTATGAACAGTAAAACTGTTGGTTATATTTGGGAGATTTATTTGAATGATGTATGTATTAAAAATTTATTACTACGCTAGTTTGTTATATCTACAGAAGGTTTCCAATATACTACGAACTTCGTAAATGAATGATATGCCCTTGACTGAGTAGCGTCCTATCGCTTCAAGAACGATTCATTACTTGCGGTATCAATGATGTTCAAACATCAAAAAGTTCCAAACTCATTATGTATAAATTCATTGTTTCTTCTTGTATCTGAAAATCGTGGTGGTAGTATGGTAAGGAAACCGTTAACACGTTACGTCGTCCTCGTATGTTTAATCTGTTTGCGTATAGTAAGTGAATGGCTTGATAAATAAGCTATAGCTTCTTTTAGATGTACATAATATATAAGTACGATCACCAATCTGTGAGTTGTAGACTACGATCGATTGTGCGTAGTGTGTCTTCTGCTTTAGATGTTACACTTTTGTTTGTGAATTGCATTTATATATTGTAGTTTCAATATTTGCAATAACAACTGAAAATAATTCCCCATAGGAACTTATTTCACACAATCAGCATTTTTCCCCTTTTGAGCACTAAAGCGTTAACGAGAAAAATCATGTTCGAGAAAAGTATCTCTTTTTTAATGTTTTACCTTCAAATCACAATTCTTTGTCTAACTGAAACAAATGCCGTTGTGACAGGCATATTCGTTCAAGTTCTGTAGTAATTGCAGAGGGAAAGACACTAAGACTTGCTTGTGAACTAAAAGCGTCGAAAAGTAAGATGAACAGACCGGAAATATTTTATAAATACTCTTTTACTGCTTTCGTTCTAGTCCAAGGCTATACTACTTCCCAATTTCACACTTTAGGAAGCTTTCCTAGTAAATAATGACACGTTGAGAACTATTCTGCATAAATGTTGTGCAATAAAATACATAATTTCTTTTTATCATTAAATAAAACGGCAGAAACAAATATTCCTAGGAATGAAAAATCGATCTTCGGAATTGGTTCAACCCATAGAATCATTTTTATCTCTAATCTCCCATATTAATTTTCTGAATGAGTTTTCACTTTTGACTTAATCGTTGCTCATCTATTTAATTATCCACTCAGATAATTAACGACCGTAACAATCCATCAAATGCAGCTAACGGTGGTTACCGCAATAATTATCGACAAACGGAGGATTACACATTGTTAATTAAATGGTATAATTTGGATCCTATCGATTACAAATTATCATCGTATATAATACGCATTATATAATCTAAAATCTGTTTTTGTACAATATGGAGTAAAGCAGAACTCGTAAAATTATATACGATTATGTGAGTTACTTCACACCCTTGTAGTGTTTACCAAATTTTCTATTTTGAATAAAATGCAATGCATACAGTATCGAAATATTTTGATAGTTACTATTGGTTATATTTTGAATTATAGAAGAGAAATTTAAACCGGGATCATTATTTATAGACCATAAAGCATCGCCTCCTTCGGAGAATATTACTTTAAAGGACTGACATTGCACATCTGGATAAAAGCCATTCTATTCGAGAGTCGCGTTTTAAGTTGTTACAGAAACTAGGAAAGAAAAATTCTTTTTGGAACCCACTGTTTTATTTCAAAATAGTCGCCTTTATGATTAATACACTTTTTCATGCAGTCAATATGCACAGATGGATAAATATCGCTATTGGGCTCCAACAAAGGAGCAATATCACGAATAAATTCAATTCCGTTACTCGAGAATGTTGAATCTCTCATTCCTGTCTTCATCTCAACGAGCTTGTGGTAAAACAAATATCGAATGCATTAAAGGGCGTTTTAAACGATAAATCCTATAAAATCCAGAGAATTAAATTGGAGATTATTTGCTTTATTATGCGAAGAATTACCTAAGAACCATAGAACCCTGCTTTTGCTTGAAGCGACGTTTAAAATCAAAAGATGAAGAAAGATTCTTCTTAAACGAACCAAGTGGCGACCATGCTATTTAGCAGAGATGTTTGCCGTTTCAAAATGAAATAAACACAACCCTTGAAGGACTGAATGTACATATTATAAAAGTTAATGCATTGGTTTTAAAGCTTAACTTGTGATCATCATGACGTGAATTGCTTTGCAAACCTACAGTTTTCTAATGGAACATGAATTGAATTCAGACGATAGTGTTAAACACTCTATGCCAGAGCATCTTCTTCAATTGAAGAAAACTATAAGAGAATATTTTCCAGAAGAAGAAACAAAGTCTGATTGAATAAAAATCCGTCCGAGTACTACGACAAATCAAAAGGCATGCCAGCGAAGAAAAGGGAACAACTTATCTACATATCAACAGATTCGACGTTAAAATCAAAATTTAGCAGCTCCTAAATTTTTAGTTGCAGGTTCATGCAGAATACCCAGAAGTTTCTTGCACAGATATAAACATTTTAATGCCATTTGGAACAATGTATTTAAGCGAGAAATTTTTCTCAACGTATGTAGCAACAAACACAAAATATAGAAATAAATTAAATACAGAATATGAAGTGCGGCTGCAGATGACATCAACAGAGATAGATTGCAACAGTTTGTGTAAAAAATGCAAGCACACCTCAGTCACCAAAGGGTAGGTGAAACCTGGTGGACGAGTTAATGCTATTAATGAGTAAAGTATATTAATTTTATGTTAACATCTTTTAATAGAAAATGCAATACTCTTCCTCAATTGCCTTTACATAAAGTACTTATAACATATTGATTTACTTCAAATATTAAGTTTCTAAGCTACGACGCTAGGAAGGCGGACCTCGCCCTAAAACTGGACAGGAGAATCTTAAAGACACTGACGGGGGCACTCACAGGCCACTATACTTGCAACAAGCACCTACACAAAATGGGCTTATCCAACACGGACACTTGCACATTCTGCGGTGAAGAAGAGGAGTGAATGGAACACTTGATCACTAACTGTGGGGCACTAGGCCACAGGAGATACAGAATACTACATGCATACACGCTGAGTGAAGAGGACCTATTAACACCCCCTTTGAAGGAGCTGATCCTGTTCCTAAATAAATAAAAAACAAGGGGAAGCACAATAGATCAACGTGGTCGCAGTGCAAAGGGCCACTTTGAGCCAGATCCCACTCCATTACATTACATTATATTACATTACATTACTTCAAATATTATTTTAAGAAATATTTTGGTAAGGGGTGGGATAGGTTTTCCCGAAATTCATTGTAGTTCTAAGGGTTCCGTCAGTTGACAAAATTTGAAGACTACTCCGCTAAAGGAATATTAACGGGTTCAGTATAATTGAAGAAGCAAGCGATAATTTTTTTTTGGCAGTGCTTTGTGAACGAACAACTTTTGTGAGATTCAGTTTATCTTCCGTTCACCCAAACACTGAATTGTTGCTTAGTTCCCGGTTCATACGAAGTTTCGTCACCTGTTACGATGTTGTATACCGATTTTGCAATTTCTCGGTCGAATATTTTGAGGATTTCCTCACACCAACTAACACAAGCTCTTTGTTAAGCTTCGGTCAAATTATGCAGAGTCCATCGGGAACAGGTGTTTTTCGCAAGTAAATACTTATGTAAAATTGGATGTACTGTAGTCTTCTATCTTACTGTAACTCACACGTCGATCTACTTCAATGATGTGGCGCACACCATCGAAGTTCTTCAATTAAACCGATTTTAGTCGACCATCATGCGATTCGTCACTGACTTACGCACGCTTTCTAAGCGTTCACTCTAAACAAACAAGTTTGTCAATTTTTAAGCTGCCACTGTTTTCACAACAACAGTCAGATTTTACGAAAATAGTAATGACGCATCTGAACAATGCCACCTGTAAGCATGAAAGGCGCCCCTCGTACATCGATTCATATTTGTAAAATGTTGTACACCTTCATTGAGTTTTCTTGTTTTAATTTGAATTCATATTCATGTTTTCACCAGAAGTCTGAAATTCGCCTGAAATTAGTTGTTATCGCTCCGATCCGAAAAACCTCTCTCACTGTATCGAACTACAGTCGTTTTCTTCCCGTCATTTCGTATTAGTTATTGCATATCTTTTATCAAACATTAAAAAGATTTCACATGAACACAAAAACCTTCCAAACCGATTTGTTTAATTAATTTTCGAGCGATTAGTCCTATGCATTCATGCACAGTTATATTAATGTAAAAAGAGAATAGAGACAATATGTGACAACAAGCGTCCAACTGATTTAAAGAAGTTCTCGCTACTGCTCTGGATTTCCACGTAGTTTCTCCCCAAAGTTAAAGTAAAATTGTCAAAAGGCGAAATTAGAAGAAATGGTGTTTAGCTTGCTGCAACCCATATACACAGGAGTGAAACGTGAGTTTTAGGACAAATTAGGTTAATGTTAACTAAAGAGAGTGGCATTTTGAACCCTTGCTGAAGCGAAATTTTGGTGTTCGAGCTTAGAGTTTTAATTTATTTTGTACCTTAATTTTTTATTTCCTTCCTTTACTTTCGTAATTTCTGTTTCTCAGTTTGTCATGCGTTGAGTGGCAACAACAAAACATACCCAAACCCTAATTTCTGAAATAATTAGTGAGACTTAACTCCGAAATCTTTAGAGTAACAAGCCCAATTTTTATGTATACATACATATAAGGTTATCGATCACCTACTATGCGTCCACTATGTGTCGGGGTACAATTTCCGACTATCTATAAATTATACATTTAGTTACTCATGTATATATGTACATAAGTACGTTGTCACATAGAAAATTTTTAACGAAGTCTTAACAAGTTACTAATTATTATAACAATTACATTTTATGCATGCGCACTACGGAATTTCTTAATTTTAAATCACAATGCTATAACGCAAATTTAAATATAGAACCCGGAAGGCATTACGCGTGATAAATCTTACGATGGTCGCACAAACACACGGCTGACCATCAGGCACAATCATATGCCGTTTTGATTTATATTCCAAAAGCTAATTACGTTTATTCAAGCATACTGCAAAATAGTAAAAACACATTACCCGCAGCACACGCTTTCATATGCAACGGGTCATACAATAGCAATGTATCACTGCTCTTTTAGGAATGGTATTAGCTTTGGAAACAAAGAAATATGATTTTACTGCTATATGCGTATATATATGAATGTATGTACATACGTGGAATTAATGTTAAAATGTTTTGATTTTTGTGCGTTTATAATAAAAGATGATCAAAATATGTTAATTTAATCGAACAAAAAATATGCAAATGGAAGCATTACCTACAATCCTACAACAACAAAAATCTTCGTTATTTGATTGTTGATGTACTTTTAGGTTTTCGCCAGAGAGTTAATAATTATTCAATATAACGTAGAAAGATGCAGCAATATTTCCAGCACATTTCCATATGTGATGAAAATTAATTGTATAACAATAATACAATTTATTTCAACAGCAAATATATATAAATAAATACTGGTGCATGATTGTAACATGCGAACAAGCAAAACTTAGAATAATAATAATTGTAACAGTAACAATGTAAAAATACGTTAACGTTATAACAAGACTTTTCTATTACATAAAAACTGTTTTGATGTTATTTCGAGGATTTAATGTTTATTGAACTTATAGTAGAAGTAAGGTATCATTAGAAGTTACGTTAACAAGTAACGGAGAAACAGAAACAGAAGTTAGGTAAAGAATAATGACGACAAATAACATTTACCGGATAAATGACTGCAAAGTAGAATATTCGAACAAAGAAACAATAGTAGAAAACATAACAGATCCAGATGGTGGCAAGAGATGAAACAAGATATCAATAGGAGAATAAATAAAACAGAAAAATATGGAGAAAATTCATTGAAAAAACCAAAAAAAAAAATTTCTGGTATTTGTCTAGGAAAGTTTACAACTTTTGCGGCGTAGTTTTATATCAACCAACAAAAGTTGAATTTGCAGTCAAAACCGTTATGTGTATTTGAGCACCTGCATTAGTTCTCGGAACTTTTGAACGCTTAAGCATGGAAATGCTATCTACATAAATATACCTTCACGCACTGAAGATTTAGTATTAGTATCTGATATAGAACACATTCGGTTATACTTGGAAAAGTTATCAAAATATCAAAATATGGAGATCCCACGCGACGTGTAAATGGTTTCTGAGGTAGTGGTGATGAACGATCCATTAGTTATTAGTATTTCCAGATGTGGTGACTGATCAAAACAGAAGTACCAAAATAAACGGAACCCACATAAAAAGAGCGTACTGCTAATATTATTGTGGCAGTACACTCTAAGAACTCCACAACGTTACTACTGCAAAGGGGTTAGAACGTTCAGTTGCAATGCCGAAAACGTGCGTTCTAATCCAAGCTGGATATGTAGCGGGTGACCTGCCCAGTCACCATATATTGAGTACCTACGTTTATACCTTCCTTGATATCATCAATCTGGACTGAGGCAACTTCGCAGGTCCCTCGACGACCAAATATTAATTTTGACTCTTTTAATTTTTGTATTTGTTATAGCTGAAACAGTCGTCTTCCCCCATTAGCCCTTCGCTAACCCACTTTATTTTCCCCCAGGCTGCAGGAATGAAGCAGCCTTCACCTTCGCCAACAAAGGGCGCAAGGAAATCCACACCGACCCTAGCAGCGAGATGAAGTTCCAAGATATATATTCCTTGTTGACTGGGGATAATAATGACGGTTTTCTATTAGGCGATGCCGGTTACATAACCACCTACCATTATTGAATGGATCAATACGCATTCTTTTTTGTTAACTTTGCGATAGACGCGACTATCTCTAATCCTATCCTATTATAATCCTATCCTATTTTAAGTTAAAATTTCGATATTTACATTCCATAAAAATTAAACGGATTACTATCAATGCTGGCTGAATGATGTAAGACGTCATAGCAAAATATACCACTTATGCTTATGCAACAGAAAATAAAACGTAACATTTCCGTTTTTGACTTCTGAACATTCAGCAATCTTTTTCTTATCATCTGATGGATGTAAAGCTAGGTTGGAGTTGAGTTTGTGGGAGCCACTTTCCATCTCCGCATTCCTTTCTATCCTTCACTGATTCCCTGATCTCCCCTGATCCCCCTCCCCACGTTCTTCCACAACGGTCTGGCTCTTCCCTAAACTTCCTTTTTATTTTGTTAGTTTCGAACACTGGTTTCTCTTGTCGTTCGAACTGGCACTATATTCAGTTTTATCCTAAAGACTTGAATTCCAATTTCATCCTTTCTTATTTTACCTTCTACTTTCCCGAAAAAATCTCGTTTCTACACTAGTTAATTCGCTTTTTCCCCTCCTTTCCCCTTTTATTGTCCACGATTCACACCTGTATGTTAGTATTGGCTTCATGATTTTCTTCACAAATTTTTGTTTTTAGCTCTTTGGGGAGTTTTCTTTCCGGGCAATTAATACCATTGAGAAGTTTACTCATTTTACGCTAATGTAATGTTATGCACTTCTTCTAGGTACTTATAACTTCATGATTTACTATTACCATACCTTTCGTTTTGTTAATGCTGGCCTTCATATTAGTTTTCTTAAACTCTTCATTGAAGATGGTAATATTTTTCTGTAGCTGCTCTTGCGATTCTCTTATTACAATTAGTTCGTCTGCATAGCTCAGTTCAGTAGCTGTTATGTGCATTTTTAAAAACCTACTTTACGTATTCTTAATTTTTGCTTAACAGCACCCTTTCATCGTTTTCGTTATTTTTGTTCAGACTTATGTAGTCTGTGGTGTATGTTTCCACACCTCTCTTCTCGAGTATGTCTATTGTCTAATTGCTACTATACAGTTTACCTACGAAACTTCTCAACATAATTTTTTGTAGTATTATTTTAATCTTTTCGAATTTGTATCGCGGCAAGCACTAAAAACATTTAATTTGGTGTCAAACAAAACACACACAAAAAATTGGAGCACGATTGGGCAATTTTTAGCCGTGCCCCACTACTCTTTGTTTTTATTATAAAAAATAAGAATAAAAAGTTTTTTTAATATAGTTTTAATACAAAACGATGCTAAACAAAAGACTTCGATCGGATGACGATATTTTGTTAATAGCATCAATTGATCACCAAGTTACTGGTTCTAAATTACCACCAAGAAAACAAGTGCTACAAGTGTCATTTCATAATTTACGAATAGTTGGGTTAAATTTAAGTACTAAATTAGTTGTAGCTGAGGTTAGCACATTTTGGAAAAAGCACGAATTCCAACACACCACGAAAAACACTGCATTGACAAAGTGGAAAAATTATGCAATGAGTGGAGATCTATCATAAAAGATCATGGTCGGAAAACTGAAACTCAAAACAAGAAGGAAACTAAACTTCAAGAAAAATTTAATGATTTATTCAATATCGCACACGCAGACGCATTCGAATTAATAAAAATACATGAAGACAGAGAGTTTTTATTAAAGCAGCAAGAAAAAGGAAGACCATGTTGGATGATAGGAACAGATCAAATTGTTACGCAAAATGAAAAGAAGAAAAGCAGTCCAGGAAGGATTAGAAGACCAGCGTAACTTAAAGGAGGATAAACGAAAAGAGTTATATTAACAACACACTCAAAGAGGTATAAAATTATGTTTACTAAAATGCTAATTTTTAAACAAATGATAATTATTCTTATAAAACAGGTATGATTGACTTTGACGACATAGACGACATTGAAGTTAAAGCATCGACGACAACAGAAAGTGTAAATGCAAATGAATCTAACAAAACTTCATCAGATGATCAAGAGGTAGAACAGATTTTTTACAGCAAGATTGCTTTCAACTTTGGATAAGTAGAGAATCTCTGATGATGCTGCAGTTCATATTCTAAGTGCAACTGCTGACGCGTTAGGACATCAAATCGAAGAACTTATACTGAGTCGTTCATCAATTCGTCGCATGCGTCAGAAACATCGTGCAACAACAGTACAGAATATTGCAGAAAACGTCGATGTAATTTAATGTGTCTTTGCCTCTGTGTTTGTCTCTATTCTTCTTCTTCTTTCGGATCGTCTTTTATCTTCTATCTTCCATTTATTTATGTATTTTATGTGCATAAATTAAGACATTTAATTTCTTGTTTCCAGATTCCACCTAGTTTTGCTTTGCAGTGGGATGGTGTAACGTTACCAGAAATTAGTGGTAGAGAAAAAATTTATCGCTTGCCAATCATTATCACATCTCAAGATATCGATAAATTGCTAAATAAAAAATCATCAAGCCGAAAAGAAATATCAGAAGCCGTGTTTAATTTAGTAAAGGAATATAAAATCCTTGATATCGTTCAAATTATTTGCTTCGACTCAACTTCACATAATACGAGGGTAGAAAAAGGTGCTGCTGCTTTGCTTGAAGAAAAACTAGGTCGCGATTTATTATATTTTCCATGCAGACACCACATGCATGGTGCAACTTCTCATGCTAGATGGATGTCAAAAGCATTTTATACACTTAAAATGTATTTGTTCCGTGATCAATTCAATATGAGACAACAAGAGTTGAAAGGCATTCGTACTGTCTGTCTTTTCATAGTTCGTATTTATGAAAAAGCCTGGTTTGGACGCACCAAAGCAATTAAAGCACCAAATCAAAACCTAAATTTTATTAAAAATATAATTGCTTATCCTGAATGCGATATATCTTTTGCTTTGCTACAAAAAGTAAGCAATCACTTATGGTATTTGTCCGAAGAAGCAGCCGGTCTTTCATTCTTCGATCCTAATGTTAGTGTTGACATTAAAAGAAAAATGGTTGAAGCAATTAATGTTCAAGCAAATAAAGAAAAATACAAGTGAATCATAGCCAATTCAACAAATATCCTTGAAACATATTCACAAAAAGATTTAAGCAACTTTGTAAATTCAAACATACACGCGTCCTTTGATCGCTTCGAAATTTCCAAAGAATTTGTGCAAGTCAATCCATCGAATTGGAATGAAAGATTTAACTACGTTTAAGGTTCTCAAGTTTGTCAAAACTTATCTGTAGTGAACGATGCTGCTGAGAGAGGTGCCAAATTCATTACAGATTACAATAATAAATCAACACATAATGAAAAAGAGAACCAATTCCTTTTTAAGTGATCAAAGAATATAATGTGAATTATCCCACTTATAAAAAGACTTCACTATTAAATGAAATTAATATTAATTTGTAATTCATTAAAATATTTTAGTTCAAGGTTCATTTTTCAAATAGTTTTAAAAAATTAAAAAGAAAAGATTTTTAGTCTTATTTCTAATAATAAAAACAAAAAGTGACTAAAGGCAGCGCTGAAAATTGTCCAATTGTTTTTAGCACTTACCGTGATAATAATTCGACAAAATTAGTTTTCCTCATATATATATATAAGAGCCGGCCTAAAATATATATTGATTTGCCTTTCCCAAAGTCCTCTTGGTACATTTTGGTTTCAGTTCTGTGTATTTAATGATTCTCTTGATTTTGAGAATTTGTCAAAGTCTTGCGGTCGAACACCACGCAACGAACACTGTACAACACCAAAACACTGCACAATGATGTATACATATATTACACCGTGCGTCTCAGACCGAGTGAGATTGCATGGGTAATTTTGATATTATTGAAGACGGAGTTCTGGTTAAATAGAACATTCAGCTTTATATGCATATTAAAAAAAAACAGAAAAATGGTGAACATAAATACAACAAATACCAGACGAACAAGGAAATACTCTGATCTAGAAACTAGATAGAAAGAATACAAGAGGGACCTTCAACAGTCCACCAAAAGTAGTTGCGGAGTAACCAAAATAGGAAATAAAACTCATGATGGACAAAAGATGTTAAAGAATCGTAAAAAACGGGATAGAAGGTTTACCTGTCTATGAAAACAGAATAAAATTATGAGAAATATGAAACGAATACGCCGCAAAATATAAAACAAATATAACAATATTATCAAAGATGCAACGGAAATTTCAATGAATTACTTGAAGACACGGAAAATCAAGAACTAGCAGAAGAAACCAAAGTGAAAGAAGGAATAAAAAGACAATTGAACACGGACGCAAAAAGAAAACCAAACGCAGGAACAGTAAATTATAGGAGAAGAGTACACTGATGCATTAGCGAAAATGAAATTAGGGAAAGCTCCAGAGTGCGATGAATTAATAGTAGAAATGGCTAAATACTCAAATACTGAAGGGAAAATGCGACGAACTTCTCAATATATTTAACCAAGCAGTGAGAGAAACGTAAGTTCCAAATTGGAAATTAAATGATCCATATACCGTGTGTTCCAGGTCAAGCGGGATTTCATGGATTACTTTCTTATTATTGAAAATGGCGTTTTGGTTAAATGGGATATGTTTTGCAGTTTTATATGCTGATTTAAAATCTGTTTGAAAAAGTTTAAAATGTCAGATCCGTCAGAAGTTATTAAGTAAGTATTAAAAAACAACAGAAAACTGTCATTTTCTTGTATATCAAATATCTTCCTAAACATAAGAGATGCGAAAAAGTTTAATACGAAAGTCATTGGTTTCGATAAGACTAATTTAAAATTCATGTCAAACAAAAATTCCAGGTGCTTCTAAAACTTTTTATTTGTTTCATATTTCCCATAATTTTATTGTGTTTTCATAGACGGATAAACCTTCTATATATAATTATTTTGATAATTCTTTAACATCTTTTGTCCACCATGAGTTTTATTTCCTATTTTGGTTACTCCACAACTATTTTTCGTGACGTATTGAAGATCGCCCTTGTACTCTTTTTATCTAGTTTCTAGATTAGATAGAGTATTTCCCTGTTCGTCTGATATTTGTTGTTTTTATGTTAGCTTATACAATCTAATCTTCCTTTCACCATGTTTCTTTTTATCACCTTCGGTTCTTCTACTTTAAACACCATTCGTAATAGATAATGGTCCCATACGATTACATAGTGTATACAATAATCGTCAATGATGCATCTACCCTCTCTACTTTTTGCCTCTCTCGTATATTTGTGAATGTCTTTATTTATAAATTGTAGAAATTTTAATAAACAAACAACAGTATTTTACAATAGTATCACATGGATCCAATGATGACCCCACATAGGAAGAAAGAGGACAATTATTCGACAATACACAAAAAAGATAGACATGGTAGAATATAATATAACAATAGTAGAGGGCTTAAATGAAATAGTGAGAAACTATGAAATTGTAGTAGAGAATGATTAGTGAGAGGAACAAATCAACAAAAACAAAATATGATAATAGGACAAAAATAATAAAGTTGTGTTTTGAAAGCGATCTAGTCATTGGGACTACAAAATTTACAAATAAATAATTTAATTAAAGAGAAAAAGAATAAGGATGTACAATGCCAGGGTATGCTGCCATACTATGGAAAGTCGTTATGCGACCATTGATTTTGTGTAAGGTGACACAGTAATAGTTCTATACAGTTCCATAGTTAGGAGGATCACTATCTGTTTCATATCTTGCATGCATTTAACCATCATAAATCAGAAAAAATAATACAGAAGTAAGAGATACTGCTAGAATTCGTAAAAACAATTAAAGTACATTTGAGTTAATAAAACAGAAGAAGCATCACTAATTATGTATTGGTGTTAACAGTTAGTTACAAAGTAGTATTTAAGAAAATAGCATGATTCAATAAGAATTACTTTCTTCTCAAAACATACACTTGTAGCAAAGATAGTATCAAAAGGATTAGTTCACTCCATGTTTAAATAATCTCCGTCATACGAGGGCGGATTGATAATGAAGCTACCTAGCGCTACATGGCAGCACAAACACGAACACTTTTTTTTAGAAATTGCGATCTGTCAAACGTCAGCTGTTAAAATTTCACCCAAATTCATCTATTAGTTTAGTTGTTGTAGTCGTTTGAAGTAAGCAACTTTTGTGTTTCTTGAAAAATGGAAAAAAGTGAATTTCGTGCAGTGATTAAACACTATTATTTGAAAGGGAAAACGGCGAAAGAGACAAAAGAAAAGCTCGATAAACATTACGGTGAGTCTGCCCCGTCAGATTACATGGTAAAATATTGGATTGCTGAATTTAAACGCGGCCGAACAAGCACTGCAACAATACCATCAACAGGAAGGCCAAAAGAGGTGGTTACTGAAGAAAATATCAAGAAAATCCTCGATATCGTTATGAATGATCGCCGAGTCAAGTTACGTGAGATTGTTGAAATGGTAAACATATCATATGAACGTGTGTTCAACATTTCGCATGAACATTTGCATATGAAAAAGCTATCGGCAAGATGGGTGCCGCGTTTGTTGAGTGTCGAACAAAAACGAGTTCGACAGACCACTTCACAGCGATGTTTGGACATGATAAAGCGTAATCCTGTTGATTTTTGGCGTCGATTAATAACTGTTGATGAAACGTGGGTCCACCACTACACACCTGAAACCAAAAATCAATCGAAACAATGGGTGGAAGCTGGTGGAAGTGCTCCGAAGAAGGCGAAGACAGTGAAATCGGCTGGCAAGGTTATGGCCACTGTATTTTGGGATGCACACGGAATATTGCTCATCGATTACCTTGAAAAAGGATCCACAATCACAGGAAAGTATTATCGTGCATTATTGGATCAATTGATTGACGCAATCAAGAAAAACGACCACATTTAAAGAAGAAAAAGTGCTCTTTCTTCAAGACAACGCACCGGCTCACACAGCATTAGATACGATGCTAAAATTACGTGAAATACACTTCGAATTGGTTGATCATCCACCTTATAGTCCAGATTTAGCTCCTAGTGACTTTTTCCTGTTTCCAAACTTGAAAAAATGGCTCGCAGGAAAAAGATTCATCTCAAACGAAGAAGTGATTACTGAAACTAACGCATATTTTGAGGGGTTCTCAAAATCGTATTATTCAGATGGTATAAAAAGTTGGAATATCGTCTTACTAAGTGTATTGAGCTAAAAGGAGACTATGTTGAGAAATAAATGGTTTTCGAAAAAAATGTTTTTTCCTACTTAGGTAGCTTCAATATCAATCCGCCCTCGTACGCTTGCTGCCCATGAAAGTCGACTTCTTACGTACGAAGAGTAGAATTTCACAGGAAAATGCGAAACGTAACTTCAAAGGAGCCAAATATACACGGATACAACTATAACTAAATCGTTCCAACCACTCCAATTCCTAATGAAATATTCAAGAAACTAAATCACAAGCAAGAAACCGCACGCAACTACACAGTTCTGATAAATACAATCCGAGCACAGTATTACTCTGTTCTGTGCTGACATAAATTATTCAAAATTCGCTTCCTCTCGTTGCTGAACTTGTAGAAGCTTGATTAATTTTAAATACCCTCTTATTTACGAAGTCGACGTAAGTTGGCAGTTCATAATCATTTCTAACTTACGACTTCTTAGGTGTCAGATTTGCAACTTAACACCGAAAACTTGAAGTTATCACACACTAAGCTCTAGCACTTACATACAACGATTTCTAAATATATATAATAAAGCTTGTTTTATGTAAACTACACGTGTTGCACAACTGCACTTACATATACAGGGTTTTTCACTAGTAATTCGTCCAATTTATTGAAGAGATTGTATGAGGTAAAACTAAAATAATGAGTGTAAAAGAAAATGGGAATTGAAACAAACAAGAATTGGCAAATATATTTAGCTTTGGGACCGCCGACGAAATATCCCGATATCTACACCAGCGATCGGCAATAAGTAGTGAAAAAGTGAGTATAGTTGAATCATGACTTATAATTTCTTGTACTTATACGCACTCATACTTATTGCACTGTCGTCCAACTTCATATCCACTCGAAAGTTTGAAGTGCTCATCGAACTCACAACATTTAACAACATTTATGAAGTTGTTGATTTCGACTCTCCCTAACTCAATGTGTATAGACGATGCAAAATAAGTATGGTTCGCATACGAACATTAATATACTCATTATGAGGTTGTGTGTTTGTTCTGTTGCCTTTTTTACTATTGTTTTTTTACTAAAGTTAAAGAAAGAAATATGTGTAGATTTGTGTTGCTTATTTCATATTATATTGCGCTTTTACCCTTACGTTTTTGCACTAATTGAAAAACGCCGCTATTTATTTTTTCCTCAATCTCACTATTGCTATCCATTTTTCACTACCTGCTCATAAAAATGATAAATAATAAAAAAAAATAATTTTCCCGAAATGTTTCTGTATAAACTTACAATTTTATGCTTTTGTATATTTTTTGTACATTTTATACTAGTTGCAAACTGTTTAATGACTAAACTTTTAAATATACATGGATGAGTTGAGTGAGCTGAATCAATGTAAGTATTGTAAGTATTTTCCTGATATTAGAAATCAAACTGAGGTGATTTATGAGTGTGACTATAGTATGTGTATGATGTCGCCGTCGCATTTATATTTATTGCAACCTGTACTTATGAATCAACGTTATCGTGAGTATGAGTAAATCAGAGTAGTTGCGTTTAAATGATGCCTATTCACTTATATTTAAAATTTCATGAGTCAGTATGAATAGCGAAAAACGATGCATTGCCGATCACTGATGTACACATCACGTATCCAAATATGAGGTTGACGTTCCTAAATTTTACTAGCGTTCACATTTTTTTCCTCTAAACCGCAAACATATATTTTTGTTCTACTCCTTGTAGATGTATAAATAACTTCCTTCCGAAACTTATGAAATTCTGTTCTCCTTTCCCGCGATGGGAAAATATTTTCTTTTACAAGTTTTATTTTATTTGTTATTAACTTTTCAAATTTAGTGCGTAAGTTAGGAAAAAGGCCAGAATTTTTCACAAGATATGTGTGCAATTCATTTATAAGATTATATAAGGTACAAGTAGGTAAATGAATGTGAAGCAAACAAAAATGACATGTATGATCATTAATAATTGCTTTTATTTTTTTCGACCATATGGTTACGCTAAAAGATCAGCCGCGTTTGGCCCTAGTTTTCCTTTTCCACCTCTTTCCTATAGCACTTTCTTGATGAGCAAATATACAGTTGCCCAGTTTGAATGATAAATTAATAAATAAATGTAATAAACGTATATCCGAGGCACCATGCATAATGTAGTAAATGTCATATCAATGCCTAATAAATTAGCATTGTATAATGAAATTCGCAAGCACATGAAAGGACAGCATATTTACAAAATAGAGTTATGACGATAAATACAGTACCACATTCTGTTGGAACTATAAAATCAATTACGAAAACATAACTGCCACATGCAATGCAATTATGAATGCAAAAGATTATGGTTTGATATATTTTTGAAAAGTTCGATAATCTTCCTCGTTGATCTAGACAGAAATTACTAAACTTTTAGATACGAAACACAATTTGAAACCTGCAGTCTATCTTCTAAAATATTTAAATTTGCATTTATATAAATAATATTAAATATAATATCTGAACACCATTGATTTTCCATCTCTCTCGTTGTGATTAATTCGAACGAAGAATGATTACAGTAAACCTATAGAGACAGTAAGTAAAAATTTAAAGAATGGCATATGGTCAATTCTCCAGGAACACAATCATATTAATAATAATAGCAGTAATAATAACAGTAACCAATATCATTATTATCAATATCAAAACACACTCATTGTTTTACTGTCTCCTCGACTGCTATACAGGGCTTTTGGCAACTAATTCGCCAAACTTATTTATAAGATTATACGATGTACAAGTAAGTGAATAAGTGTAAAAGTAAGAAAAGTGTGCAAATAAAGATTTTTATAACGTATTTATCGCAAGAGATATGTCGAACTCCACTCGACGTTGCGCCCTATACAAATATCTACTTAACCTTGCTTAACATATAGGCCTAATTTTACTAACATTTACATTTCTTTAGTATAGTTTCCATCCTAAACATCAACAATTTTTTTCGGCGTTCCTGTAATAATAGGTAAATATTTTCTTTTTCAAGCTTTGTTTCATTTGTTATAATCTTTCTTCTATTTAAATTTGATGCATAGGTGATGAAACAGGTCAAAATTCTTCACAATATATGCCTCAAATTTATTTATAAAGTTGTATGAGGTAAAGTAAGTACGTAAATGTGAACGAAACTCCATTTTAACCGCAACATTCTACCTGGAGAGGTACTCGTTGCTCGTTGAAACCTAATATCCACTTAACCTTGCTGAACATAGAATCACATTTTGCTAAGGTGTACATTTGTTGTCTAAACACTAAACATTAGTTATTTTCCCCGACCTATGCATGAATAAATATTTAAAAGCTCAAGGTTCGATGAACTCGGCGTAAAAATGGTGACGCCCGTGAAATTAACCATACGCGTGGTATCCTAATATTCACTTGACCTTGCTAAAGATATGGCCGAAATTTTAGTAGTCTTTACGTGTCTACATCTAAATAACAACCATAGGTAATCGCAGTTGTTTCTTGGTAATGATTCCATTTCCTGTGATCGTAGAGAAATATTTTCACATACAAATTTTGTTTTACTTTATTTGAACGTTCTTCTGTTCCAATTTGATTCATTAGTTGTGAAGAGAGCTGTATGTGTCTGCCGTCTGTACTATATGTGGACTATTTCCCCGTTTGCCAAAAATATGCTGACATCTTATGTCTTAAAGGTGTTGTGATAATTGGGAAAATTGCTAATACTATGAACTTTACTTAAGTATTTCTTTACGTAGTACTGATTTCTGTCCTTCATATTATTCGAATTCAGGAGTATTTAAAAATATGTTACTTAATGCCATATACCTACAAAAAGTAACAGACTTCAACGTAATGTTATGGTTAACGTCACTGCAACAGTGAGTTTTCATTGTTTAATAAAATTCGACATAATGTTCTGCAAGGTATTGAATGTTATAAGATTATAAATTTCGCGGTAGATAATACTGGTCAATTCAGCGCACCAAAATTAGTTAAGAACAGTTTAAAAAACGCCCGGCAGCAAAATAGCCGGAGTTTTTTAACTGTTCTTAACTAGTTTTGGTGCGCTGAATCCAAAAATACTATCAGATTTTCTCTATCAGATTTTCTCTATCATCTTGTCTTGAACAAAAGATGTGAGCACGGATTTGTATTTAGGTCATATTCCTGAATAAAATATTGGTTAAAATGCAACCTATAAAAAACGCGCAAATAAAAAAGAAAATAAGTTTGTTCTATAAAACAAATATTTACAAATATTATTACCCAAAATAACTGATTTAAAAGCTTTCCTTTGATCGCTTTTCTTGCGCATGTCTGAAGGCGTTTGTCTCTTTTAATACTCCAGCAGTAATCAGCTATCATGTGTGTGTCCCATCTGCCTTGGTACATTTCTTCCAATGTTCTGATATCCTGATGGAGTCGTTCGCCCTGCTTATCACTAAAGTCGCCACGATTTGCAGGAAATCTCTCTAAATGACTGTGGCGGTAATGAACCTTACTAACCAAAAATTTGAAAGGATAATTACCAAGAAAATTTGGCACAAACAATAAAAGAAGACCATGCATTGGACTCAATTTTTGTCATTGATTCTGTGAAGTGTGGGTCTTTTATGAGTTGCCTTATCTCAGGTTCATCAAATATTTTTGCTTTTAGTGTGTCACTACTGATTGCAGGGAATTGATTTGCCAAATATTGAAGACGAAAACTATTTTGATCTAAAGCTTCCACAAATTGTTTCATTAGCCCTAGTTTAATGTGCAATGGAGGTAAAATTATTTTTTCTCGTTCTGCTAATGCTTCATTAATAACATTGGCTTTTCGCTCTACTAGAGTGTCTCTGTTAGGCCAATTTCTTTTTATCCAATGTTGGTCTTTCGCTTTGCGGTCCCAAAGACACAAAAAACAAGGATATTTTGTATATCCACATTGCTATCCTAAAAGGAAATTTACAATTTTTAGTTCAACACATATCATGCACCCATTTATGTAATAGTTAATTTCTTTCAGATCTTTTATGGTATGCCCAATTGGAATACTTTCATCATATTTATTTCCATTGTGTAGAAGGACACACTTCAGGCTTCTTTAGAAACAAACTATAAAAAGTCGCCAATCAGTTGATGTGTACTCTGTAAAACCAATTTTTTGTAACAGTCCTTTTATGTCGTTGCAAAATGGCAAGTTATCTTCCTAAGAATAAAATGGCAGATCTTGTTCTCTGTTAAAGTATTCGTAATTTTTGTTGCCGGAAAAAGATTTTTTCATTACTACTAGAAGCAAGCAACTCCGAAGGCTCCTTTGAAAGGCTGAAATTTCTAATAAGACCATTTAATTCTTATTGGGTAAACCTTTCTTGACATATTAAGTCTCCTTCAAAGTCACGATTGTCATGTTCACAATAGGTTACTAAATATTAGAACTGGTAATTCTTCTGAATATGGAATAGGTCTTCTCGCTGAATCCAAATTGGGATACGCCCACTTATGTCGATTAATCCGATTAATGCCCTTTATATTTACTAGACAAAAGTAACAATCGTCAAAATGGTTTCTTGGTTCCCGCCATACCATTGGAATCGCAAATGTCACACACTTTCTTTGTCCTTTTGACCACTGGCGCAGGTTCTCAACACATGATTTGCAAGCAACACGTGACGCCCAAGTTTTATCCTGATCTTCTAGATATAAACCTTAAATACCAATTATACCGCTTTCTTGAAAGCTGCTTATTGCATGAATACATTAAAGCCGGTATTCTTGTAAAGCATTGGATGTAATTAGGGGAGTTTAAGATGATACACAAATAGTTTCTTACCTAGAAAGATTGGGAAAGTAAAAAACAACTGTAGTAAACAACTAGAATTGAAAAGAAGGTCTGTTCAGAAGATTTATTGTAGCAATATGAATGACAATATATGAAATATTTAATTGTTGTCTCAACAACTAGAGCTGATACAAGAAACTGAATGGTATTTTTGGAATCAGAGTTCTTATTATAAATATTTAAAATCAGATCCTTTTTCTTTTTCATGCAGCAACATTTTTCTTGTCGGGCTGTGTAACATCTGTCGTGACTAAGGTTCGACAAACACGTGCATAAGTTATTATTAAGTAGTGTAAGCCGGACTGACACTGTTACTCCACCGCTTATGCCCACTTACCTGCAAAATGCGACATTAAAATTTGGAGGAGGGACAGCGTAAGTCCGGTTTACATAACTTAAAATGCAGTCGTTTGTCGAACCTTAATCATGATATACACATACATATGTAACTAACAAATTCAGACAGCCTATAGAGACTTAGGAAATGCTAACTAACAATAAGTGTTAACATGAATTTGCATGAGTACCGTACATACCAAAAGTTCTATCACGGAAGTAGTTTTGTTCCTACAACAAGAATTTTAATGTCGTCTTTTCTTCTTTGTACTCTCCTTCTTTCCTGTATATTCGCAATAGAGAATTCATATCGATGCCTAAACAACCAAGAATCTGTATGGATTGGTATTGTAATCTTGTGTTGAAAAGTTGTTAGCTTATAGTTGCGCAAATATTTGTTTCCATTATTTATAATACTGGCAACTAAGAACTAAAGACTTGCTCGCTCCCCTTTTAGTTTCACTGTATATGTATGTACAAGGTATAACTTGGCTGCATTAATAAATGCATAGCGAATTGTTCTAAACCCTAAAGCTCTTATCGTGAACTAAAAGCATAACCACATACGGGTATAGAGGCGGTTCCATAGTTGTGCTCCAGTTAATATTTAACTTTGCACAAAAGGAACCGGAATCGTATGCGGTGTACGTGTGTGTGAAACTATTTTGTGAGTCACCAAGAGTTATCGGTCCCATGATATCGGTCTGTCTGTTTTGATTCCGCTTACAGGCCGACGCTAAAATGCCTGAGTCGCTTTTCCTTTATCCACCTGATGTAATCTGGTAGAGACATTGTACCGCTGGGACAAGCGAATTAGTGTTATAGTTGACTATGAGCGGCGAAATGTTACGGCGGGATGTGATTATTGTCAGATAATTTATAGTATACTATTACGATTATTTGTGCCAATTAAATATCAAATAATATTAAATGACGTTAAAAACTCAGTTTTCACTAATATTAGTTCACTTCAAACACAATTTCCATATTAGAGGAAGGAAGGATATTATGGCACACTTAAGAGAAAAATTCTGTAGAAAAACAAAAAAAACGAAATTAAAATATTTGTGCTTTTTGGATGTATGATCGGTTCATCGTTCTTCTGTATTAGGGAAAAAGAGGGACAAATTTATATAATTTTTTTAACGTTTAGTAAAGGTTTGAAAAATAATGTAATGAGCCGCCGTAATGGGGTATTGTGGCCCACGAACTTTATATTGGCAATAGCATAGCCTGTCTCGTCCACAGAACAATTCTCAACTCCAATGTTTAAAAATTATAACTAAATACATTTTTTTCTTGAAAGTAGGTTATACCTCACAATGTTAACTATAAATATACGTTTATCACATAAAATTGAATTACATTGTGACAGCATCAACGGGATTAAGTTTCGTGTATATTCTCGGAATCTTTTTTCTTTCCAACCCTCTTGGCGCTGTTTCTGAATTTCTTTTCTTCATTCCGCAATCTTCTTTCATCTTTGTTTTTGGCCTTCCCTTCTTCTTTCTTGCGTAAAATCTGAGCACGTTTCTTTTGTTGCAGCCGTTGTTCTCTCTCTTTTTGGATCTTCTTAGAAGCGACTTCTTCTTGCCTTTTAATTCTTTTTGAGCGCCTTTCTTCTTTAGATTTTTCTTCTTCTTCCTTTTTTCTTTTTCTTTCTCGCAATTTTTCCAGCATTGACGTCGAAATTACCACTTCGGAATATTTTTTGCTGTTTAGATTTCCCTCGAAAATAAAATTTTCAATTTGCGGAATGGAAATCACTTGTTCCAAAGCCACATTTAAATTTTCCTATGAAACCTGGCAGTTTTTGGTCATCGAAGATGTTCGGTCCCGAAAATTTTCTGACTACTGAACAACAGTGTCTTCAAGCGTTTCCTCAAGAACCTCGTTTTCAACGTTGTCTACTAATTGACAACTTGAAGGATTCTCCTGTACACGATCGATTGGGTTGATGGCGTCGTAGGAATCATCGAAAATGACAAAACGGCTTGTATTGAAACATTTTCATCCGTGCGATGATGGCTTTTAGGGCGAATCAAAATTGGATCGTTGTCGAATATGTATCGCCTCAACGGATAGATTCCAGTGCGCATAAAGCCATTTACATTCTCGTCCATTTTTGCAACTTGCGAGTATGCAGGTTAGTAAGTTGTAAAGTGTTATACACCCTCTGTCCCAAAAGTAACCGCAATGCGTCTATAAATCAGAAACCAGTGGCGTCATCTCTTGATAGTTGATTGATTATTGTAGTGGGACTCTTCCTTACCAACCTGACAAATTTTCATGACATTTGGTGCATAGTCAGCTGATACATCACGCATCCTGTGAGAGTGTTTTTCGTAAACGGTCAGAAAATGAGTCACGAACAACGAGTCAATATTAAGTTTTGTTTTAAACTTGGAAAA
The DNA here is from genome assembly GCA_038088585.1 of Chrysina gloriosa. Classification (NCBI taxonomy): domain Eukaryota; kingdom Metazoa; phylum Arthropoda; class Insecta; order Coleoptera; family Scarabaeidae; genus Chrysina; species Chrysina gloriosa. Next base: position 41,720,449 of record CM076089.1, read on the forward strand.
ACTGCAACCGAGACGTATGAAATGCTGCAAATTGTTTATGGCGACGATTGTTTGTCGAAGAGGCAAGTGTTCGAGTGGCATCGACGATTTCGTAAAGGCAGAGAAGATGTTAACGATGACGAAAGAGCCGGTCGTCCTTCGACAACTTTGGCCGAGGCAAATGTGGAAAAAGTGCGCGAATTTGTGAGAATTTCGAAGAAATCGTCAGTGAGATTTATGGAAATGGAGCTTGGCATCCCTAAAACAACTATTCAGCGCATTTTGACTGAAACCTTTGGTTTGAAGAAAGTCAATTCGAAGTTTGTTCTGCACAAATTGACCGACGACCAAAAAACGCTTCGAATCGAACACTCCAAAGACATTATTGCACGAGCCCGTGCAGATGAAAACTTCTTGAAAACGATTGTGACTGGTGACGAGACGTGGTGCTTTCAATACGAACCAGAAAGCAAACGTCAAAGCGCCGAGTGGAGGTCACCAGAAGAAGGAAATCCGAAAAAATCACGAATGGAGAAGTCGAAAATCAAGTCAATGCTGATTTCATTCTATGATTCGAAGGGAATTATCCATAAGGAGTTCGTTCCATACGGCTCAACGGTTAATGGTGCATATTACCTCGATGTTATGAGGCGTTTGCTGGGTCGCATTCGTCGTGTTCGGCCCGAATATCGCGAGCCAGGCAGCTGGAGATTACTGCACGATAACGCACCGTGTCATCGAGCAACGATTGTCACCGATCTTTTGGCGAAAAATGAAATATATTCGATACAGCACCCACCGTATTCGCCTGATCTGTCCCCATGCGATTATTTCCTGTTCCCTCGTCTTCATTTGAAGCAGAAAGGAGTTCGTTATGCATCCGTAGACGCCATTCAAAGATCGACGACCGGCATCCTAAAGGCCATCCCAGAGATCGACATGAAAAAGTCGTTTGAAGCACTCGTTGACCGTGCAAATCGATGTATTGTAGCACATGGAGAATATTTCGAATAAATACAATGATTTTTGTGGACATAACATACATAGCGTGCTTTATTTCGAACTATTGCGGTTACTTTTGGGACAGAGGGTGTATGTTACAAATGATGAGTCCTCATGAATATGTCGCAATCCTTGTAATACGCGCTTTTAAAGGGCTTGTTGAACGTAGTAACCTCTAAGTGTTGCGTTTGATTGGAAGTGTGAGGAGAAAGCGCCACTACGTAGAACCAATAATTGTCTGCCAGTTTTAGACTCCGATTGAATATGTGAATAACATTCAACTGCTCAGCGAGCTCAAAAACCATTTCTCTCACTTTTAGAGGGCTCAAGCGAAAATACAAGTCTTCGAGTCAAAGAAGATGATCGACCAAGACTTGCTCTTATTCTTCTATGGGAACCGTTTTCGGCCCACTTTTCTGACGCCCACTCTTTTCGGAATTCTGTTTCCTTCTTCGCAATGTAGTTATTGAAATGATGTACCTTCGCAGTTATGCTGGTATTTAGCATCAATTTATATGTTTTCAAGGACAGATTGTATTTTCGCTTAAATCGTATATTTTATATAGATATTGCACATTTATATTTATATGGTGTGGTCCCTTAGAGCTGTTTTGGTTTTCTGTCCAGTGGTCGGCAAATAGTAATATGTCGTACCTTTGCATCCCTTAATTTTCAGTTCTGATAATTTTCACATTTTAGTAGAAGTTTACAATTCCTTTCTTTGTATAGCTTTTCTAGATTCTTTGAATAATTTGATAGTTTTGTTTCCGTGCTCGACGTAATTGTTTTACTTTCCTTTTCTGTTTGGTGCATTTTGCCAATGTCTTGCCTTATTGTTCATTTCATCCTTGCATTCGTTATCTAGCCAGTGATTACTCTTATGTCCTGTTCTTTTCAATATGTTAATTTAAGCCACACATTGGATTACCGTTATAAGTTTCTCCCACTGCTCGTCCATTTTTTCATTTTGCTGTGCCTCGATATTGTAACTTTATTGGATACTTGTTCTGTATTTCTGTATTGCTTTTGTTTTCTGTAAGTCCTTTATATTGTATTTGAGTTCCTGTTTCATTGTACTCTGTTTTTTCTATCCCATCTTTATTCAGTTTCATTCTAACTACAACGGAAAAATGGTCAGAGCTTGCTTCTACGCCTCTGTGTTCTCACATTCTTACTCATTTATTTATAAATCAGAAAAGTATGTGGTACATTGACCGATGTAATGGGGGCATACTTTTTATGAACAAAGTACAGTGGTACCTCAGAGTACGAGTTTAATTCGTTCCGTAACCTTGCTCGTATGTCAAATTGCTCCTATCTCAAAGCAATTTTCCCCATTGAAATTAATTGAAATGCCATTAATCCGTTCCAGCTCCCAAAACACCACCTCAGTTGTTTCTGTTAAGTGTTTTTGAATAAGAAAAATGTATTTACAAGAAGAAACATTTATTTATAAATAACAAATACATATTCTATAAAAACACAATAAAAGAAAAAGCTTACAAAAGCTCTTAATTTTCGTCACTGGTCCTCGCTTTTTTCGTCACGCTTTGCCCATTTTCACCTGCAGATCGTTTGAAAAAACTGTCCAAGGAGGTTTGTTTCTTCCCCCTTTCAGGATATTGCGGAAATGAGTTAGGCAAGTTTCGTTGAACAACTCCGATGCACGACCAGTTGCAACTTTTTCAGGGTGATTTTTATCCACGAACTCTACAACTTTCTCCCACATTCCCAAGATCTCCTTTATATCTCTTGTAGAGATAACCTCCTCCTCCTGGCTCCTCTTCAAAACTAATTTTTCGTTGAACCACCGTATGCTCCTGAGACTGTTCCTCGACGAGTTCGTACACATCTCTCTCATCCACCTCCAGACCGATGGATTTTCCCAGAGAAACAATCTCCTCTACCACTGATACTTCGGGTTCCAATCCTTCGAAGGCCCTTTCAGCTACAGCCTCAGGGCACAGCTTCTTCCATGCAGAGGTTAATGTCCTCGTTGTAACGCCCAGTCAGCCTGATCAATAATTCTTAGGCATATCACGATGTTAAAGTGGTCTTTCCAGAACTCTCGAAGGGTAAGGTTTGTGTTCTCCGTCACCTCAAAGCAGCGCCGAAAAATGTGCTTGGTGTACAACTTCTTAAAATGAGAAATCACCTGCTGATGCATGGGCTGCAGGATAAGAGTGGTGTTGGGTGGTAGGTAGAAAACCTTTATAAACTTGAACTCTTCGAGTAAATCATCTTTGAGATTTGGTGGGTGAACAGGGGCATTGTTGAGGACGAGAAGGGCTTGCATAGGTAGATTGTTTTCCTGTAGATATTTTTTAACAGAAGGGCTAAATACCAGGTTTATCCATTCCACAAAGAATTTCCTGGTGACCCACGCCTTCGGATTTGCCCTCCACATAACTTGCAGTTTTTCTTTTAAAATCTTATGTGACTTAAAGGCTCTGGGATTTTCCGAATGGTATACTAGCAGAGGCTTGATTTTGCAGTCGCCACTCGCATTAGCGCAAAGTGCTAGAGTTAATCTATCCTTCATGGGTTTGTGATCTGGCATCGTCTTCTCCTCTGCCGTTATGTAAGTCCTATTCGGCATCCTTTTTCAGAAAAGCCCTGTCTCGTCACAGTTGAAGACTTGCTGGGGGATGTATCCTTTGGCTTCTATCAGTTCGGAAAACGTTTTGATATAAACCTGAGCTGCCTTCACATCCTAACTTGCTGCCTCACCATGCCTGACGACGGAGAGATTGCCGGTTCTTTTCCTAAAGTTGTCAAACCAGCCCCGACTGGCTTTAAACGAGTCTTCCGATTCCTTGTTTGTGGAAGTGTGTGGGATCTGCTTTAGCAAATTACCGTAAATCGCTCGTGCCTTCTCACATATGATGCTTTGTGTTAAGGTTCCTCCTTGAAGCTGCTTTTCTGTCACCCACACCATCAGTAGTTTCTCAATCTTTTCATGGAGAGAGGTCCGAAGCTTAGAAATTATTGTAACGCCCTTAGCTGGCGTTATACCCTTTATCAATTCCTTCTGTTTAAGCACAGTACATATCATTGATGTTCTACGCCCTTACATCCTCGCCAAGTCAATTACTCGCACACCTCGCTCATGTTTTTCTATGATTGCACGCTTTAATTCAATAGACATCATCTTCTTCTTCCGACCCATGATTATAAAAATAAATGTGATAATGCTTTGTAAATGTACAAAAAGCAAAAGGCGGGAACCCAACTTATCAAAAATGCTTCGAAAACGAAGGAAACAAGCACACAGACTGAGGTCCAGTCTGAGGTGGGAGAAACTCTTAGACGCTGAACACGACACCAACATGCGCTCCGCATGTTGGGGTCGTGTGCAGCGGTGTATTGTGCGATTCCCCGTATCTCAAATCTTGCTCTCATCTCAACAAAATATCGCTCGCTCGGCGGCTCGTATATCAAAAGATTCGTATATTAGGACACTCGTATATCGAGGTACCACTGTATTTGAATTTTTTTATCTCATTTGAAATTCCGCTTTTATCAATCTCTTGAAATATATTTTAGTCTGTTAAAACCTTTATTTTTACTGAAGACTTCTAATTTTTTAATGAGGAATGGTTCCTTCTGTTCTACTAACGCTTTGTTTTGAATTTTGTGTTAGGCTTACTGATTCGGTCAAGGTCACTTGTTCCTCCCATGGAGTTAACAACTTGACGTGGTGAGAACGCTTGTGCGCTCTCGATAGATTCTACTGCTTAACCAAAGAGGACATCCATGCGGAAGGCCCAGAGGAAGCAAGCCAGATTAGAACAAATTTTGCGGGGCACCGATTACACCTTATATGAACCTCCCATTTTTTTGGCTTTGGATGTGATAACCTTGATAAATTCCCCATAAGTAAATCAGCGGCCAAATGATGAATGATCACAGTCACCCAGTGAAACTCAGTGGAGTAAACCAAGAACCACAACCTAAGAGAAAAGAAGAAAGAGCTGTTTCTCGTAATTTCCATTTTGTTAATGTCTCGCTGATTAATTTATGGTTGTAAAATAACAAATTACATATATATAAATATAGATCTCTCATGTAGACTTAATTTAGAGTATTTACTTCTTTCATCTGCGAAAAATATTCGAAACAAAATAAAGCCTTAATAAAAGCTCCTTTATATATTATTAATATAGTAATTTGCTTATGAAAATTGAGGTCATCTTCTTGCTTCAATTCTGTTTACATTGTAACTGAAACAAATGCAATAGATTAAATTAAAGTAAAGCACTGCTAAATGCATTTAAACGGTTACGGTATGTAACGGAATAAACATAGAAAGATTTCCCTCCCCTCATGTACATATATCGTACCTTAGTACGTATGTGACATTCAAAATAGTCACGTCTTAAATCAGCTCTTGGACACCAGCAGAATAATAAATACCACACAAATGCCAAGATATTTTACAGACGGTATCTATATTCGACCATAATACAAATTTATTCAGGCGTTTGTTGTGTCGAAATTTATGTATTAATTCTCAGTTTCAGATGGCTAAATATCGACAAGTAACACTGATAATAGCAAAACCGGAGGGTAGATTGAAAAGTTTCTGGAATAGCTGGTAGGAAATTGCTATTTTTTTCAAATACTTTATGTCGTTATGTTGGCAATTCTCTCATATCAATTGACTTCAAATATTAAATCGATATGTCAAATAAACAGCATTGACAAGCATTTCGGTCAAGCCCCTTTTTGTGTTTTCAATTATGGATACAAACTTTTTATTTGGGAGAGGAAACCGCAGCGGAAATCAAATCAAGGTTAGGTTGCCGTCTTTGAGGATTCATAGCCTTTCATCATCATTCATTTCTCATCGGAATGCAAGCGTGCCCACACGCATACAAGTGATGAACCACTATCAGAACGTCCGAGAACGGCTACCACGCCGTTGTAGAAAAATCTAAAACGTTTATGAGGAATCTAGTAGATTTGCTGGAACCATTCGTAATCATGGATGAGACCTGAATTCATCGGTAAACGCCAGAGACAAAAATGCAATCAAAACAGTAGATTGCATGTAGGGAATCGGTTCCGAAGAAGGCAAAAACCATTCGCTCGGTTGGAAAGGTGATGGCATTGGTTTTTTGGGACGCAAAAGGAATTTTGCCAATTAGTTATCTTGAAGAAGACAAAACTGTTACTGACTGTTACACAACATTTTCGAACAAATTTAAAGCAGTAATTCAGGAAAAACGCCCGGGAATGGTTAAGAAGAAGCGGTTGTTGTTTTACCAGGACATTCCGCCCGTTTACTCAAGTCGTTCAGCAAAAATTGATAGAATTGAAGTGGAAACATACCAGAAACTGGTCGACGATTTCTGAAAAGAAGTATCGCACAAAAAGTTTGATTATACTGTAAAAAAGGATGTCGTTATGCTACGTAGATAGCGCCGATATATTCTCATATGCACATGCATTTTTGACCAAAATTGCTGTATTGTGTAGGCTATAAAATATGTGATAGGTTCGCATTTCCGTAGTTATATCGCAGAATATCATGAAAATTACATAACGAGTTTGTGCGAAAGCAATACTAGCAAAGTTTTAAGTTCGATTGTGGCACGTGTTGAAACGATAGCACTTTTTCAACATCATTTTTAAAAAAGGAACTCAATGTAATTCAGGAGACAGAAAAAGACCATGACCACAACTTTTAGAATTACAAAGGCATACCCTTGGTGGATTTTAACGGCCACAGTTACTCTAATTTATATCTATTAAAAGAACATCTGGTAACGCACTAAAGGTGTTGGCAAGCTTGACCACTACGCCCTAGACCATGCAGCTATTAGAGACTGTGGTTTCGGACAACTTGACGATCAACTTTATAGTCTAGATATACCCGCTAACAACCACTACCTTTTTCGTCAACTGAAAAAGGACCTCTGTGAACGCCTTTGATGAAGATCTGTAAGTTGCTTCGATGAAGCACTTTGATTCTAATTGATACAGCAAAACAAGTTCAGTATAGCTCATATTCTAAGTTGCTAAAAACCAATGTACAATGTACAATATATGTATCTATGAACGGGAAGCCAGTAAGATTCTAATAATTGTGTATACAACAATATACATATAATCGAGCAAATTCATAGATAGGATTAATTTACACTACAAAACAAAATACGAAGAGGTAAAATATAAAATAGGTTTGGATAGCACAATTATAAATTCTTAAAGAATGAATCACTTCCAGTTTATTGACCAAAATACCAGACGAGCGAACACACCATTAATCGCCTTTTACCAAGTACAGACAGTAAATTACACGGCGACATAAGATTTATGTGAATCCAGGCCATTTAAAGCCAGATAGATACGTGATCGGAAGAAAAATGTCTTTTAGCCAGGTTTAGGTGATATACGTGTCGCTTACCATCCACCGCTGCTAACTTGTTTTATAAGGATAAATGCTTTCAATGCTCTCAGAATTTTGATCTTTATAATTGGTAACGAGAGTGTAACAAATGACTGAACGTAACTGATGAGCAGTGCAAATTTCGTCTGTACAAAGACAAATCCACAAAAAGGAGTTTTCTTTTTAACTCGCTATATGTCATAGGTAGTGCTTATTAAATATACATTATACAATTTCGAAAAGGGGAGGAAAAAATAAGATATTAAACAAATAGTAGATATTAAATAAAAATCAAATGAAATAAATCTCATAATTCATACGTTTAGCACATAAGCGCTGAGGCAGTAAAACAAACTAAAACAAAAACGAATATTCAGCTAAACCCTCCGGTAGAAGTGTACCCCAATTTAGAAAATTATATTATCCAACGTAAATTAGATTTATTAAACATGGCAAAGCAAAATCGCATTCTTAATTAACACAGTAACAAAAATTATATGTACCTTATATTAAAAAAACAAAAATTGAAATATCGGCAATTTGGGCACACCTTTTCCTGGTGTTGTAAAAGATAAACTTATTGCACGTGGTGCACCGAATCCTACTTTTTCAGTCTTTGTTCCTGGGACAAAATGTGCAACTACCAGAAGTTGGTTCAGAAAGATGTAAGGCTTCCTCGGGTGGTTCAATTTTCAGAAAGTGGGGTGTGAAAATATCTATGGCAAATTACTTTAGGAAAGACCTTCTCTGTGGGATCTCTTCCTTTCCTGGTATAATAGCATTACACAACAGCACCATGGAATTAACTGCAACTGTGTCAAGCAAGTTATAAAACATTTGGGACTGTCTGCGCTTTGTTTTTCTTGCAATGGTGTACCTATGAGTTCATCAAAAGTATCAACTCCTCCTTTAGTTTTGTTGTAACATTGTATTATTTCAGAAAGCGTATTGGAATTTGGTTTATCACCATCTTGTTGTATAAACGAAAGCGAACAACCGTTTTTGCTTTTGATTTAGGGGCACAGTATGACAGCAACGTAAATAAGTCGTTATAAACAAAAATCGCCGAATTCTTGTCACGATTTTTTAATTCTAAAAATGTTGGAGATGTTTCTTTCTTTTTTTCTTTTTCATTGTTCCCACGATCGTTAATTTCTACTGATCATGAAGTTCTTTCGCTGTAGGTACAGAAGTGAGCCATTTGTTCATTGTATAATTACGATTGGTACCGTGCATAGACGTTGTTAATTTCACATAATAATATTCGGCAACCGGAACTGGATCTGAACCTTTGCCAGTGTCAATCTCAGCATTCAGCAAGTAGAACGTCTTAAGGTCGCATAGGGCAACAGGCTCTATGCCGTATTTATCAGTTTTAGCAGGAATATACATTTCAAAAGGACATTGCCCTCTATAGGAAATCAGTTGCTCGTCGAAGCGGCATCATTCTGATGAGATGTAGAGTAGAGAACATTTAGAGATAATATTAGCAAATAGTGCAGAAATAGGAGCCAATCAATTTTGCAACTTACACAAATATTCCAGTGTTCACAGTTTTACACCATACCAATTTTGGTATCCTGTAGTAAATATGTACCCCAAAGCACCTGAACAAAAGAACCAGCAACTGCTAGAATGACAACTAAGAGGTGTTAAATTAAGTTAGGTTATGTAATGAAAATATACGGAGTTTCAAATAGCTGCTGTCATTTATTAAAAAGTAGTAAAACTTTTAAAAAATCGTGGGATACTCCTGTACCCCTGCTACCATTTCAGACTTAATTGTTAGCATGGTTTTATGCTCTGCCGCTGGCTAACCTAACTTACAACTACTTCACACAATATACTTCACGAAACGTTTGCAAAATAGTCATGCAGATATATGTATACTTAGATGTTAGGGTTTGATCAACAACACTATGTTCTCATCAGGTATGAATGACCTTTTTGATGGTATTCAGTGCGATAGACTCGCCTTTATTAAGTCATTTGTGGGTTACAATTATATTACTTACAGATTATCACTAATTGTGTTGTGTGACCTACACTAAAGGATTGCGACCTATACAACGTTATTTCAAAGTTTTTGGAACTATGGTAACAACAACAACGCCGAACTTAGGAGAACTTTTGATACCACACTTTGTGTTTGCACATAATAAGATATATTGGTAGTATCTGCTACAACCTTAAAAATTCTATCGATCATAGCTGCAGAGATTTTAGTGACATCTATACATTTCATATTCTATTCTTGGCAACCTCCTTTCAAGAACGCTGCTCTTGTTTGGTTTCCAATTTACAACATTCACATTAATTCTATTCAAACTATTCACAGACAATTCTTGCTTTTGCTCTATTTTCTTACTTAGAAAACCCACTTGGACAAATACTAATTACTTACTACTTTCACAATGTAATTCCATTTCACCACATATTCGCTTAATTACATTTTCATATTGGTCCAAACTGATTATTATTGGGTATTGCACCGATAGACACATAGCAAAGTAACAAACGATACCCATTCTTTCCAAAACTTGCAATATAACCCACGCGATTTGTAGCTATGGCTACCTCTTTTTCTGCAGTTCGTATCCATGTTTTTCTAGTACGTCCTATTCTGCTCGTTCCTTTTAGATACAATTGTAAGACCATATTACATACAAATTTCATATTCATTGTCTTTTCTCAATGTATGCACATCCAATTGCATTTCCATTTCCTCCATGTCCTCTCCGCCAGCCCGTTTCCATAATTCAGTATTAAAATCGTTTTCAGTTCCCAAACTCCTAAAATATTTCTCAAGTATTTCATGTAGGTAATCTAGTAAACGTTTAAAACTAACATGAATAAGACAATAATAATGTGCATTTACACAAATACAGGTATGCCAAATTAACTAACCTTCTTCCTTTCACACAGTATGTTTCCGAAAGTTTATAAAACTGACAACTGACAACGAATAACCGATGCCTGGAGGCTTTCGAGAATACGGAAAGACATGAAATACGGTGCCCAAGGAACAAGTCCCCGTCGGATTATCACCGGTGGGATCTGTTGAAAAGCAGTAACAGCTTTAGCTAGAGGGTAGCTTCCCGATAGGATATTTAAAACGCTGACTGATTGTACAACTTAGATATCAGTGCTACTGATTCGGTAATGTGTGAAAATTAGGCATTTACACCAACGAAGATAAAAACCAAGTTAACCATATGACGACTGGCATAATTTTTACTAATTAACGGCTTTCTGTCCAAATATGTTTCACAACAACTTTTCCAAATATGTAGTTGAAACTTGTAGTTGACGGGCTAGCTAACACCTACGTGGGATCCCACAAAATGTATTTTTAATGCGTTCGAAAACAGAAAACAACCACATGCAATCATACCCAAAAGTATTGCGTCGAACAGAATAGAATGGTGTGCTTAATGATAGCAACCTGAGGTTGACAGAGGCAAAGAGTATCTTTTCGAGATGGGATAAAGTGTGACAATCGAGCAATATTAGAACAAGAACAAAATTCAAGATCTCCATTTCAACCGGCAGTGCTCTTATAGGTATATGAATTAAGGTTGTGGACAATGGTACGTAGCGCCAAGTGAAAGTTGAAGGTTCTTGTTAATAATTAATAATTGTTTTATAAATAGTATACATAGTACTTGCTCTTTGTTTCCTCCTTAATATATGGAAACTGTATTTAAATTGAAACATAAGAATAAAGAGACTGTCGCTAAAATAATATATAAAATAAATAAAATTACCCTTACCACACCTTTCGGAAAAAATCCAGATGCGTATTTCGGCAACTCTATGGAATACTGAGGAATTCAGTGTCACCAGCAAATCCAGCTAATGCCCAAAACGAACACTGTACAACACTAAAGCAGTGCACAATGAACATCACACACTGAACAAGCGAAACACACCAATACTCTGTTGATACTGAGTGTGTTTCGCGCGTTCAATGTGTGATATCCATTGTACAGTGCTTTAGTGTTATACAATGTTCATCTTAGGCGTTAGCCGGATTCGCTAGAGACACTGAATTTCTCAGTATTCCACTGAGGATTGCAACTTAGTTGCCGAAATACGTATCTGGATTTTTCCAAAAGGTATGGTAAGGGTAACAATAGATATGTAGTTCAACACCAAAGTTTTCGGTGGAAAATCGAACACCACAGCAATAACATACAGATCAACATACAACAATTACAATACATTCAATCAAATCATACTTAACGCGCTGATTATATGGATTTCCTACTGAAGATTTCAAATTAGTTGTCAAATTAGAAATTGATATCAGCATAATAGACAACATCAAAAAATTGAATTTGATCAATAACATTTTTTTCCGACTTTGGAAGTGTTTAACTTAACAGTGATGTGTGCGCATCCTCTTTCTCTACTATAGTCAGCACACAACAACCAAAACCACTAAAGTTGCTTTCCGAAATTTAATTTAAGCTGTAGTAGACTCAGTGACAAATCTTCTGAAATTTATCGTTAATTAATACCGTTAAAAACAATTTTCAATACTGTCCGTGAGTTTCTTAAAACGAATCTACATGCGAATTTTTAGTGATCATTTAATAGTGATGGCTATTAACATTGACATAGCACAGCTATCAATGATACTGCATAGATATTTTGCTTAGATATTTCTAGTCGTATTTATACTGCACAATTTGACCGAAGGTTAAAACTGGCTCGCGTCAAATGGAACAAGAAAATATTCGAAATTCAATTGGGAGCGTAGTTCAAATTAAGTCCATAATATCAAAGAAAATGATGGTGGGTTTGAGAAATTTCGGACGGTTATTTGGTACGCAATTTGGTTGCCAGATCAATGAAGAGAATCATAGAAACAAATGCAAGCTGTCGGATCGACTTCGCCATGAAAGTGCATTGCCGCAAATATTTAAACAGACAAAACGTCAAATTTACGAGTTATTGTGCATGTAGTTCAGATCTCGTCTTCTCGTAAACCTATTTCCCGACTCCCAAAAAAGTGTGGAAAGTTGTGGAAACATTCCAAAATTGTTTCTCGTACACATACATATTCAGAATGGAAGAGGTGTTTCCAAAACTTGTAAGACAAAATGCTTTGGAAATGTATTTTGCTTTCCTGAAATTTTTCAAGCGGTTCAAGCGTATCCCATTTATAGATATCTCTAGTGATGTTAAACATGCGGTGAAACTATTTCTTAAAATCATCAACAAAATCACGAAAAACATTAATCGCTAAGCAGCTCTCTTAAAAGTGCGGCATGTAGAAAAGTAAATGAATTCAGATACAATTATAAAAGAAAAGATCTCAGTACAAGAGAAAAATGCCAATTGAGATAAAATAAAATATCACTTACGCGGTACATATAACTGAAATTATTCATCGACAGATATCAAGATTTGCATCCAATCTACCGATCGAGTTTTCTATATACATATATTATGCTGTTTTGCTTCTTGAAATTGTGGACACGAATCATATTGAGTTATGAAGCTATATGCGGTGCCTTTTCTAATCAAACTATGACCAAAGTTCAAACTTAGTTCGGACTATTAAAGAGTTCCTGGTTTTCCCTGCTTCATCTTCTCTTGGTAAAGATATATGACACGGTATTAATTTAAAGAATGTTGCTCTTCCAAACTGATTTAAAGTTGAATTCTAATCTATGAAGGGTGAACATTTCTACATAAATTATTGTTGTTTAAGGAAAACGGAAGATGTGACATTACTAGATATTGATTGCGATACATAAACTGCCTTCATCAATTTTTGCAGAAGTAATAAACTTGTATGTAGCTAAGAAAAATCAGAAAAGCATTAACAACTAATTCAATGAGCATTCATAAATTAAACGGTGTAGTGTATATACGTCTAGTATTACGGAGAATGAAAACGTGAGTATTTGCTAATAATCCTGACAAGAGATTCACAGTCTAATCCACAGATAGAAATTAATTGACGTCATTAAATAGAATCATTGAGTAGTTGAATCTTTAATTCCTCCGCCAATCTGGCCCCAAATCGTAAACTCTGCTGCCGTTGAAAAAGGAAATCCGTTTACATGTCCTAGAGAGAATAATGCCAAGTAGCGCTTCGTCCAAGCCCCTACTTTCATCAACTCATGACAATCCTCAGTTCTTCATTGTGGGTAATTGCAATTACAGAATCAGGAACTCCGTCAAAATAAAGAAAAACTTGTAATTGTTGCAACCAGAGCTTTATCAGTTTCTTACTAGCAAATGACGTTTAAAACAAGTACATTAATTATCTACTTCCTTCATCATCAAGTAGGTAAACTGAATTAAGATCGCTAACAGATTATACTCTGCATATCTCAGAACTAAAATTAGAAAAAGTAAGCGAATCTATTAAAATAGATACAAACCAAACGATTCTCATCATAGAGCAATTTTAATAGTTTATAAGGAAGCATTGTAGATATTAAAATTAGTGTTGTAAGGGTAAAAGTCATTTCATCCATCGGAACTCAAATCAAGCTACTTTGCTAATTACTAAATTTGATTAAAACTACGAGTACTTTATGTACGTAAAAAATTAAGTGGATAATTTAACTCCGCATTCATGTCGACATGGCTTATAAATTCACATTACTGTTAGTTGCTATGGTATTAGCGATGCTTGCGGCAAAATCTAAAACAAACGAAAACAACGAAACACGGTCAAATAAAATCTTGTCACTGGCGTTCCGGGCGTTGCTAGGGTGTAGGCGATTGTTAACCGAAATGAAAGGGATGCGATACGGTAATTGAAATTATCATCAGCTGACACATTGGTGATTCATAACTGCGAAAAGGTGTCCCCATCCAACAGGAATTATAACTGTGTCCTTCTGTTGATTTGTAGCTGCTTATTTGCTCTTACGCTAATTAAATACATATAAACATATGTATTTTTGTAAATTAGATTTGTACTCGCAACCGACATATTTTAAATCCATGTTTCTCATTACAGACAACTTTCAGTCTCATGTAAAAATTCATATTAAGCAATAATATGAGCAATTACGTCAGTAGCTTGCCTACCTGCTAGTTTTTCAATTTATAGTAACCAAATATTAAAGCTACTGTTCTATTCTTCAGTTTAAAAAATAATTTTACTGTTTTAAAAACATTGATTGATTTCTCCAAAGAGTAGAACCGTTAATCAGATAAGCCATTCTTGATCCTTGGAACCGTAAAAAATCGTCAAATCTTATATCAGGACTATATGGAAAATTCGATATTGTGCTGCTCCAGATACTGAATTGTTTTTCAAACTCTATGTGAACTCGCATTATATCCGTGGATCATTACTTCTAGCAAACGAACTGTGGTATACCACTTGGCATTAACCCACCCTTCAATCTTGAAAAGAAATTGTAGCAACATGATAAAGTATTGTACCTATCTTCATCGATGCACTACCGAAAACCAATAACTTTTAATTTAATCAATTTAATTTTAGTCATCTTTAAACATCCAAACAGAGGATTGACTCGTATTCTCAGATTCATAGCTGGGCACCTGTTGCTTTTCAGTTAGAATATACGGCATCTAACAATAAATCTCGTAAAATTCTTCATGCAGGATATTTTGATTTGTGAAGTGGCTAGAAATATCTCGACCCACAGCGGACCTGTCTTCGAATCGTCGTCGAGAGAGGTGTGTTACGTTATAATTCCCAGTATCCACGGCATATTGACGATTAATGCGATACTTCATCACCAACGACAGAAACTAAGTAGCCGGTAAATTGTCGTTGAGACAATTCTTTTAAAAAAATAAAAATGTTTTGTGCGGTACATTTCTCGACTACGTAATTTACCAATAATAAGGGGACATAATTTCTAACAAACCTATATATGTACATACATATATGGCTGAAATTCACTGAAATAATCAGTGTGAACGTACATTAATATTAATCCAAATTAAATGCAAAAGAAAATTGCAAAAAATGTTATTCCTCTAGGATTTATTGGCTCACTCACTACCTGATGTATAATATAAATTAGAGAAGCCTATACAGCTTCCCAATGTTTAATTTATCTATTTTCTGAGATACGCTGACAGGAAAGCCGAAAGGTAAAGGTAATTTGAAACTTATGAAGCTGCCTTGCACCACCCCTAAAAATGTTTTTAATCATAAGGTTTTAATCTAGTAGTAGTAGTCTTGGTATCTCTCTTCAAAACAATTGGATCCCCAATCAGGTAGAAACGATTACTGTAGACCGTGTCTCGCTCTGAAATGGCGAAAGCAGTGAATCAATTCCGGTTGAAGTTAAAGGAGGAATTGGCAATGACTAAGGACCCATGAGATCACAGAGCGATTAATATGATGGTCACACGCGACCATATACTGTTAAATGAAAGCATCAAAGATTGCAGAAGATACATATGATGAAGACATATAAACAAACACAAATAGAAAACGTGTTAGCAAAACATTCCGTTGCGATTAATAATTGATACATCGTTTAAAATACAAAAAAGAAGAATACAACGCTGATCTAGAAAGTAAATAAGTACCATTTGGGTATTTAAAAAATAGCAATTTGTTTTCATTTGTAATTTATTACAAAAGGATCTCCACACCTTGAACTACTTTTCGACATATTCACCATGCGAATCAAGGCTTGTATCATATTTTGGTACTAACTGCAACATAGCCGCTTTGTAGAATTCGCCCGCCTGCGACGTGAACCAGTTTTGGACCTTGATCTTATAATCCCTTGCAAAGTACTGACCGGCAAGACATTTCTTGAGGTGAGAAAACAAGTGGGAGTCTGATGGAGCTAGTTCCAGGATATAAGGAGGGTGAGAAACCGCATACCGCACGCATAACGACGACGCTGCTAGATCCATTTCGCTGGGAACAATTCTGTCACCAAAATCAAAAGTGCTTCTGGAGTCACTTCTACCCCCTCTACCAGGAATCCGTATTTGTACAGCATCTCCAATTTTGCCTCTTGGAAACTTCGGTTCAGATATTAGCCTCATCCTTTTGCATTGCAATGCACTTATGTCATTTTTCCCTCTTCTTTTTAATAATGTTGATTTTGTCTAAAATCATATTTCCCCAAAAATGTTCCTCTTCACCATTCTCTGTCACTTCCCCATCTTAATTGCCATCATTCTCTGTTACTTCCCCATCTTCTTCGCCACAATACTATGTTATATCGCCTTCTTCTTGCCCGCCATTCTCTGTACAAATTTCATACCATGATCCTGATAAACGAGAATGAATTTGTAGTCATAATCAGGCGGAGTCTGCATATCAATTAAATCAACCCAATATTTTGAGTTCATTTCCTTGTAAATAATGGGGCGCACTACAAGTCCTCATTTTGCCACCTTTGATTTCGTTTTACAGGTTTCACATAATGCCAAGTACATTTTCACCTGCTCTTGAGTGATGTTTTTGTATTTATTCTGCAGCTGCTTCAAAATTCTTGCTTTTCCTCCATATCCAATCGCCAACTGTGTCTTGTGAATTATGTTGAAGATCTGCTTTGTATACACATAATAACGGACTGGTGATGACTCGTCACTGACCCAGTATATTAACTTTTCACTATCACCCAAGTTCAGAATGTCGTACAGCTTCAATCGTTGTTAAATAAGGTTGATAAAATAGTGGATGACGTGTTATCATTAAGTAGTGTAAACCGGACTGACTTATCAATATTAAGTTATCATTGAAAATAAAGTTCGAAGGAGTGACAGTGTCAGTCCGGTTTACACAATAATAATAAATAAAACTTATTGATAATCCTCAGGTTTTTCCTACTGCTTTTAGATCCTGACACCCACACTTTCCCAATTAAGTTCCGATAGCCTTCTTTACTCATCGTCCCACTATTTTCCTTCTTATTCTTAAAAGCATTCAATAAACTTTCATTAAACCGAGCCTCCATTATGTTAAAGTGAACTGTATCCGCACCAAGATAACACAAGCCATCTGCATTCAATCAACACTCAACCCCGACTGACATGAAAGCAAGCAATCAGATGTCACGTGCAACTAAGACTGGTTTAAACTGGCACAAAAACAGGTTCAAAACACGTTTATGTGATTAACACGTTAATGTGATTAGTTCTTTAAAATACAAAATATTTATCACATTAATCAGAAGCGCTTGGTGTTATCTATAATACTCGGTTGTTATACACAGTACCCACATTTATCAAGGTAACGATAATATATATATTTATGTGTGTGTGTGTGTATATATATGTATGTCACAAGCACAACTTCAGCTACAGTAAAACCCCGAAATAGAAGGGACGGAGGGCATTTCAGATATCAGGTTTGCACTATTAAATTTGAAGGAATTGGAAGCTGAGGGAAATATATATGTACATACATATGTATATATAGTAGTGAATATACGTACATATAACATTAAAGTACAAAAAGAAATGTAGTGACAATAGGGACCTATATCAAAATTGTTTGGGAAAAGTTTTTACAGTCGTTGGATGACTCTTTTTGTGAAACAAAAGGTAGGAAAGATGAAGTATTAGATTCGTTTAATATATAAAGGTTTACTTAGGAAAGGGTTAAGGAAAAGGTTTATTAAGTTTCCTGAACCTGACGGTCATGCACAATAATGGCATTGGAAAAACAAATTGCCATATAAAGTTTAGCAATATTAGTAGACACATAATTCTAATGCTTACAAAAAAAAGGATTAAGTGAACAAATAAAAATTTATTCAATAGAAATTATGTCAGTGTAACTTTTATTCCAAACTATAGTAACCAATCTCTTTTTACTAAAACTAAATATAAAATAAAGCACGAAAATCAAAGCTATCTAATTTATAAAATAAATTGTAAAGACTGTGATAGCTGCTATACGGGACACAACAAAAAAATTAAAGAAAATGTACAATCATAAGTATTCTTCAAATAATAATTTTGGTTCAATGCTCTAACAAAGTGTGACAGAAATGTAGGGCTTGTTTTCAAAAATACAACTATTTCAAAAAAGAAAATAATTTAAGAAAATATATATTTAAGAAAGTAAACAAAGTAGTTGATATCAGAGACGATAAAATTTGAGCAATGTATATCAGTAATTTGTTTAAATAACCTATACATCTCATAAGAAGGAAACCCCTTAGATTATGATGGTTTTATGATGTTTATATGCGTGCACATAAAAATAATAGATAATCTTTGTTGATACTTATTATGCTGACAGCTACCAAAATAAAAACAAACGTTTTGTTTATGCAGCATTATATTTGACTGACGTTCACGACGTTTTTACGAAAACGATTTAAAATGCCGTTATAATATATAATCTCCTAAATTGAAATTTCGCAGTATATTTTGACCTAAAAGTGGTAAAAATATCCCGAAAAATAAGTATCTAAATAGATCACGAAATATTATACTTTTAATTAAATACCGTATAGATCTATAGAGACTCTTTGCGGTCGCGTTTTACGCACGTTATGCTTGAATTTATTCTTATTGTTGTTAGGCATGGGTTTTGAACTGTGATTTTTTGAGTATACCTTGTAACTAAGGTGATTTGTGTTTCTCAGTGGTTTTTACGCAATTAATTTGCAACGGTCAGCTATATTTTTAAGTTTTAATGAATAACTTGTATGCTTATGTGAACGCAGTTCGTTTTTCTATAAGAATAAAAAGGTGACCGTCTAAAAACTGGCAGTAAGAACTTTTTTGATTTGTTATATTTTTATCGCATATTCTTTTTATTGATTTATACGAATGGCAACAACAAGGTCTCAAAGAAATAAAGTCGGCAATAAAACTTCAAATTTGGAATTATCAGAAAAGAAGTTAAACAGTAGTTATACTACAATTGTTAGTGATTGCGATGGAATTAAAAATCAGTCGGAAAAAGATATTATTAGCGATTTGCGTAATCGGCTAGCTGAAACAGAATTTGAAATAACTGAGCTTATGAATGAGAAAAGCTTGTTAGCGGATAAATTACAACGAGCTTTGGATATGATTGCGTATAAGGAAAACAAAATTAAAGACTTGTAGACTTCAATTGAGACTATGACTTCGAGTTCAAAATTACAAGAAAGGGTAGTTTTTAATGCTAGTTCTCAAACATAAAATTGTACTCTGGGAAGCAGGAAATGTCAGACACAGAGAAAATGTGTAATATCCAGCATTGGAACACAAACAGATTTTTGTCCAACCAGTGTAACAAAAAATGTTTCTATTGGTAATGACTTGGTAGCGACGGATGTCCGGCGGAAATCAGGTGATACTGGGTTTCTGGGGGATGGTTGTCGTTCCAGGATTCTGGTCCTTGGTAATGGTCGCAGCCGCAACTGTTCATCTAACTTGAAACAGCTCTTGGATTCTGACTATGAGGTTTTGACTTTTGTGAAACCCGGTGCTAGGCTTCAAGACATTCTGTGCAATTCCCACCAGTTAGTTAATGACTTTGACAGCAGCGATTTTATAATAGTCATTGGTGGAATAAATGACGTTTTAAGTGGCACTAAATTTCCTGACAGGATGGTTTCTGACTTTGTTAAAAATATTAACAATGCAAATGTTATTTTTACGTCTGTTCCTTTTTTAGCTGGTAATTATTATGCTTATAATAATAATTCTATTTATAAGTTTAACGTGGATATGTATAATTTTTGTAATAAGTTAAATAAAAGAAACTTCTTAGATATTAATGTAGGTTTAAGTTTTAATGACAGACTTCTGAATAGCTTTCTTTTGACTAAGGCAGGAACAACTAAAATGTTTAAATTATTAAATCAATCTATAAGATATTGTAAAACTCTAAATGATATAGTAACTTCTAATAATCACAGCTCCTCAATCAATTTTTCTAATATTACTGTAATAGACACTTCATCCTTTTTTCGTTAATAAGTATGATACAGTTACTAGAGCACCCCCACATGATAATCAAAATTTCCATCAGAATAGCGGTAGGCTTACAATATTACATCAGAACGTACAGTGTTTGGAAAATAAAACTGGAAAAATTGAAGTTATACTAACTGCCTATAATGTAGACATACTTCTACTTTCAGAACATTGGCAATCTGGCGATCAGTTTACTGAGATTTCATTTATGAATTTCTCATTAGAGGCGTCTTTCTGTCGCCCACTTTATAGGCATGGTGGGGTGGCTATATACTGTCGTAAGGGTGTAAATGTAAAAGGTAGAGATGATATTGCTAATTTTTCAGTATGTAATAATTTTGAGCGTTGTGCTGTTGAATTGTTGAACCGGGATATTGTTTTGGTTGCTATCCACAGACCGTCTGGCGCTGATTTCAATACTTTTATGGATGGGCTCACATCTGTTATTGATATATTGAATCGGGAATATAAAAAAATAATCCTGGGAGGTGATTTTAATGAAGATCTTCTATCTCCATCTTCGGACACACGTATATTCACTGATTTTCTTGTTTCTTCTGGATTACATGTTACTGTGAATGAACCCACGCGAATTACCGCTTCATCATCGACGTGTTTCGATAATTTCATAACAAACTTGCCACTTGAGGAGGTTACAGCTGTTTGTGTAGATTTAAATATATCGGATCATATTTCACAAATTATGTATGTGTCGGACCGATTTAGGACTGGTAGTAAGTGTCATTGTGTATGGAGGTATAGATATTGTGATGAAACTATAAACTTATTTACATGTCGCTTAAGCACGGAGGCTTGGTTAGCTGTTTTTCGGTCTGACTGTCCCAATATTGCTTTCAATAGTTTTCTGGATACTTTCCTTTATTATATAAATGAGTGTTTTCCGTATCTGAAGGTTCCGTTTAGGCCTGGAAAACAAAACAAGAGCTGGGTTACACCAGATATTGTAAACCTCAAGAATAATATACTCTGTTTAAAAGAGCTTAGTGGAAGATATCCCATGGACAAAGAAGCGTTTTTAGATGCGGAGTATAAGTACAATAATGCAATAAACACTAGGGAAAGTGAATTAAATAATAACTACATTTTGATGGCTGGTAATAAATCTAAAGCTGCATGGTCCATCGTCTACAATAAACGGTCAAACTATGATGGTCCTCTTATCCTCCCGAGGACATCCGATGGTATGATGGAGTTGATCAACTCTATTTATGATTGTGATGACATCTGTTACAATGGATGAATTTATAAAATTACATTTGAGTTCCTTCTACATGTCTCCTGTGAGCGAGACTGATGTAGTCGATGCTATTCTTAAATTAAGTACTTCCAATGCTGCGGGTGACGACTCTGTTCCATCTTTTCTTTTAAAAAGATCTCTGCAATTTATAGCCCCAGTTTTAGTATATCTTGTAAATCTCTCTCTCCAACAGGGTATCTTCCCAGAAAAATTGAAGTCTGCATTAGTTATTCCATTTTACAAGAAGGGCGATCGGGATAGTATCGGTAATTATCGCCCTATTAGTATCTTGTCTGTTTTTCCTAAGCTTTTTAAAATTATTGTTAATCAGAAAATAACAAATTACTTTAAGAGATTTCAATACCTTTTCAGAAACCAGCATGGGTTCTGTTCGGGCAAATCAACAGACACTGCACTCTTTAACTTTCTATCTAAAGTATATGCCTCTGTTGATAAAAACGTGCCTTGTTTAAGTATGATGATAGATTTATCAAAGGATTTTGATACTGTAAATCATTTAATATTGCTACACAAACTTGAAAGATACGGTATAAATGAAGTAGCTTTGAAGTGGTTCGAATCATATCTTTTAGGGAGAAATCAAAAGGTTTCTATCTATGGTGAGGTGTTTGGTAGCGTAGATGTTAATTTGGGTGTCCCACAAGGGTCTGTATTGGGACCAACTTTATTCTTAATTTTTGTTAACGATCTTCCTTGTTGTCTTCATGATATCACGGATGTTACTTTATATGCGGATGATATCAACTTAATAGTATCATCAAATACCATTAATAAGCTACTCGACACTGCGGGATCGGTTTTTTGTGGAATAAGTGATTGGATGGAAATCAACAGACTTATAATCAACAGTGAAAAGACACAATGTATGTTATTTTATAATAAGAAAAAATATAACGTCTCTGATCTGGTTTTGGGTAATTCAAGAGTCAAATTGGTTGATAATGGTAGACTGTTAGGAGTTTATGTCCACGAGAACCTTAAGTGGTCAAATCACATAGATCAACTCTGTCCTAGGCTTGCCAAGTCTTGCTACGCCCTTTTCCAGCTTAGGAAATCATGTGACATTTATGCACTCAAAGCTTTTTGTTATTCAGATTTCTTTAGTAGAATGCGTTATGGGATTATTCATTGGGGCATGGGTGTTGATGTGGGTCGCGTATTTATACTGCAGAAAAGGGCGATCAGAACAATGTTTGGTTTGGGGCGGTTTGACTCGTGTAGAGGAACTTTTAGGAGTAACAGTATACTGACTGTTTACGATTTGTATGTTCTGGAGATGGTCTGTTATATACATGAACACCGTAACTCTTTTGATCTCAGCACGTGTCACGACACAAGAAATGCTGACTATATTTTACCTCCTGCTCACAAAACAGCCACATTTCAGAAAAGTGAATTTTATGGGATGCAAATTGTATAACTTATTGCCTATCGAGTTGAGGAGTTGTCATCCACTGCATAAATTTAAACAAAAATTAAAGAGTTGCTTGCTTCAAATTAACAGCTATTCAGTGAACGATTTTATTAGCTATTACCAGTAAGATATTGTTTTTTTTTTTAGTTTTTTTGTGTTTTCGTTTTACACATATATGTTGTATTTACATTGTATGCATTTTTTGATGACGTTTTTCTTCTGCTTCCTGTAAGTGATCAGAAAACAATAAAGATGATTATTATTATTATTATTATTATAAAAAAGTGCAACATTCATTTCTTAATAATTTAAATGTATATATATATATATTTCGTGACCTTTTTATACTTATCTTATATGATAGAGATCTATCACAAATAGGTCAATAAAGCAAGGCTGGTTTGAGCGATAGTTATATTTTCAGAACGTTTACAAACGTTTTCGGAACACCTTCGTCAGTGAAAATATAACTAGATAAATATATAAACAAACTTTTGTTTTTTATTTGGGACTATCAACAAAATAACTAGTGACTAGGATTTCTTGATATAGATATATTCAAAATTTAAGTAATGTATATAGCAATTTGTTAAACTGACATTTGCATTTCTTAAGAAGGAAACCTTTGGCTAGGTTTTTGAATTTGGTTTTCCCTAGTCCTTGAACAGAATTGTTAAGGTTTCGACAAAGATTTTTGATATAAGGTTTTACTTAATTTGCATGTATGTTTACACATTAATTTAGTTTTTATAATTTATATATATATAAAAGTTGGTTATACATCCTCTATATCAAGAAATCCTAGTCACTAGTTATTTTGTTGATAGTCCCAAATAAAAAACAAAAGTTTGTTTATATATTTATCTAGTTATATTTTCACTGACGAAGGTGTTCCGAAAACGTTTGTAAACGTTCTGAAAATATAACTATCGCTCAAACCAGCCTTGTTTTATTGACCTATTAGTGGTAGATCTCTATCATATAAGATTTCTTAATAATGGAAATTTAATTTTATGCTGCTTGTTGGGTAAGACATTAAACAGTTTACCACTTAAGATCGGAATTTGATTTCGCAATAGTCCAATTGTAAACAAAAATCCGCCAACTACCTCTTTGTTATATCAGGAATTTCGGATATAGGAGGCTTTACTGTATTTATAAATAAAAGTAGGTTCGTGCAATGTAATAGATTTTGGCAAACGTTGAACAGAATTGGAGATTCTGTTCTACCACTTTACTAGCAATATCTAAGTATGCTCTATATCAGACCAAAAGAAGTGTTGCCGAGAGAAATTTAAAGTATTTCATCATCGCCAGCTCGACAAACGAGTGCATGATAAGTAAGGTTTGATCAAAGAGTGGATGACGTGTTACCATTAAGTAGTGTAAACATTACTTATTATGCACTGGTTTGTCGAACCTTATTTATACAAGACCAGTATACCCATTCACGTATATACTCGTCCTGACTGATGTATAAATAGCTATACACATATGTATGTACATACATACATATATTTATAAGAATATCGAGCACAATGAGACTTGCGCATAATTCACGCGAATGAAATTTAAGCGTCAGCACAGTTTCGTTGGGTACACACCAAAGGAATTAGTTTGGTTTTCTTCCGACTGATGTCACATTTAAGTAAATACTTAAAGAAAAATAGCAACGTGCTGCACCCTGAGAATGGTAAATCTGGTATGTATTTATGAATCGATACGTTAATCAGTACCGTCTAATAAAATTAAATTTAATTCGATTTAGCAGATCTTTTGTTATAGCACTATATATTTAACTCATAATATCTGTTTGCCATCGTGAATTTTAAAACTAAAAGCAAAATTTGGTTTTAATAATAGCTACCCTAGATATTTGAGGAATTCTACATAGATCATACTATAGCTAACTACTATTATATTCCACTTGCGAAATTTAGTCTGAAGCATGTTGAATATGGAAAAAGTTTAGAATGCGCAATCTATTTTTAACAGTGTACTTTGTATACAGATATAATACAACACCCAACATTGACCCTTTGGTGGTGCAGGATAATCGATAGAACAGCCTCGCTCTTATAATTGCATGAGTTGTTATGACATGAGGCTATTGAAGAAGGTCTTCTATGCAACCTCTAGATTCTCAAGCTTAGTTACGCGGGTAACGAAATCGGCAATTAATAGAATGAACACGTTACTGCTTACAAAATGAAACTAACAATAAGTGAATAAAGTAAATAAAATATAAAATTTTAATTACTTACTTTATAACAATGCTTATGTATTTATACAAAATACTTAGAATGATAATTAACAATAATTAATCATTCAGGGAATAACAAAAACGACCAGGAAATTCATTGAAACGATAAAAATATGT
This sequence comes from Chrysina gloriosa, assembly GCA_038088585.1. Taxonomy (NCBI): domain Eukaryota; kingdom Metazoa; phylum Arthropoda; class Insecta; order Coleoptera; family Scarabaeidae; genus Chrysina; species Chrysina gloriosa. Next base: position 41,745,794 of record CM076089.1, read on the forward strand.
CTGCAATAAAATCTCACTATTGGAAAAGTGAAAGATTAAATTTCTTGGAGATAATTGGTAACTAATCATAAATTCTAATGCCGATTCTACTTGCGCTCCTAGCAATAGCAATAATTTCATGTTGACGTACTAAGATAAATAAAGGAAACTAACCCTCAAATGATGACAGTACAGTATTTTATTCTAAGAGAACACTGGCACGCTCGCGTCTGATTGTAGTTTTACCCGATTAATTTTTAAACGAACAAGTTTTCCAGGGGATAAAACAGAAACCGGTCAAAGAGCCCCTAATACGCTCCTGAAAGATCACATTTACTCGGAATTTGTTCAAACCAAGCTCGTTCCTAGCTCTTCACTTCTTCTGCACTTTCTGTTTTACCCGTTCGAATACTATATTGTACTGACAAGTGACGAACGTAGTTGCGATACGCTACAAGAATCTCCATCGACGACCATTAAACTCCAAATAGAGCAAATAGACGAAATAAATAAATTATTTTACATAAAAGATGTTTTTACTCCCCATTTAATGTACATAGTAAACTAAATTTTCATCACCACTCCCAAGACTGCGCGATTACAGCAGTCTATTGACTAAGATAAGACGGTTCAAGGCGTTTTCCGCTAATCCCAAAATTAAATTGAAGTTCCATAAGCCACAAGAATTCTCCAGTAGATCAATTGAAACTGGTGCTTTTATCGAGAAACAATTGTGATGACACAATCTGAGTTAAAATAGAAAAGTTATAATCTGAAGACAAACATTAGGACGATATATCATAATGTAAATATGGATAGTTTCTACACAATAAAGCATCATCAACGTTACAGCACTAAATGGAAAAAAAGTGGGAAGTAAATTCTAACTAAAATAAAACTCATAGTTATCTAGAATGTTGGCAGATGTATTTATATGATTATATACAGGGTGTGTACACAATGACGAAAAAGCTACACTTAAAACTTAAAGGTTAATCTTAAGGTGTTGTATCATGCTTCGTATGCTTTTAGGAAGCACTTGCAAGATGCTACTGTAATAATTGATATTGTAATATTTTCTAAAATTCAATTTTCTAAAACATTTCACTCACTAGTATAAGGTGGGCGAATTTCACGTTTTAAATTCGATATAGTACGCGAGATATGATTTGGTCTTTAAATTATTTATTGTCAAAATAATACATACGTACCGAAAGCTGTAAAATTACAGTTCATTTTATAATAGGATGAATTTATTTTTGAATATTTATCTGATATTTAACGAATCAGTTTCACCAAGATATTGATTCAGCCTTCGAAATATATTTCCTTAAGATATCCCTGGTTCAGGAAACGTGTGCGATATCCTTGTTCTGCCATGTTACCCTTTCATTATAGAAATCGTACATCATGTACATATTAGTATATTCATTCGATGTAGAATAATAATAATAGCAATAATAATAATAATAATAATAATAATAATAATAATAAAAGAACTAGAAACACAGAAACACAAGAACTAATCAACACTATACAAATAACCACGAAAAAGCGGAAGTTATACACAATTATAAAGCGAAAGTCGAATTAAGTACCTAAATGTCAAAATTTATTATTTTACAGTAATATTATTGATAGAAATCACATTTGAATACAACTTCATTTTTCTGCAACGTTGCAAAATGTACTTTTCATGAAACTGCATATTTTAATGAAGAAATGTTAAAAACATAATTGGAAGTCAAAAGGAAAACCTTTACCAACAAACAACAGATATGGAACAATAAGACTTTTTTGTCGAATAAAACGTCGAGCTTCTAAAACCTCGTGAAGACGTATGAAGCGTGGTGCAATATTTTAACCTTCCTATACTCACGCATACGGTCTGTGAGACCGACTTATATAGTATAGTATACGTCTTTCATTTTGACGTGAGTATAGGAAGGTTAATAGTGAGATTTTTAATTCAGAATTTCGTTAGGGGTTTTCCACGACTCGGAAATAGATAACTAGTCCTGGCCAAATTCATCCTAAATTAACTTTATATTATCCGATTAACTACTAAGCCGTTGAAAGCAGGTTTTGGTGATTTACACTATTAACTAATTTTGATAATCGGGTTCATCTTCATTCTTTTACAAATTAGTTCGAAATTAGCTTATAGTAACAAATTAAGTATGTTGGTCTCCTTAGTAAGTCTTCCTTACTCGTATTTCATCTGTTGTCAAGTGATTTTTCTTAACTCTATATTGCTATTCTCCCTACTTTTCACAAGAGTTTAGTAAAGAGTTTGCTATTCAATAAACATGTCGAGTTCACAGCTGATACTGATATATTCCTACACAATGGACTTTTATCTTGTCTTGTACGTGCGATAATCGATTAAAACTAAATTCTTTAGACCGACCTTCGTTTTCTAAAATTATAATAATAATAATAATAATTTTTATTAGGATTTTGTAAATCATTAATTTATGTTTTAGTTTCAAACCGGAAGGCAAATCAATAATGGGAAACAAGCAGTGCAGACTATGCGTACCATTATATTTCAGTTATACTATGGTAGTGAATGCCATTAATATAATTTTCTACGAGCCTTGTTTCCATGTTCTTACATGTTAAATTGTTAGAAAATGTACAGTTGATTCATTTCAAAAATATCTACAATTTGTTATGTTCACAAGTATATAGTTTCCAAAAGCGTAACAACATAACGCTGAGAATTTGAGAAATGGTAGGTATCCATAGGCTTCATCGTGAATTCACAAAAACATACCTTTATCTCCGCAGCAATTCCGTTCGTCTAAAACATTTATGAACAGGTTCTCTTTCCATCTGCCTTCCAGAATCGTATAGCTTTCGAACGTCAGGGACTGCTGGCAGTAATCTCTTCCCGATCCGAAGCTGGACATTAAATTATACAGGCGTAATTTAAAATGTTTAAACGCCAAATAACGGGAACCGTAAGCGGACACTGGATTTGAAATATGCATGGCGCAGCCGTCGATAATACAGTCGTACATTTCAGGATTCCTCTGATTAAAAATTGATACACGATTACTGTTCGGGTCCCTAAATGTTTTTAATTTTACACTGAATATTACCACAACAATTCAAGTAAACAGCATTACATTAGCGGCTTTTAAACTTCCACAAAAGGGGTGTTTGTACCGCCGTGTGTATTAAATGTATCAAACTCTACGTAATTTAGTATAAATGCATTGAATATGTGAGAAAGTATCCTAATTCCATCTAGATCGAGCGGACTAAAATCGCTTCCCAACATTTCACCAAACTCAATTTAATATTAACATTTGTGAGAGAAATTAGTAACTGCAACAAAATGTCTGCAAAAAGTTATTCACCATAAATTCATTTAAATACTTCAAAGCTACACTTCGAAGCTGAATTGATCATTCATCTGGTATCTTCTCCCATCATCTAATATACGAGGGCGAATGTAAAGTAAGTTTCGCTTCCACCTAGTGAGTAGAGGAATAGGGATACCGGCGCGATCGCAACGCCGCGGTATAGTCTGGTTTAATATGAGCCTGGCAGTGCCAGTGGGAGAATCGTTCGGACATTCCTTCGTGCTACTTTGATCGCTTAAAATTGCTGCTACCTATGTGCAAACAACATGATGGCTGCCGAGATTCACCGTAAAGTGTGTTCTGTTTATGGTGAAAATGTCATGTTACTCATGTGTGGTTAAAATATGGTGCCATATGTTTTGAAACCAACAGATCAGTAACTAAGAAAACATAGTTATCATCTTTTCTGTTGTCCAGAAAACCATGACCAATTGCTTTGAAAGAGCACCTAACAGCTAATTCGAAATTTGTGGGCTTAGTATCAAGGTTGGATCTTCAACAATTTCCTGATTTGTAGCTTCTTCTTTCAGCTCTTAATATAGGGAATTGTGTTTTTCAAATGATTGAAGGCTTAACCTTCCTTATCCAAAGTTCTTTCTTAGTTTTAGAACTTATACCACTATAATACTTCTTTAGATTATACAGCGAGTAGCAAACCAAAAAACAAATAGAACAACTAAGTTAAAGAACAGAGAATAGCGAAAGACCTAAAATAGAGTGACTAAAAAACCGTAGGTGCTGACATATTCCTAAAGAAAGATTCGGATTCTACACACAAAACTGATATATACCATGTCAGATGAAAAATGTCTGTTGACTGGTGTTATCGATCATACGTTTTGAAAATATTCCATCCGTCCATCTGAGTGTCCAGTCTCTGGATCTGTTGGTCGCAGGTATCGCTAGCATTCGGTTGTACGCTTTTCTATTCAATGCTATATAGCTTCTGCAAATTTGGTGCATTTCTTTTGGAAAAAGTGTGAACTCTGATGCGGTGGTTTCCCCTTCCCTTAAGCATGATCTGCTTGATATTTGTGATATACTATCATCTCCTTATATTTTCCTATATCCATGGTTAAATGGTCAATATTGACTTGCCCGAAAAATTTTGGGGTTCAAAGATGCTTCGGTGAATCTACTTAGTTGAATGGATACTTATTATTATGTTGGGAGTTTAAGCAGAGAGAACTTTTTGCAAAATTAGAACAAAAATTCTGAATAATAAATTACCCTCATATGCATTAAAATAAAGTCATACCAATTATACCAATTGTAAACACAGATTTACTCTAGGCATCTCCAATAGGTTTACAACTTATTTATGAGGTTACATGAGGTTAAAGTAAGCCAATCAATGTGAAGCAAGAAAAATTTATAGAAAGATTAAGGCAAATAAGGGTTTAGGTGTGGGTGCCCTGATTTACAACGATTTACGGCATGAATTAGTCAGCGATCCATGGAATTAAAAGGAAGCCAATGAAATTAAACCAACACGACTAATTATAACATCCCATCCATTCAACCTTGTTAAAGATATGTGCCGAATTTTACTAGCGTTTACATTTCTTAGTGTACACAGGAAATATAGGTAACCTCAAAGGTTCCCATCAGTTCCTTGCGAAACTTAAGGAATCAATTTTAGCTTTCCTGTGATAGCAGAAACCGATTTTCTCTTATAAATATTGTTTCATTTGATATAAACTTTCTTTTTTGAATTTTATGCGTAAGTTGTGAAAAAGCATTTGGACAACTGCGTTATCATAGACATAATCAGTGAAAGCAAATGGTAGAATAAGAGATTATACCTTATTTCTACATATATTTCCACCAAAGAAAACAGCATGCTCGTGTAAATTGGTCCGATAGGAACCGCATAATAATCTATTTCGCCCATCTTACAATTAAAAACATCGTATTCGTAAATCTGTTTCTACTCTGCGTGTATAACAACTCCTCCGGCCTTAAGCTCAATCGCTGCTATTTCCTTTACTTTTTCCCTCCATTTTCTCCTATTTTGTATTTTGTATATTTCTTCCCAGTCCTATATTCTTAGTAACCGTATATCTATCTTAACGCCTTCTAACCATTACCTTTTTAGTCTACCTCTTCGTTTACTTTCTTTGCGTATTTGTCCGTGGGCATTGGATAGAAATGTCCTGGCCGTGCTCTTTGGGATCTTTGGGATTTCCGCATACAATCATTATCTTGCGTGCCTTCGTACATCCCATCAAGTTTCGCTATCGTACAGTACTAATAGCGGAATTATTATTTTCTAAGATGTCAACCTAGAGCTTATAATTTTGTTTAATTTTTACAAACACAACACAACTTCACATATCTGAAATAGAGAGCGCTGAGGGCATTTCAAAAATTTTGTGTATCAGGTACGCATTACTTAACAGAACTGAAAGTTGAAGACAATACTTACAATGATTAATACATGTATAGCATTTAAGTATAGCATTATAGCGACTTTGCTCAATGCGTTATTAATTGGTATAGTCTTTCTCTGTCGATTAAGTTGAAGGCCTGTTTGTAATATATGTAATACATGAATCATATACAGGTGATCCACCAACTGCGCCTCGGACTGTAGCTCCCAAACTAATAATTTTTTAAAATCTTTTTTGATAAGATGGTGTACGTTTATAATGGCCATAATTATAAAATATTGTTGTTTACACAGGGTGCTCCAACAAAGCGCTAAGTATCAAAGTTATGTTTTTTTAAATGGAATAATATACATTTTTTACTTTTTCGAATTGTATAGGAAAAATAAAGATAAGTTACTTCGATGTTCCATATACCTATCGTTAGCCGTTTTCGAAGTATTTGAGGTTTTTCGAAAAAGTAAGATGTTTTGAAAATGGACATAACAGACAAACTAATTGAAATTTTCAAATCATGTTTTTAGCCTTGATTTGGTATATCTTGGGCTACTTATTTTCAGGTATGTAATTTTACAATAATGTACAGGGTGATTCCATATAACGGCTTTATTTGTCTCAAATTTAATAGTGTATAGCTTTGTTATTTCAAATGGAACACCCTGTATATTTTCAGATTCGGAGAAAGGTTTTTCAATTCTTACCCAAACTGTGTTAGGTTTCCCTATACCTATCTCTTGTGATTTCGGAGATATTTGAAGATATTTTAAATTTTACCTAGATTAAAATTAAATCGAAGCTGCTGAATTTGGAAATGCAATTGTTTCTTATTTCAACGATCTGAAAAAGTTGCTAATGAAACACATATGTCTTTAAATGATAGGTATTATAATAAATGTTCTACATGATCGCCATTTTCCTTTATGCATATTCTAATTCTCTCTTCAAACGATCTTCTAACCTTTCTTAACATTTCCGGGGTAATGGTAGCAAATGCATTTGTTATTCTGATTTTCATATTATCCGGCCAGTTGGTGTCGAATTGTATACAATACTTTTTACATATCCCCATAAGAAAAAATCTATGCAAGTTAAATCGGGTGACCTGGGTGGCCATTTACAGGGTCCTTGTCTTCCAATCCACTTATTTGGGAACATTAAATTTAAATAGTTTCTAATATCTACGTAGAAATGTGCAGGAGCCCCGTCTAACTGCAGCCACATTTTGCCTCTTGTAAATAAGGGAACATCTTCTAAAGGAGTCCAGAAATCTCCTTGTAAAAATTGTAAAAACGGTGCCCAATCAATCGTTCTTCAAAAAGTAAGGTCCAATAACATAGTCACCAATAATTCCCGCATAGACGTTTAAACTCCAGCGATTTTGGTGATCAACAGTCTTAAAAATGTTTGGATTTTCTGTATCATAATAATGAAAATTATGTCTACATACTAATCCATTATTATGGAAGGTAGATTCATCAGTGAATAAAATATATTCAGAAATATCCTTTTCTTCTCCAACACGATCCAGAGCCCACAAGCAAAATTCGAATCGATGGTCAAAGTCCATCCCATATAAATGTTGATGTATTTGGATATGATATGAGTGATACTTGTGTTTTTTTTATGATCCTCTGTACACTAGATCTATTTATATGGGTTTCTTGGGTAATCTTCCGTGAACTGGTACTAGGATTTTCAGCAATTGAACCTAACATTAGAAATTCATTTTCCTCGTTGTCAACGACTGATTTCCTTCTTTTTCGTTTAGAGTAGGAAGTATTACCTGTCTCTCGAAACCTTGCGAAAAGTCTTGTCTTCGTTCAGCATACTTTTGCGCATAAACTCTGCCAGCCAAAAAACAGTTTTCATGACATTCACCTATGGTCAAAACCATATCCACTCCTTCTAGGATAGACAAATCTATTATTGTAAAGATATCTCAAATAAAAGAGAATAACACTTCAATTATTTCACAAGTTCTTTTTAAATTTGTCTAATAGTAGTTATGTACCATTATCAAAGAATAAAGTATACTAAACTAAAGTAAAATTGTGCTGATATTTAAAAGGTATGTCATTATGACAATTTAATTGCTGTATCTAGTAGTAGGCTGTTTTTTAATTATGAGGAACGCAAAAATTATTAAAATATGTACGAAGGGGTTACAATTAATGAAAGAATAAAATACATAGCGTAAAATGGCGATCATGTAGAACATTTATTATAATACTTATCATTTAAAGACATATGTGTTTCATTAGCAACTTTTTCAGATCGTTGAAATAAAAACAATTGCATTTCCAAATTCAGCAGCTTCTATTTAATTTCAATCTAGGTAAAATTTAAAATATCTTCAAATATCTCCGAAATCACAAGAGATAGGTATAGGGAAACCTAATACAGTTTGTGTGGGAATTGAAAAACTTTTCTCCGAGTCTGAAAATATACAGGGTGTTCCATTTGAAATAACAAAGTTATACACTATTAAAGTTGAGACAAATAAAGCCGGTCTATGAGATCACCCTGTACATTATTGTAAAATTACATACCTGAAAATAAGTAGCCCAAGATATACCAAATCAAGGCTAAAAACATGATTTGAAAATTTCAATTAGTTTGTCTGTTATGTCCATTTTCAAAACATCTTACTTTTTCGAAAATCCTCAAATACTTCGAAAACGGCTAACGATAGGTATATGGAACATTGAAGTAACTCACCTTTATTTTTCTATACAATTCGGAAAAAGCAAAAACTATATACTGTTCCATTTAAAACCTAACTTTGATACTTAGCCCTTTGTTGGGGCACCCTGTATCAATGAAAATATTTTCTAATTATGGCCATTATAAACGTACAGCATCTTATCAAAAAGATTTTAAAAAAATTATTAGTTTGGGAGCTACAGTCCGAGGCGCTGGTGGTGGTGGGCCAGTATATATATATATATATATATATATATATATATACTGGCTATATATACTGGCTGACTCAGCGAACTTCGTACCGTCTTAGAATTAATAAATGTTGTCTTAAGTTATTACCTGAGTTTTATTAGCTTGTTTATATTAAGATAAAATTAATTAAGTTGAATAAAAGTTTAGGAAGGAGCAAATTCACGTGGGAGCAAAGCATTTGCTTTATTGAATGTAAACCAAATGATTCGTGTATCGTTGTAGCACAACTTTCTGTTAAACTATTTGCTGAATGGATTGTACTCGTGTCGATTATCTTCATTCAAGCACCTTGTGATATACTATTGTATACTTACAATATACTTTATATTTTGCGACTTTATCTATTGTCGGAGCGTTGAATTGTCGTTCGTGTGTTCCAGCGGGGCGAGTACTTGCTCTGATCACGACTTTATAGTCATCACTTGGCGTGCGATCCAACGCAGTTTTGAACAATCGAATCAAGGCATGATGTTCATAAAGTATTTGCTGCAACTATTGAAGAATTTCTCTTTTGCGTTGCGTTGCGTTATTGATCGTTTGACGCCGATCAAGTTGGTCCTCCATATTGGCCATGAAGCAGATTTGAAACAATTTTATGCTGTGCGTCTTCAACCGGTTGTAATGATCCAATTCTATGGTGAATTTGTTGTTGTATTTGTATAGTCGAAAGGGGAGTGATAATTAGTGATTTATGACTACCAAAAATAAAGGTTACTCTCTTATTAACGAACATTACCTTGAATGTCGGACTGAATCCGCGTTCTTCAATAATATTTGCTCCAAATGAAGTCATTTGCAAACAAGCGTTGTACCTTTAAGCATCCAAAAGAAAATGTCGTGCTTCTTGAGCTTCGCCACGAAGCAATGAGTGCAATGGCTCAGGTGGGAGAGGCAACAATGGCAATTTAATCTTTCCACTGAGACAGCACAATCCAGCGAACTTCAATGCACCGTAATGAACGCACATAACCAGCATAGGGCAAATACTAACGAAAGGGTACGAGCTGTAGTCAATTGTGGAATCCTATTGAAACGCTCCTCGACTCAAATTAACACTTGAAACCTTTCCTCTTGCGGCTCGACGTTATTGATCTCTGTGCTCGACGATTTCTCATTGCCAACCGAGCCGTTTCACGTATGGTCTCTCTTTATTCTTGTGTTTGTGAAGCACGAAGTCGGGCCGTACTAACACGGCGCCCTCCTCTCGTGCGATTTCTTCTTCATCTGCAGTGGATTCATTCGCAATATTCCGCAGTCTATTTGTATTACGGCTTCATTGTGAAAGATTCGGTCATCTCGCTCGCGGCATTGTAAATAACACTGTGATGGATATTGCTAACTTTGCTTCTATTATGACATAACAATTATTCATGCGCGCACAATCACAAATGTCATAACCTTAATTATCCTCGCGCGCACCATGACAGCTGTCATAACGAAAAATTAAATTGCCGTTTTTTAGTATTTTCCGTTACTTATTATTTATCTTTCTCACCGTTTATACCTTCCCTGAACTTCCACAAATATTTCAAGATCAAAATTAGCCAAATCGGTCCAGCCATTCTCAAGTTTTAGCGAGACAAACGAACCGCAATTGATTTTTATTAACGCAAGATTTCTTTAATAACTATTTTGTAGTAAATATTTATCGTCAAATTTTGATGGTGGATCTATCTCTCCTAAAGCCCGCAAGGTATTCGCATACTGCTTTAGTTTTCGTCTTAATCCATTTCTCTATTGCTTAGTGTCAACTTAATTGCCGAATTATGTATCTGGATTGTTTACGAAGTGCGATGGCGGCTATTTTGATTTTCGCTGTTCCATAGATTACAGTTTCCTAATGTTATTCAACATTATAATGAGTTTAGTTATATAAAATATTAACTCTAAGTAATAAAATTGGTTTTGATTCCTATTCGTATAGACCGGCTCTAAATAATATTTCTATCTTCAATGTTAAATCTAGATTTCGCGCAGTGTTTTCATTAAGATAATTATTTAACACAATCGAAAACCGAATAAAGTGTAAATCCCGTAGAAACATTGTGCCTGGCTAAAATGATGTACCACCAGATACTCACAGTACTAATAAAAGCAAGTAGTATAGAAGGCATATTTGTTTCTTCACTAGAATAAATATTGGTAGATTGCGGTTTAATAATAGTATTATCAATTATTTCTGTGCATATACAGAAACAAGAGCAGCGAAATTACAAAAACTCCATACGGAATTAAAATATTTGGTGATATAGCACGATACCCACATTAATTTTATACATTAAAATATTATCTAATTAAATCTAGCGATTAAATTCTCTCAAAATGCAAATGCCATTACAAATATATAGTAGAGCACTCGCCAATTTTGTTGATTAATATGCAAAATACATTTTCCTCTTCCATAATTTTTGCTAAAATTGGTACGGCACAGGTGTAGAACGAAAATCAAATTAATTGTTGAAAATATCCATTCCAGTAATTGCCTTGTGAGTTGAAAATATCTATATAAATGCATATATACATAGAGTCTGTAATATATATCCTATATATAAATATATCCTACATCTATCTAATACTAATTGGCGTCGTAATTTCTACATTTCAATATTTTAATATATTTCAAATGTGATATTAAATGTTACTAAAATAAAAGTGCTCCTCATTATATTCATATTAAAAAAGTATTTGGCGTTATTTCAATGAACAATGGCTTCCACCTTGATGTATTGAGATGCGTCCAAAATATCAAGTTTAATGTACTCGGATATTAATAAAAATTCAGAGAGCACAAACACTTGTTATTGGCCCTTTTGAAAGAACAAATAATATAATCCATTCGCCGATTTAACTACGTGTGCTGCTGTGTATTCCCATCTTGTATCTTCCTGGTTAACCTAGTTGTACTACTATGCAACGCACCAGGACAGGTACTGCCTGACTACCATATAAGTATCTTGTGTGCGAACACCAAATAATACTAAAAAATACTAAAAGATTTTTGGAATTCACTAAAACTGAAGCCTTTAAATAGCTTTTCAATATGGATAATTGTAAGCATCAAGATTTGAAGAGAAATTCCCAAGAAGCTGTCAATAGTACTAACAACTAATGATCGACTTAACCGATTGTAGCAACACCTGGAAGGACCCCTGCAACATTGAACCGTTAAATTAAATTAATTAGTCTTATTGTTAGCCAAGGATTTAATATCTATGCATAAATCTTTCTGATAGTTTCGTATTTCCCGCCATGCGTTTTGCCTTTGTTCACGCTTTTCTTTCATTTTCTTCTATTCCATTTTTCTTTTCCTGCTGATATACTAACTGATTTACTGCTTTGCTATCCTCTTTATACAATTCATAATTTTCTGTTGTTGTATTGCTTAACTAACATTGATTTTTCTTTTCCCTGATTTGGTTTCGTATTTCTTCTCTTCACCATGTAGTTTACCTTAATTTATCTGTTTCTGTTCGTTTCACAAATTTATTCGTTTACATTATTTTAACTCCTAGATAATTAGTATATACTTTCAATAGTTATTAGATACTCTCATCTGGGCAAGAATATTATAAAACAGAATACCTGGTAATGCAAACTGGACAGCAGACAGCAGATTATCTACCTATAGTAACCCATCGTGGAGAAGAATACAAATTTAGGAAGAGGAATAAGTTTGCATATCTATGAATATTAATATGTGGAAGAAAGAGAGGAATCCGGAGCAAGGATAGCAAAAAGAGGCAAAAGCAAGCAATAACGTCCTTTGAGATATAGACATTAAAATTACTAAATGAGGAAATAGAGAGGTGAGCATGGAAAACATTAAGATCTACATATACATATGTAGAGCAAAAATTCAGAATAAAGCTATGTTAAAGTTATAATAAAGAATAAGCTGGAACGATCCCTCTACAGTAATAGTTCGAGTAAAGAATAAGACGGTCAATACATGTAAACAAAGTGGGTGACTGGTCAGAAGATGCCAAAATTAGTATTGGGTAGAGACTCAATCGGTAAAAGAAGAAAAGGTAGATCTAGAAAAGATAATGTATATAGCAAAATAAATATAAAGAGTTAAGATAAGAAAACGATAAATAGCAGAAAATTAATAGAGGAATAGTGCAAACCACTAGGTCTTTACATTCTTTGTACATACCTATATTTTCATGAAGCTTTGTAAATTAAATAAAATTGTAAGCGTAACGTAATGTGCATATGCAATAATCTTAACTCAAGGAGGCCGGTAGACTAATATAGTGATTTTCTGAAAATGACAATCAGTTCATAATAAATACGAGGTAGGCGGCATAAATTCTCGGCCTGATAGGCTCATTCAGGTGCAAGCGTGTTGGGTCATAAGTGTCAGGCCTACACCCCACCGTGTGTCCCAAATCGAGTGGGATTGCATAGGTAACTTTCTTATTATTGAAGATGGAGTTTTGCTAAATGGGATATGTTTTGCCGCTTTCTATACTGATTTAAAATATATTTAAACAAGTACAAAATGTTAAACCCGTCAGGAGTTATTAAAAAAAAAACAGAAAATTTTCATTTTCTTGTATATCAAAAATCTTCGTAAGTGTAAGAGATACGAAAAAAGTTTTATATGAAAGTAACTGTTTTCGATAAAACCAATTTAAAACTAATGTCGAATAAAAGTTCAAGGTGGCTCATTTTAAAGTACTTGTATCAACTTTCTTAAGTTAAATGGCCGCCATATGGGACATTTGAGTTATTGGATAGAATCTTTTATTCTATTTTCCAAGATGGAAGATATCGCATGATTGAATAAAAAATGTCAGTACAATTAACTTTTTTATATTTTCATCAAGCAGGCTTACATAAATCCAAAATCGAGATGAAACAGTGGTTCTGTTTTACAAAAAAAGGCGGTAGAGCAGATCGATTTGAAGAGGATAGTGAGTTGGAAGCAACTATAATATTGGGTTGTTCGGAAAGTAATTTCGCTTTTTTATGAAAATAGAGGACGATTCTCCTATAGTGAATAAGTATTTTATTCAATTATATTGTCCATTCTGGTCCAATACCTTCTGCAATCTTTCTGGCAGTAGTATGATTCCACGCCCATAAAATTGTTGTTCTTTTCTGGAAAAAACTGATTCAGATGATTTTTGACCCCCTCATTTCAAGTAAAAGTTTTACCACCTGAATCTGGAATATATGGTGGGTCAATCAAACATTTTCGCAAGCAAGCCTTGTTATATCTATCTGTCAAGATATATAATGGCCATGTGGCTTAAGTGTGAAGTTGGCTGTGAATATACAATTAAGTCCTCTGTTTGGAAAAAACGAAATTATTTTCCGAACAACCGAATAGAACATTTTGAGGGAAAAACTTTAGCTTATTTTTACAATGGCATAGAATTTATTTATTTATTTATTTAAATATACTGATCAACAGACATGTCTATTTACAGATCAGGAACCAACATAAAAATTTACAATGGGCAATTGAGAATAAGGAAATACAAACAAAAAGAATTATTAATTGATCGCTATAGGACATATATAGAACTTAGGAAAGATCAGATTAAGCAATAGAAATTATTATATTTTACCAAGTTTCTTTTTCTATATCAGACGGAGAATTTATGGTACGTACCTTGTATGTCCTCTTCAATCTTCAGAACTTAAACGATGTCTAGGTAAACAGAAACCTACATTTAGCTAAAATAGCTGATTTTCAACTCTTCTATGTATATCGGAAGCACCGAACAGTGAAACAATGGTTTGTCCACTAGAACTATCCGTATTAATTAGAATAACTAATGTTCCACACTCTTCCACTAGTAAGTGTAAATTAGATCTGAGGATAAAGTATAGTCTGATATATACTTGCTCATGTCGTATGTAAAACCTTGTCTCGAATCTGGAACTTTTCTCCGAGCGTACATATACTGTTCCAGAACGTGAACACACTCCTATGGCACTTTAAATATACTAGTTACGGTAGTTTTATCAAAAGCCTTTATAACACAAAGGGTACGCTATCGTATGTAATGTATACAAATTTGTGATATGATAAAGCTAGCAAGTATTTCTAGTACAAACGGGATGATGTTAAATGTATCTATTGAACATGAAGAGATATATCGAAATAGTTGAAAGTAATAGAAGAGCAAAAAGGATAAAATATTTTTAACCGAAAATAAGCAAAATCCGAGTAAGAGAAATTAAAATGATTGTTAATTGATGAGTTTAATATTTGAGAGGCATCTTGAAATCAGAACTAAATGAGGACAGGAAACGATTAAGTGTAGATGAAAGTGGGATCCTGTTATAAATATTAAAGAAAAGAAATACTGCAGGAAATACTATGCGAAACAAATTTAAGAAGATGAGAAAAGAAGGAATGAATAACTTACTATTAGGAGTGGTAGGAGGGCGGATCACTAAATATCCGTATTGAACTAGTAGACGCACTGTTTTAAAACCTTTCTTGTTTATTTTTTATGTAGTCCCCTTGTAATTAGATCTACCTCATCGTTATTTCAAGTTTTTGTACACTACAAATAGTATGTTGGATGTGACAATAATTTGTAACCTAAATTCACATTATCTGGCCATGATGATTGCGGATGAATGTGCTGGCGCATGAAGTAAAAGCACCTCCTTCTTTGCTAAATGAGAACGCCACTTCTGCATCGAATCGACCCCAATAAACAATGATCGTCTACAGAGACAACATCAAGTGAATCTCAAGGAGCCGTGCTCACCACTTTCCAACCGATGAAACAGAGTTGATCTCGTTTGACTCCACGGCAAACAATTGTGGCACCCATCTCACCGAAGATTGTACCAAGTTTGCTGACCACTTCCTCAGTGATCACCCTCTCAAAGGCACATTTCATCGAAACACGTTTTTGACTGCATTATTGAATGAATCTAAATTGCGTTCTAGGTAGCAACCGGTAGTAATTTATCCTAGTTGCTATCAATAGTACGGCGTCTCCATAAGTGACATCTAATATTTCTTTGACTTTCTGCGAACTATCTTCAAAAGAAAGAAAACGAATCACTGATAGATTTCGTTCTTCTTCTATTGTTACATGAAAATATAGACCCTGTGGCGTCAAACGACTGGCAAGACAGGGCTAATCAAAGAGTTCGTTTTAAATTTTGATATGGTCCTTTTGGGAGATATATTAATAAGATTGAAGTTTTAAGCAGGGAGCGTTCATTTTACGTTGAACACTAATATTTCATGATGCGCTCATGTACACAAGATATTGTGTACAAGGATATTGTAAATATTACGCGAAACACAATAAAGTAATATTACAACCAGGTAATACGAGAATTCTCAGGAGATCAAGTCTTGGCAATTAATACAGTAAAACCTTTGAATGACAGCCACGAACCTTTGCAGCAATATTAACCGTAATATGGAGGGGGATGTTGTTCAAAACACCATAAAAAATTCTTTTTAAATTTTTGTTTTCAGTATAAAAATAATGTAATATGTTTAAACCAAAATTTATAAACAATATACTTTGTAGTTATTAATAACATGTACAAATAAAATACAAAATAAAAATCGCAATCACACTAACCACCTATAATACCAAATATAATTGATGCAGTTTAAAGTACTGTCTTATTGAAGTTTGTTCACCTTTTTTAATTTCTGTTTTCAAAACCTGAACCTCACATTTTGTTGAAATTTGTGACACTTCTAAAGCTATTTCACTTTCTTCATTACACAATAGAAAATGTTGTATCTCTCAAAGTTTAGCACACAGTTCCATCATGTTTTTGATATTTGTTAAAATTTCAAAGGCTTTCAGGTTATTTGACCAGATGAACAATCTTTATGCTCAACCAATAGTTTGCTAAAGATATCCTTAATGCCAACACTTGGATTTCCAGTCAGTACGTCAGAGTCTACATATACAAGCGTAATTCTCAAAATTTATTCGGTTTCCTGTTATTGTGAGAAGAAGCTGTCCCAGAGGAATTTCATCTTCTTCAAAATAATTTACAGGAATTGCGTTAGATTAAACTAAAATTTCTGCTTCCTTAAAAGGTGTTTCACTATTTCTAAATGCTAAAAGGAACTTTCTGTAGACTAACTCAAAGTTTGGGATAATTCCCTAATCCACTGGCTGACAGTAGGAAGTAATGGTAAGTTTTGATGTCTTTTACTCGTACAATTATCCGAATTAAACGCAAAGATTTTATTGGGCATTACTATATAAGAGGGTCCGATTGCATCGGCGTTGTACACATCTCCGGGTGCATAGTCCTTTAATATTACTGGTAGCTTCGTTGTCCAGCCTTCAGCGGTATTTAAACCAGCATCAGCTGATTCGTCACAAATGGACTTAATCAATATGTTATGTCTTTGACAAAACTTTCTTAACCATCCGTTTGAAGCTTTAAACTCAGTCAACATTTTAGCGTTTTAGCTGCCGCCAATGCTTTTCCTTTAAGAGCGATCCACACAATGTTTATACTTTATAAAACCGGCTGTACACTACCTGGTGTATTGCCAGTTCCTAAGTTTTTGGAATCTTTCTTTTATATTTTAGATTAATATTTTCTTCAAACATTTCTTTAAAGTCGTCCTTGTATTTAATTATATCGTTGATATGTGTTCTTCCGATGCCATATTTTTCATATAACTTCCTTGTACTTGTACTAAACTTTTCAGTTTCCTTAATAATATGAATTTCGTCGTTAAGACACAAACGGTTCCTTTTAGCGATATGATGATGATTAACACCATCGTAGTTTGGACTAAACACCAAAAACAATAAGCCCCCATTTTCACATCATGAAAGATCGAACCCTACTAGTATGTAATCCTAAGTTAGGATTAACAGATAGTATAGTTATAATAAAATTTGCAAAGCAATTTATTATCGGTATACTTGCAACGCGTTTTCCCAAAATATGTTATTTATGTCGTCGTGACCGATTTATAGAAGTACTGTTATTAGGAGGATCAGTAACAGGGGAATTTCCATACATTTTTCCGTCATCTTTAATAGTCGCCGTTTTTAGAGGTAACCGCTTTGAAAAGGTGATCGAAAATAGAGGTTTTACTGTATTAGGAATAGTAGGCAAGCTGACAAAGTTGGTGAAAATAATAATAAAACACAAATATGAACCAAGTATTCAAAAGATGAATTAAAATTATAACATTCCGTAAACTACCACTTTAAGAGTAGTTGAGACTGCAGTCACATGTTAAAATACAGACAATTCTTTTTATTAAATTGAAATGGAGACATGACTACACAACATAAATATATATGTCATCGTTCCGGGGTTTGTAAATACCTGGCCAAGTTCTTGATTACACATTTACGTTTTTCGCATCACGATTTTTCCTTCACATCCGATTTCATTGTCTCTAGCCATCTTCTAAAAACTCGTTTTTAGAAGATGGTCAAGTTTCTACTTTCTTCGATCTCGATCCACTACATCTTCTTCGACTTTAAAATCCTTGTATGGACCCTACAGTGGGCGCGTACTTGCCACATTTCTGGAATTTTCTCCGGATATTAGTTGCTTTTTAGTCTATCCATCATTTAATCACAAGATTAGATTATTACATTGCATATATTAGGCACGCCGGAATTCCATGTTTACAATCCCTCTGCAAACAAGGCGTGAACTTTTAGAGGTATTACTCTTCATTCAATTCTACGTCAGACTTTCGAATGATATTACAAGGACTAGGAAAATGCAAATTCAATAAATCTGTATCAATAGCAACAATCTTGAACGTCCAAAGGAACATCTCCGAGCAGCAATCGATCAGGGCTTTTCAACGCAAATCAAATAGAAACAGAAAAAATGCGATATTATTGTCGGATATATTTCAATTCTGCATACATGGAACATATCAATGTTGAATGTATTTATTATTATGAAAATGCTCTCACATTAAAATAGATAACTTTTTTATCTTACATACATTTACCACATACTTAGTAACAAAAACTGAAGAATATTTACGAATAAAGTTATATTTTGAACTTATATAATAACCGAACTGGTGAAATAATCCCTTGGTCAGTGATATACTAGCGAATAATACAATACCAATAAATAGAATTTTTTTCACAATTACAAAAGCAAGTTATTAAGTCGAACATGAAGACTGAAGAGACACCGGTTTTGATATTTTTATGTAAACAACGTCAATTATCTAGACGAACTGCCTGGTTAGATATTTGAGTATTAAACCTGTCAATAGCTAGATAAAGTGGATAACACCACAATTTCCTTTTTCTACCATCATTGAATCAATCTAGTTATCTCAATATTTTTCTGTTCGAAAATTTTATGCTAAATTGAAGATATCGTTAGTGGAATACAGTCATGATTTCAGTACATCCAGAATATGATTATAATAATGATAATGATAATAATGTTTATTGCCCAACAGGCGGACCCAATTACAGGACAAAAACAATTGCATACACTGTACATATATATATATATATATAGTATGTAAAAAGGAAAATTAACTATGAAATTTTATATTAAAATAAAAATTTATGTAATTTAATATAGTAAACCAATTGATATTTCAAGAATATAGAATGAAACCACAAAGAAATCAAAGATTAAATTGAACAAATGAAGATGTCATCATAAAGTCTATCAGCATTCTGTGACATATGCGTTAATGGAGCTCTTCACATGATGTTAGTCCTCGGCGTACTGTATGTGAATGATGGACATTGTCGAGCTGTTGTCCTCGGCACATAAAAATTAACACGTGAAAGCAGCTCTCGGCAATCAATGGTATCAATAACTAATTTATGCAGAAACGAGCACTATGAAGAGATCTTCGGCTTGCCAACGAACGGACACCATATTATTATAGTAAAATGTCCTAATCAATCCCTGGTTCCTGATAAATTCCAGTAGTTTTGAAAGTAAAGAATTTCAAGAAACGACGTTGTGTCTTCTCCACAGCAGATATTTGAATATTATAATAGGGGTACCAAATAACGGACCCATATTCCAGTTTGCTGAGGACCAGCGAAAAATATAATGATTTCAGTAAATGGATATTGTTGAAGTACTTCGACGATCTAATAATAAAGCCAAGAACTTTAGCTGCCGAAACACATGTATTCTGAACGTGATGACTGAAGTTGAGCGCCGGATCAAATGTCACTCCAAGATCCTTTATCATATTAGTTTTACTAAGAGAACGACCATTCATAGAGTATGAAGTTGGAATAGGCGTCAGTTTACGTGTGAAGGACATGGCAAAACATTTATCAATATTCAAGAGCAATCGGTTTGTTACAGACCAGTCCACTATAACATCAATACACTCCTGCAGGAAGGTGGCATGATCATCATTAGAAATGTTTGAGTATATTTTTAGGTCATCAGCGTAACCCAAAGTGTAACAAGGCAAATTCAAAAGTAAATCGTTTATAAAAACTATAAAAAGTAGGGGAACAAGATTAGAGCCTTGGGGAACGCCGGAAGTGGAGACAAATATGTTGGAACTGAAACCGTTATAGAAAACGAAATTCGTTCTATTGGACAGATAAGACTTCATAAGACTCAAAAGACGCGGTGCAAATCCATATGAAGACAGCTTCCTGAACAGAATAGCATGATCAATAGTGTCAAATGCACGGGAGAAGTCAGTATATATGCAGTTCACCTGACCTTGACCATCAATAACTTCAGTAACACATTGCGTAAATCTCGCAAGGTTGGCGACAGTCGATCTACCCGGCAGGAAACCATGCTGATTTGAAGAAATGTGCGGACGAATATTATAAAATATGCAGTGATACAAATATTGTTCAAAAATTTTTGCGAAGGTTGAAAGGATTGCAATAGGCCGATAATTACATATGTCAAATTTATCGCCTTTTTTTAAAGACAAGGACTATTCTAGCACGCTTCCACAGTCGAGGAAAGGTTGCGGATGAGATGTTAATAATTTTTTGCAATGGCACAGCAAGAGCTTGACGTGCGTCTTTTATAAGAAAGCTGGGTATTAAGTCGTCACCCGCGGTAAATTTGTCAGAAAAACCAGACATGATTTCCCTAACGCAGAAGTAGTGACTGGTCCAACCCAAAAAGAAGGGAAGTCCACAGAAGCATCCCGATACACATGTGCGTCAGATGGCATAGTATATACACCTGAGAAGAGATCAGCGAAAGAGTTAACAATTTCTTGAGGACCATTCAAATGTATTAAGTCAGGATGCATTTTCTCAGGCATACGAGTTAAACCTTGTTTACTGCGCAAAAATGACCATAAATTACGAGGATTAGACTGAATTGACTGCTCAATATTTTCCATGTATGATTTATATGAATCGGATATCAGCTCTTTTGTAAGAGAACGAAATTATTTAAATCGATCATAGTAATGAGTACTCCCAGTTGATTTCCATTTTCTGTGGTAATACTGTTTGATTCTTAAATTGGATATTATTTCCTTATTGAACCAGTGCGGATAGGAATAATTGGAAGAGTTAAATTTAGGAACATAATTATCACACAAGTCGTACCAGGTTTTATAAAATTCTTCTAATGCAAGGTTAACGTCAGTAAAGTTATCAAGAAAAGTCCAGTTGACTCTAGAAAGATCATCATATAACAATATTACAAATGAAAGTTTCTGATACACGCCTCCATTGTGTTTTAGAAATACCTATTTACGTCAAATGATTCCAAAGTATATACACACGCCATAGTTTTAGTTTTCGTATCCATTTCATGTTATATTCCTAACCGAAGTCTTAAGAAATCTCATAGAGGTGATCAACTGCAAAAACAGCTTTTCTGTACAATCCGAATTAGTGATCCGATAAATTTTCACCGCCCATTATGCTGGTTGCTACCATTCATTACTCTCAAACGTTGAAAGAAAAACGATGAATAGACAACTTTTCCCTACGCACTACGATAAAAACGAACGAACTCTAGGCACAATTCTGGGGTATGGGTGTGTGAAAACTGTCATTTCTCTTTATCCTTTCGGCTTATAGTAAATACGACACCACAAAAAGAAACCAACAAAGTCCTATTGATTTTGCGTAAGCAGCTAACGATTTGTCTAGCGATATATTCGTCGCTCTGCAGGTAAAATTTATTTAAGATTTGAAGCACTCAGATATTTTAGATTTTCTTTTCCAAGTATCATTTCAAGTAAGTAACGGAAAATCGTTGGCGGAGAAAATTTAATTGAATAAAGGTCTGGAGCGGACCGGCTGTTGCATGCCGACTTCTTAAAAAAGAATCAAATTAATCATTGTAACGGATGGGAGCAGAAGATTCGGTTTAAGTTAAATCTAAATTGCATTGCAAAATCGACGAATGCTGTGCAAATAAAAATGTTTAAATGATACTTATATTTCCAAATCCTAAGCGCACGAGAAAGTAATTAATATCAAATTAAACGATTCTGTGGCTTTGTAGACGCACAACATTGCAATTAGATGAAGCTGATCCATATCCATTATATAGGTATACTGTTACATAAAGACGATATTATTACACTTCAAATAGTAATAATAGTATGTAAAATGTGTGACAGTTCTACTAACCTTTTTTATATATTACTAGTTCACGAGCGTATGAGCCGCATGTATAAAAACATTTTCATATTCGCGTACGTCAATATACACAGCGGACTGCTAAAAATAGTTGTCTTATTTTCATTTACATCTTCTAATCTATTATTGGGAACCCATAACATAATATATAAAAAAATGTATCCTTACATTTTGTACAAAGCAATATATGGGAGTTCAACTTATGGTGGAGGCGTCGGTATATTATTAAAATTAAAAGTTGGTAATTAGGAATTATTGATGAATAACTTCCTAACTTCTTTCAAAATAGCATAAGTGTAAATTAAACGCATTTATTGAATTTAGTTGTTTAAATTCTCGCAATTACCGTAGAAGAAATCTTCATAGACTTCACGGCAAGTGAACAAATCAAACTTCAATTTAGTATTATAATAAATCGGTGTTTAAATTTTGGGCAGGAGTGAATAGTGAGTTTTCTGCACTGAAAATAGGAGCATTTTGTATACTCTTACCATTTTTTACGATATGGTCGCGCCCCCTATTTAGTGTTATCACGCCCCACAATGGTTAATCGGCGGAAAAAAGTCCAACAAATCATGACTCAAATTTACGTTTGATTTTTATTGCATTCGGGTCTAAATACTCCGAATAACTAAGCTCGTAAAAATTAGCAATGCAATTGTATGTCGACAAAAACGTTGTTGCTGTAATTAACGATTGATTTTTAATAATAAAGCAAATAGAAATGGGTAAATTAAGTTCGGGGAGCTATTATTGGTTTAGTAGATTAAGTTTTGCTGAAAATTTCTATAAATGCTTTAAGAATAATTACAATTTCGACAATATTTAGTTAGCCCCGGCCACCGCCGATCTGTGGTTGGTATGTGGGGATCAATAAGATATTGTTAAGGTAACTACATAGCTTTCAGGTGCCGAAAAGTGCAACTTTTGGAATTAACCCCAAAAATAGATACGCGTACACGAACTAGGTAATTAGTGTAATTATAATAAATAATCATACTTAAATATTATAAGTAAATAATGGAAATACAGCAAACGCTCGGTAACGTGAACTAATTCATACCAAGGATGTTTCACATTATCGAAATGTTTACATTAGCGAAAGTGATTATTAGCAAGCAAATCATTAAAAGAAACCTTTAATGGGCCGAAATAAAAATACAAAAATATTCGAATAACCTTTTGTAAACAATAAGGATAACAATAAATCAAAATAGGGTTTTATGATCGTGTATTAAAGAACGAACCTCAGCCAACAAAGTTATAATTAAGACTACTGTTGCAAAATTAAAACTGCATATGTATGTATATGCAACTAAGCATCTGTGTTTGCTATAGCAATGAGTTATCCCGGGAATGTACACAATTAAATTCAAATATGGATATATGCTGCATAAATCAGGGACTCCCCTACATAATTAGGTACTTGAAACGCACTTGTAGCACTCGAACTTATTCGTAGGCGATCGGAAATTGCGAAGACTTCGCATAAAGGTACATATACACACTCGATCCGTCCCGATTAATTTCGATCTTAGTAGATCTGTTTACGTTATCGAATCATCGAACTTACAATGCTTTTACGTTATCGAGCGTTCCGTATAATCCTATACTACGAATTTTGTGTTCACATTAGCTTCACATTTGTTGTTTTCAATATCTGGTGTTTACGTTATCGAGCGTTTGCTACTATTTAAAGACATAATCTTTATATTTAAGTTTAGTTTCAAGCGAAACTTTGTAGTAATACAGTCAAAATGAGCAACTTTAGTGTTTCGCACAGAATATTAGTGGACATGGTGCTATTATGTAAGCGTGATGTTGGCCTTATTGGAGAGGGGACATCTCATGAGATGCTTCTAACCGCAGCGAAAGAAGTAAATAGAGATGATATCATGAAGTTAACTGACTTTGGCTATAATAAGGCGTTAGCTATACTTATGGATGCTAACCTTCCTAAGTACCAGTACGAACATTTACGACATTCATGTAAAGAAATTGGTCTCTTCTTATTATAGAATAATTAATATTAAAAATAACTGTTATCCCAAAAATATAATCATAACAGACGATTATGGAAAAGTTGGATTGCAAGAGCTATTAGACCACACAGTTAAAAAATTGACGACGAAGTGGGGTTGTGATGGTTTCTCTGGTCACAGTGAATATCAGCAACTTTCGTAGACGCTGGTGTGTCAGATGGGTCCATGTTTCTATCGTCTATAGTGCCATTACATTTAAGTGCATCATCAATATATTGGAGTAATCCACGACCTTCATCCACTCGGTTTTGTCGACCAATCAAGTTTTAGCTTGCAAAGGAGACAACAGAAAGTAAGAAAAGAAATTCAAGAAATAGAAGAATGCATTACAAAATTAAGAGACACAAGTGTTTGTGTTAACAATAGAGAACTGCGAATAACTTAGGTAATAGTGTTAACTATGGCAAAGTACCACAAGCGGTGACTCAGACTTCTTCGTCGACTACATGTTTCATTTTTCTCGCAAAACCCTCTGAAATGAATAATCTAGATAAAATTAAATGAAGGGCAATAGAGACAAGGCTTATCGTTTAGGTATGTCCCCCCTCTCATACTA
Organism: Chrysina gloriosa; assembly: GCA_038088585.1. Classification (NCBI taxonomy): domain Eukaryota; kingdom Metazoa; phylum Arthropoda; class Insecta; order Coleoptera; family Scarabaeidae; genus Chrysina; species Chrysina gloriosa. The sequence continues at coordinate 41,770,664 of CM076089.1, forward strand.
GAAAAAATATATGGAATACATTCTACACATTGCATATAATATAATTCAAATCGTGAAAAACAAATTAAGTCACCCGTTATTTAAAGTAAGCTACAAAGGAAAGGATTCAGAAAGAATTTCACAAACGTATAGGATTGAAGGTCGATGTTGTAAAACAGGAAGTAAGGACAAAAAATTATGGTAATTGTGCTATGCGATTTTTCTCTAATCCAAAGTTAACTGCCGAAATAACTGGTGTTAGTGAAGCACTGATACAAAGATTCTCCACGATATTAGAAGCAAGAAATTCTGGCGCATATATAGATGCATGCCAGCTTCAGTACTGCCCATTGGATTATTGTCAAAAGAAGCACAGGAAACCCGTAACAAAGACTATAAGCGATATCGTTTAAGTCATTCAAGGAAATATAGCGAAATTGCAAAAAATGAAAATGTTTTTCCCATGTTGTTGGTGTCTTCAGACACGCGTCTGAAATTATGTACAAATTGTGTATGCCAATTATTATTGACAAGCAAATTATGCTCTAACAATCAAACACAACCGTTGACTGCAGTTTTGTTTTTATTGAGGCTCATCAGTACGGTATAATAGGTCCGTGGTTAAGCAGGTACACCTATATTTAAAACATTGTTCTAAACGATACATGTAACCAATACAGTTGCTCCATCCTGCAACTAAAGCGAAGTCGGCATCCTCAGTTACAGCACACACAATGCAATGGGAAATGGGACTTTTATGCATAAGATAGTATAAACTTCGTTGTTTTTATTAAAGTCAGCGTAATAGAGGGATAAAACGTATACGAACACTTCTGCTTTAGTTAAACACAATTATAGTTACAACTACGACCAAGTATTTTTGTGGTTACTCCTCTTCCTTGTTTCAACGGCAGTTAAAATGAAAGGCACGGTAGTGCACAACATGTAATGCGATAAAGAAGTAATAATTTCAAGTTCCAACTTTTGTCTCTTCCCTGTATTTTGTACTTTCAAACTTAGAAGAATTCCACCTAAAGCTTCTTAACTCCTACAAACTTTTCATTCTATTCTATCAAACGTTGGAGGACAAAACAAACCTCTTCTTATTTATAATAAGCGGCTTTGTAATCGCTAGCCGCTCTCCCGGCAAAATGTCTAGAAAACTTCAACTACAAGAATTTGAGAGATGAGAGCGATCGTTAATTGGTGTTCGGTAAATTACCACAAATGCACAAAACCATCAAAGCGTTAATGGCGTAATGGCAAGTATGTCATGTTGAAGCAAGTAGCGGGACAAAGATCACGTACTAACAACGTCCTGTGTGTATCGGAAAGTCGATTATTCGCCTGTCACGTCTTAACGGCGGAACGTCGATAGATTCGTTTCGCTGAACTAACGCTAGAGAAACAGAGTAACACGTGCACTTGAATTATGGCGGCATTGATGTATATTCTCTTTGTTTGCAGAATGTAATATCGCCTGTAGATCTTATTGAAATACGTGTGTAACTAATCTCTCCATTTACAGATTCAGCTCACTTTACATAAATCTCAGGAAATTCCGAGATTTTAAGTTTAACATAAGCATAAAAATTTTGTCGGTGAATATACAATACTATTCAAGATATAGTACACACATACACAATTAAGCACATATAGTACAGACTCGATTTTAATTACTTTGCTATCTATGCCCCTTCTCTCTTACAAGTAATATTTGCGTTAGAGGGTTCCCATTTTTACGATGATATGGTAATAACGTTTATGTATTTGCACATTAGTATTTTTTCGTTACATTACCTATTTCATTATTCGAGATAATTTGACGTCTGTGCATTCCACCTCAACAATTAGTATATTGTAGTATAGTTATACACAAATGGTTAATTACCATTAGAAAATTCATCATTTATTACAATTCAATATATCAAAATTCACAGTTAATGTTGGAGTTATGGTGTTCAATTGTCATACGGTTTATTTTGGGATTCTGTTTATACCTTTCCGACACCACGTTCACCACCTTTTGAGCATTTTATTACCCTACGGGTGTTAGCTTCCTATTTTAACTCCAGCCAGGGACGTTTAATGGTAGAAACAAATGTCACTAGAAATAAAATTATTAATTATTATAAAAGGCATCGGTTAATAGACAGTCAGGCATTGTTTATATTCAGACACATACATACAACACTTTTACATTACGAGAATTCATAAAAATTACTGGAAATAATCAAGGATACATCGACATTCAATACAGGTTTCTATAACAGCGATATACGACGAAGAAAATGGACTAGATAGATAAGTCAACAAATAAGTCAATAAATATATTTGGAATATAAGGGTTTTAAGGAGAAATACCAGTGAATAAAAGAACCTCACCATACCGGAGAAGATAGAATCTAAGAAGGGGAAGAATCCATAGAAATTAAAGGTGCATCGAGAATAGATAAAGGTGATTGCAAGGACTGTGGTGTAATTTACTGACACAAATATCACATCGGTGAACTCTTCACCACACAATTGTTTATAATAAAATCGGTGACATGTGTTTCGCTAGCTCGAGGCAAGCATCTTCAACAACCGTATAAACCGAAGTGGTTTCTTCTTCGGTGACAGACTCGATATGATATAATGTTAGTTTATGTTCCAGTAACGTAAAAAGATGTTTTACTATTCTTTAAAGAGAGGTACATGGCATTTATATATGTGCAAAGGAATTATATGGAAGAAAATACAAGTTCAGAATGAGCAACTACGCGTCAACTAAAGTAAATTGAATTCAAATTTATTTGAAAATGCTAAAAGGTGCCCAACTATTAGCATCCCCGCTCCGAGTCCCAGGATCTGAGGGAACGCAGCAAATAAATTAACAAATCACTTGATGCCACAATTATTACATTTATAGAACTGAAACATAGCTGGGTATATAGCTAAAAGTCAAGCAGAACATATTAAATCAGCTAAGAGGGCTTTGCACACTTGAACACTTTAATTTCGGATCCTACTAGTCGCATTATGGAGGGCCTGTCTTGTGTTCAGGTTTGACTCTGAAAGGATAATTCTGATTGGGTGTGAGAAACAATAACCAATATTGAACTTACCTTTTGAAACTCTAAAATTACATTGTAGTCTTTATGTTCACATAAATCATCTGCAATGTTGTGTTTAATTACTGCTCTGTTTTTGTAGTACACATTGATATGCTTTTAATGAAGAGTTGATGTACAGTTTTAATAAACATATTTACGACAGAGAAAGTTACACATTAAGTTTTCGCAGGTATCCGGAAATCCATTTAATTTCATGTACACCATTAGAAGACTGAAGATATGAAATAAAATAAATACCGACAATGTCAAACAGTATAGTTGCAAACAAAAAATAAATGGTCAGACGATATACAACAAATGGCATTCACCCATACAACTTTATATGAGAATGTACTGATGCGTGTATGTTACCTGAACTTTTTCCGAAGAATGGTAACTGTCCATTTAGACACTTCCTATTCGCTTTACTTGATTTGGTCCACATTTTCACTTTGTTTTAATCACCGATGCATTTTTCTTTAGTTAAGTGCATTTCGTCTTCGCTTTCTATAACCACACGTTAAATGTATAAAATCTGCATCTTTGTTAAATTCTGCACCACTTGTTCTGTTAATTTGATTTTAACGTTTCTCCTTGGCCTCCATCTCTGAAAGACTCCACTCTTGAGTACGTGTACGTCGTATATACGTCATCCTAATTTTTGTACCTTATTGAAGTGTGTAATTCTCCTTCTCAATTTTGTACATTTTACAATTTTGTCAATTCTTGGTTCCATAATTAAACTCATAATTGTTTTTCTAACTATTTTCAATGGGATCTTCTCATTCTTGATCATATTGAGTTTCATATTTTTATAGTTGTTCTAATTACATCATGGATGTATCTTTCAACATTTTCCTCGCTGTAAAATGTTTAGAATGATCGGTAAATTATGTGCTTTACGTGTGTTTTCCCGTCGTTTCATCTAGGCTATAGCGATATATTGTATAGATACTTTAGACTAGTTTTTATTTCATCCATTAGTCCATTTCGGTCCCTATAGTTCGTCCTTCTCTTATTAACAACCAACGGTACGGGTCTAGTTCTTTTCTTAATCTCATAAACATTTCCACCAATTTCTTTCTTCCTGTCTAATATTGAGTTCCCCACTCCAATGTTCTATTTAGGTAATTGAATGATAATATTCAAACTGAACCAAAAAATAGTTTTAGGCATATTGATTATCAAGTTGAATCTGCCAACGTTGAATGAAATTAACACAAACACCACGGCACATTTTCCATGAGTGCATGAACGAAAGAGCAATATGAATTGAGCTAATGTCAAGAAAGTACCGATTGATTCGCTCACCATCATTAACAGTAGCATCTGGGAGATGTTATGGCTATACAGTATTCGAAATCGCTTTACAATATAGGTCAAATTTAAGCAATCGATCAGTATGGCTGTAGAAATCTTAGAGTTTCTATCTGCATATGTATTGATTGCATAACGGTAGGTGTCGAAAAATTTTGATTGGCAAGTACGACCGAAATTTTTGCTTGGAATAGGACGTTCTTGCACAAAACTTATACAACAAAAAACTTTCAATGCACCATTATAACATAAAGCCATATGCTTGCAGCGTATATGTCCACCTCCAGAAGCTCAAGTAACAATTACCATGCATTTGAAAGAAAAATCGTGCTTCATAAATAACAAATTAGACATGAATATAAATATTGTGTCGTGTACTGTAAAGCATTCACCTATGCTACCTGTATGTGCTAAATAGAGTGCAGCTGATGAATTCTGTATCAAATATATATAAGATATGCCAAAAATTAACTTGTAATAACTATATCGCAGAGGTTTAGTGAGGTTAACTGCGACCCATTACGTCAGAAACGTATGTTCCAAGCTCTCGATGAATGGTATCAACGAGCCTGCATATCAATCATCCCAGTTTAGATTTGTAGGTTTGTTTATTATTGGTAGGGGATGATTTTTTCAGCTCCAAAACTTTTCCCCGCTTTAGTTATAACACATATATAAACATACTATTCAATTTATTTATTTACACGCAAAGTTTCAGAGCCACAAAAATGAATAATATAATATATTATTCATTTCTCGCTTTCCAAACCAAAAGGAAAATATGTGGAATCCGAAAAGTCATATTTACAAATAAGTAATCACTCCGGCTCTTGACCAACACATTGACTACATTCAAACCAGTGAAACTTAAAAGAAAATCGGTAAGTATTATTTAGGTATACACAAGTATAAGCAATAAATGATTACGATTCCGTGAAAATATATAACTGTAAGTGCTGGAGTTCGGGCTTCATTCATTGATTATTTTCTCTTGAGTGAATTTATACCCACTGAATTTAACTTTTTTGAAACGTTGCCAAACTTTCTTGCCTGTATTCCTTCATTTCCTGCAGCAATAAAGATGAATTATTTTCAGTGGATCCTTCTGAGTTTTGGCATTCTGTCCACGAAAGATCTAAATAATTGCGCGTACATTTCAATACTAAATATGTAGAGATGTAGAGAGAGAATTGTAATTTTAACTGTTAAATTAAGGGAATTGGAATATGTAAATTTCGTATTTTAGTTACAGAAACTTTTTATTATAAAGCACCAACTCGTACATTGACGTGTTATTCTAAATCGATTCTTTACTTCTCATTATTAAACACTTAACAATATTTGGAAAAATTATTCACAAGTTATTCATTTTTGGCAGTTTATATAAATAATAAGAAACAACATGCGAAATTGATAATTAGGAACGCAAATATTTAATAATATTTTCGAAGCGATAACTAATAATCCATAAGCTTTCAAGCGCGGAATTTCTCATGTAACCGAAACTACCAAATCAGTTATTTATCGAACCCTAAGCTGTAATAAATTCGACCCGTATAAACCGACAATTATTCAACATTTAAATATCAACGATTACCCAAGAAGGTTGGAGGTTTACCGTTGGTTTGTCCAAAATTATCAGCACAATAAGAACTTTCCTTCATAGAGAATTGTACAGAGGAATTTTGACTCCCAAACCATCTAGTTTTTAATAAACACAACTACTATTGGGCTTTAATGTTTGATGCAGTATCATAGGCATGACCGAAAATTAATAGATATTTTTATATTACTACGGGCTTTAATTTTGAAGTGAAAACTTCTTTAGTACCGTTGTGAGTGACTTGAAACTCGATGAAACGGAAAAGCGACACAAAAGAAACAAACATATACTTCTATAGGATTTATTCTGCGAGAGAATGAGATAGAATAGCCTCCCCACTCTTGTCTACCAAGCGGTGTATATATGTGTGCTTATGTGCGCCTGCGTATTGCTGAGCCGAACCGAGAGAAAAGGCGTCGTATACTAACAAGGCGACCATTAGACCTGTTAATCACGGATTTCGGTGGGTCTCAGATATATTGTAGAGGGACTTGTTCTTAGCATCGGGCTACTGGCCTCTTATTAGGAGAGGGATACTGCATCGGTCTCATTCTTTCGCAGTTTACTTTTCTGAAGGCTTCACTTCTACTGCGTGTGAACTGCACACCTAATTTTTTTTTTTATTTAGACAATCATTTGATTTGCCTATTTATCTTTTAGTACAATCCCGCCATTGTAGTTAAGGTGGACACACTTTCGAAAGTACATATTATGCCATGCCAACCTGCGGGAACGAAATCACAGAGGAAACAAACAAAGGAACAAAGAACTATCCGATTTGGTCTATTGCGCCGATGACCTAATATGTAGTTCTGAAAATGTGGCTACCCTACTTAGAGTTGCTGTCGAACCGGGTATTACCCGCCATAACAGAAATCTTGGCACCTCAAAAAATTAACGAAGTTTGTTTCCGGCAAGATGGTTACCCGGCGCACACAAAGAAGTCCAAAGATGATATTTTGAATGGGTGCGTCATTTGAAATAAATGTCCGATTTTCAGATCAGAGCAAATGAACTATATATTACCTATGGTGTACTACCAAATAAGTTTTTGATTTTAACTTTAAAATAAAAAATTAGAAACGTCTTTCAGCTTATCCACAGTAATAGGCTTACTGTTAGAAAAGTATGTACCTCTTTAAAAAGGAGATAAACGGAGGGCATATTCAATAATTGGTTAAGCGCCGATGTTAACAACATTTTTCTCCAAATTGTTCTACTTCATTGTGCTCCTGATTGCTAATTGATCTAACTTGTCTTCATTAGAGAATTTATGTGCCTTTTTATTGTAGCTATTAAAGTAACTTAATGTTAATTCGGAGGTTTAATATCACTTAATAGCAGCTTACCAATTTACCAGAAACCCCGCCTGAAGCACTATTCAATTAATTTGCCTAAAGTTATAATTAAGTAGTAGGCAATTCTCGTATAAAAACAACTACAACTCGGACAGAAATGTCTACGCTCATTGCATTATATTTTTGGTCGGGAATTGTGAGCTAACTTGCACGCCGAAAATATAACGTTTACAACTTACCAATATATCGCTTGCAGAGAAATTTATGTGTCAAATTAATAACATTTCTTCCATGGCAGACTAGTTTTTGTTTGTAACAGAATCAAAATAGTTTTCCTTTACTTTCTTTAGAAAAACTTATCGACATTCCACTTAAAGCGATATTAGACAGAGGTAAAATCAAATATGACCGACGTAAAAGTTGGTGTTGATAACTGAAAAGCAGGATACGCTATGGGGTTGTTTTGGCATCGTAAGATTCACATTTACAAAATGCCTCAATAGCATTCAAGTTCAAAAAGTACTGGACTTAAAACTAATATGCTCTTGACTAAAGACAAAACGTACAAATTTCCAAAAACAAAAGAGTTAAAATAAACAAAATAGAATAAAATGTAAAAGTTTCTATAATCAGTACAAAATTATGCAAAACTTCTCTAATTAAAGTTTCCTTCTATCTCTAATAATATCGAAGATACCAATATTGTGCGTGGAAATGGACCACGCGGTATATCAGCATTACACAAATACCCTCCCACCGAACTACCATTACTTACTACTTACATTATATACGTTATATGTCGAAGCTCAGCTAACTTGATATGCACATTTTAATTTAAATCCCTATAGCTAAATTATCTCTGATGTAATTATTCTCGACGGTGTAGCCAAAACATTAATGCTACTACCTCTAGCATATTAATTTCAAACTAACTCGTTTAACGTAATAGGTGTTTAATTGCATTATTATCCTAAAGTTCAAATTGCATTGTCTGTGCCTGTTGGAAATAGGCATGTGAATACAATATTAGATAAATTCAGATAAGTTCGAACCTTTAATATTCAATTTAGAACTCGTTAGACCACATGAAGGTAAACTACAGAATATTGTTATTGACCCGATATGTATATTTGTAACGTATTACAACACCTATATCGATAGATATTTGATCCACTTGTTGTCCGCCGACAGTTTATCAAGTATCTGCAAGCGGGCAATGTCATTCGTTTAACAGATAAAACAGGTGAAAGAGTGAAATGGTTAAATATGGGATATTACCATCTTTTTTTTTTTTAAATACGCTCATTGTCACCGCAAAATTAACACATAATTTATAAGATTTTGATCTTTCTACGAACAAGGAAATAAATAAAATGAAATAAAGCACAATATAAGATTAAAATAAGGGTACCTCAATGGTTATTGTATTCTTGCAGATTAAGGTTAGTTGTTGAAAGTTGTTACATGATCTGTTTTCTTTCCATTTGACTGTGCTGTTGTTTAAAACATTTTCTTTTATATGGGACCTTTAAATCGTGGCAATGCTATAGGAGCCAAGACTTGGAAGATGGAAGAAGTTAAAAATATGTATCAAGCTAAGCAATCGACTTTTTAGACGTCTTCAAGAAATTGATGATATAAAAACAAGAATGGAAACGAACAACTTCGGTGAGAGATGGCCGATTTTTGATATTAAATATTTCGCTTGACGGCACTTTAACTGGGAACATGCAACACAAAGTGTACGCTAGTCAGCAAGAGGACAGTACGAAGAAGGTTGGAAGAAGTCGATCTTCATGCCCGATGCCCTAGTAGGTATTCTATTCTATTGCCGCGTCATCGAACAGTTTAGTAGCTTCTTATCATAGTTGTGCAAATTGGAGGAATTGATGATTAGAGGAGAGTGCCTCACTGTTGAATCCCGGTTTAGTATGCATGGTGCTGATAGCCTACACAGAATCTGGAGGTGACCTGGTGAACGTTTTCAAGTATGCGCGTTTGTTTTGTACAAAGAGATGATTATGGTGATATATGATAGTGTGAGGAGGCCTTTCTTTAAATGACTCCACAGAATTAATCACTCTTTCTCACTTCACACTTCTCACTCGTAGTCTGCAGAATAGAACAGAATAAGTGCACAGGCAAGATATGAAAATAATCTATTAAACATTAACGTTGTTAAAAGCACGTGAAATAAATCTGTATTCTTAAAAATACGTGACTGTTTTCTGGTGCATGTCATACCACGAATATTGGGCTAGGTAGTGGGATTCGGTTTCTGTGCAAGATTCGGTTCAACTAACATTATAATCAGAGGACTATGGTCGTAATGTAGTATCCTATCCTGTAATCACCCCATTCAAATCTGGATTTGCAACGAACCTGCGTGCGGTGTTTCCATCAGTCCTATACCCATACCCGAGTTTTGGTTTGTCTAAAATAACTACCATTTATTGTTCAAACCTTAATTTGATATCGTCCGAACGCTGTTACACATTAGCTTTGTGATCATCACCTTTAACCTGCCACTTGTTAATATCCAACCAATAGCTAATGTACAATAGGCATTCAAAACAATGAATACATGTACCTAGAGTAGACAAACCAAATCCGTAATGTTCTTCCTTACTCGCTAAGTTCTATGCTTTCCCATTCATCATCTTGGGAGTAGCACCACAGCTATAACTTTTTTGTGCAGAATGTGTGTCAGTCAAGGCATTGCATGCTATTCTATCTGTCATGGTCAATAAAGGTTGGTGTCTTACAGAAATTTGAGAATCAGCAACAGTACAAATTGTTGCAAGTATATGAGATATTTCTTCCAAAACTTTGTGTGTTGATGAATGTAATTGGTTAACAATATAGTGTCGATGAAGGCCTTGGATTTTGCCCAATAATGTTTTAGCCATCAATTAACCTCAAGAGAACAAACAAAAATACGAGCAGGAACTCATCAGTAGTATCAATATTCTCAAATTTCTGTTTATACCTTGGCCAGAGCTCACATCCTCATTTGCTAATTAATGTGAATGATGAAGAAGATGAAGCATTCCTTATGACTTCACTGTGCAACTCGATTAGTCGTTCAATAGCTTTATCCAAAATGGCTTGAAGTTTCATTTCCGCGCCCATTTTTGTTACAGATATATGTTAGTCAGAAGGATAATAACACTTGATGTTTCGCCTTCAAATGCCACTTTCGCGTCTGCCTTCTTTTGCCTTTGTCAGAAGATTCAAAACGTCTTCTTATCGAAGCAGCAATGGTTCTGTGACCTAACTGACGATTTGCCACTTCTGCAGTTATTGTCAATTCACTAGCACTGCTCGATTGTACTAGGTCTTTAACCCTACGTTTTTTGTCTTGTAAGACGAGTCTTCAAAGTTTTTTGTAACTGGTGCTAAAGCCTATTCCATTCTGATAACGAAAAAGCGCAAAGCTCATGCCTACGCACTGAAAATTTTATGTCTGCTACCTCTAACCAACTATTATTTTCATTTGAAAATCGGTCCATCGTCATGTTCGATGCAGCCAATTTTTCGGCAAACTTTGATGAAAGTTTTTATTCAATCCCTCTCAATAAATAATGAGTTATATCAGTAACATTGAAATTATGGCTAACATAATCCATTGAACGAGCATTTCGTTCTTCTTTGGTATGTTTCCGCCATTCTTCGAAAAACTAAATTAGCATCTAGCATAATAATAGCTGGAAATCATTGTGGTATTCAAGTTATATATCATGTAAAATATAAATGTTTAAACTATATCCTACAAAAAATATAGATTGGTTAAAAAGTTATATTCGAAAGACCACATAGTTTTAGGTGAAATAAGAAAGTACTTACCATCTAAAGTAAAATCTATCAGTGCATAAACTATATTATAAACCACAACTTTTTGGAGATGTTATCTAAAATCTTAACCAATTGATTCTTGGTAATGAGTTTTGTCCACCTAGCCTGTTCTAGGTGATTCAATGTGCGGCGTTGCAGTGCTTTCTCCCTTTATTACGTTGTCCAAAGGCCAACCGTAGATGGCCATTCGATTTCAAACCTTCCAGAACACATAACGGAGTAAGACAAAGTCGTGTTTTCACTCCCTTATTTTGTTCATTTGCGTAATGAATGACATAATTACGGAATGCAGAACCAGCATGCAGAACTTAGATAGGTATAGATAACTGTGTGTTTGCCGATGGTGTAGTTTTCCTAGCCACAATGGAACAAGATTTTAAATATATTGTGTATATATATAATGTCGAAAAGAATAAAGCAAGTGCGACTAGTGTTGGGGCAAGAATTCACATAGAATCTTTATTCTTTATGAGCAGGCGAGTCACTGGTATACTCGTCATCATACGTAATCACACACTGCAGAAAACACATAATATATGACGAAGATGGCCATTTAAAGATGGCATTAATCTGCAGGCAACGTTTTAACAAAGTACTTGGTTGGAAGTAGTAACCGATAAGAAGGGTTCGAATTTGGTGACATGCTGACACTCTATCTCCTGGCGAAAAGACGCACATTCTATGTTAACAGAAGCAAGTCAGAGAGATTTTGCAAACATTTGGTAAGCCTGCCGAGAAGAAGAATAAAGAAGTCGTTAACTTACACAAATCCATATTATTTCCAGAAACAACTGAATGTTTCCAATATCGCACGTTTATTTTAGTCCAATAATTACGTCACATAATTACGGAATGCAGAAACAGCATGCAGAACTTAGGTAGGTATAGAGAACTTTGTGTTTGCCGATGGTGTAGTTTTCCTAGCCACAGTGGAACAAGATTTTAAATATATTACTTGGAAATTAACGTAAAAGAGACAAGCGTGCAGGTAACAAGGCGTAAAGCAATATCCTTGGAAATTAAAATAGAAGAAAAGAGCAATTACACAAATACAGGTTTTGGATATGTTTGCACCATTTTCAATAGTGAAGAAAGTATAGACGAGTTATTAAGAGGATAAAGGGTACAATGCGCGTCTACCATACACTGAATACGTTCTTGGGTCGCATACAAATCACGAGGAAAACAAAACTTTCAGTAAACAAGAGTATATATTTTGATGACTTCATCCCTACATGACTCCACAACCTTTTTATGTATTGCCCTTTTTCTAAGCGCCATATTGGAAGAAATTGAAGGAACATCTTACTTTAAGGTAATAAAGTCATTTTGAAAAAGATTTCTAAAGGTAATATTCAAAATGTAGACTTTTTAAAACTCTAATGATGCTTTCCTTTAGAAACAAGTGTTTCGTAAGGAGGCTGTTGGATCTTGCAGCTGGATTTCACTTTTGACGGTGTTTCAGCTTCAATTAAACATTTTCTTGGTGGGCACTTTATCTTTAATATAATTGAAACATTTAAATTGGGTAGATTGATACTTATATGGCGATTGAACGTAGAACTGGTCTTGTGTATATAAATTTTCGACACACGTGTTATGTTGTCACCTGGCAACTTATAATAAAAATCAACGCATTTGTTTTTATTTTTGTTATAAGTTTCCAGGTGAGTCTTAGCAACCTAATTGACAATGGCTGCATCAAAAACATAAATCTAAAAACTGGGCAAATAGAAAACGTGAGCTTAAAATCTAATGATAAATGTTGGAGGTAGGAACAGAGGCCAAAGTCATCCAGAATTCGACCTCCGGTTAAAATCTAAAAGCAACTTCCTCCAACTTTTATATTGCTTTCACGTTGTAATTACATTTATACTATCTCACAACACAAACACAATGGTTCTTAGACAACAACACATACTCTAATTTGTTCGTATGTAATATTTGCAAAAATACATACAAAAGTTTCTATTTCCGATTCGTATATTAAATTTTAATTTGACTTTTAACGACTTAGCTCTATATTTGGTATTTAGGTACTTTTCTTTTGCTTAAGTAAATAATATAAAGAAGAAATTCTTAAATAATGTCATCTATCGAACTTCTAATTTAAACTTTCCCCTTACATATCGCTACAAATACATATGAATATTATTATATGGCGTGGAAAATTGGGTATCCACAAAGAGACTAGAAAGTAAATTATAAATAATGAGATACCAAGACAGAGTACTGAGGGTTAAAGAACAAACAAAGGAATTAATTTTAAACGACAATTGAAGCAAGAGAAACATTACTGGTTCGGACATCTGACCTGAATGGGAAATAAGAAGTATATGAAGGGTATACGCAAGATGAAGAATTCCAGAAAGACACATTTAATTGTGTTTAACCTTAATCTTAGGATAAGGGAGGGAGAAGATTATGTGATGTTATATCCGTTTCTTTTGCTATTGAAACGTGTGTGCTTTTTCCACTATCTTTAATGTACCATCAAAATTTCATAGAAAGGTTCTTCCCAAATTTTTCCAATTTCCTTCCTATTCACTAATAATCTTCGTTTTTCTTTATCTACGGCGAAATGTCGAAAAGAATAAACCAAGTGCGACTGGTGTTGGTGCAGGAATTCACATAGAATAAAGATGAGGGGCGGGTCATTGGTATACTCGTCATCATACGTAATCACACACTGCAGAAAACGCATAATATATAACGAAGATGGTATTAATCTGCAGGCGACGTTTTAACAAAGTACTTGGTTGGCAGTAGTAACCGATAGTAAGGGTTTGAATTTGGTGATATGCTAACACTCTACCTCCTGTCGAAGACACACACATTCCATGCAAACAGAAGCAAGTCAGAGAGACTTCGCAAACATTTAGTAAGCCTACCGATAAGGAGAATTAAGAAGAATTCCATATAATTTCGCACGTTTATTTTTGTCCAATAATTTTTGTTGAATTTCATTCATGTTATTCACTTACTGCTTCAAAAGGCTACCAGCAATGGAATTAATTACTGAGGGCCTACAATATTAAGATGTTTTGATATGCAACATTGCTTAAATCTCATCCAAGTATTAGGCATCTGAAAGTAGCCGTCTATGTTTATTGCAACATACAATATTATATATTTAGTAACATTTCCGAAGAAATACCGAATTGGTTTATTATTTTTTGTCTGGAAAATAAATGTTAGCTTGTCCGCCCAAGACTTTCTTGCCAGCTTCAGTAACGGTCATCATTGACCACACTATTTTATACCAAGACAACTACTTCTTATCGTTCCCGCCAATTCTGATCTTCCAATTACAGAAGTAAGTCCACTATAAAGGTGGCTTGTTCTAAAATTTGTGCAATTATCTGCAATAAACGGGCAACTTGAAAATTGAACTTTGATTGCAACAAGATTAAAAATATTTCGTTCGAAACAGTTATAGCTACAATTTGACGTTCATTACAGTCTATATTAAACACCTGTAATTTTATGTAATATGATTTTCCTTATACATTTATATATTGTATTTACTACAACTTTATAAATATTTTTAAATTGCATACTATATTTTATATTAAATGTAACTACAGCAAAAATACTCCCCAAAGTACCAAAACATGCCGTCTATATTATCCATAAACATTCCAATCGTTCCTCAGCGTTCATCGTAATTACCTGTTCGAGTTTCATCTGAAATTGACTGTGAACCCAATTATTATCACAGAAATGGTAAATAACAAAAACCAAAGTTCTTTTCGAATCATTTCCACTCTATTAAGAATCGGACGCTATTGCTCTTGAATGATATTAGGGTTCCCTTTGTACTGTCCATTGTATGCAAATTTGGTATTATCGCCCGCTTTGGGAACGGCATTAACTCACTTCTAACTAATTATGTACAGGGATTCAATTTACATTAATTTATCGTATTAATTAAAAGCGGCTTCAACAACCCGTTCTTTAGCGCGCTCTATATTTTCAAGTGTCTTCTTTACGACATCTTTTAGCACGGATTTTTAAGAGTTATGGTTCTTCATTTCGCTCTCAAGTTTACGATATCGCATTCTCCTATCTGCGTATTATCTTCTTATTTATGTAATAGCGTACAAATTGCTACAAAATAAAACGAAGCTTGGTATTCTTCTCATTGAGAAACTAATATTTTGATATTAATGGTTTCCAGATTATTAAAATTGGAACTACACAGTCACAAGAAAAGAACGTTTTGTTTATGGCACTGATTGAAAAACATGTTACACGTTAATAGTTCCGGCAACAAAATCCAAACATCGCAACGTCAACAGATACACGCTAATCTATTGTAGAAACCTACTAAGAGAAAAACTGACTCCCAGTATTCTTAAAGATTAAAATCAAGATCAAATTTTTGAGGTTTTCAAAAATCAAAGAACTCAAGATTTAACTAAGTTGACAAATATTATGAGTGTACCAAGACCATTCTTGTCTTAAGGGTGTGATTTCTAGAACAATGAACTGAATTTCAATGGTTTATTGTATCCCTTTACTCCATAATATCGGTGTCCACGATAAAACCTACCACGTTGCTAATAGGGAAGCAGCTTTATATCCTTTGTTCATGCTTCTGCTTTATGTTTCTTTAGCAAGTTCCTCATATAATTTGTTATTGTTTGATTAAAAATTCCATACCTAAGTTCTAACGCAGTGAAGTCTTCCAACACATACCATAGATTTGCTCCACCTTGTTTTACCACAAATACCAGTGCAGAATCAAAAGTCGAAGGCCATCTATAAAAACTGTTTGTTGATTCCTCATGTTCGCATTACTTGCCATTTTCAATGTATTTTTGTACTTCCCCAGAAATGGATAACGTAATTTATTAAATTTCCTTATTAGAAATGATTAATACTTTACTTCCACCTGTGTATATATGGTAACTGATACTCGTTTTTATTTAGTAATTGATATTCTACTACAATTCCAATTAATCCATTGTTTTAGATGTGTAGCAAACACAATACAAGCGAAAAATCGGAACGAAATATTAGGAATTGTGTACCATATTTGGCACCTTCGAGCCACGTCAGTACATGACTTGCTAATCAATGGTATGTTTGAGAATTACGTTTGGAAAGTTTTTTAAAAAGTTAGATTAGATTAGATTACTTGAAGTGGCAATGCTGCCTGTTCCACTGCGACCTTTGCAGATCTATTGTGGTCCTCATGCCTCCATAGAGTACGTTCTCCTGCTTTATTCCTTTAATTAGACTTATTAGCTTTGAAAGCGGTTCTTCCGCATATAGTCTCGCCTCGGGATATTCGTCTCCCAGTGTGACAGCCGCGTCCTTGCCAATTCCTCGCATTGGCACAATACATGGATCGCAGTTTCTTCCTCAATTTGACAGAATCTACATACCGTTTCTTCTGTCAAACTCATTTTATTCATGTGCTTGTTGAGCCTGCAGTGCTCTGTTAGTAGGCCCACTATCCTTCTGACGGACTTTCTGTCCCTGCGCAGTAGGTCCATTGTAAACTTCGGCATTTGCTCTTCAAGGAACTGTTTCGCCGATCTCTCGTCTGGGGAGTTTCTCCTCCTTTCCCGAGATTTATCCTCGGTTCACTTTCTTATGGTCGACTTGGTTCTTGTTTTTGTAATGCCAAAGGAGGGCTTCGGTCCTATGAATGCCATCGATGAGGCCTCTCGAGCCAGTCCGTCAGCTTTTTCATTCCCCCAGTAGCCCTCGTCCCCCGGAACCCAAGCTATCGACACTTTTGCGCGACTGCCGAGTTCATTCAGAACACCCACACAATCCCATACAAGGCCTGAATCGACCTGCACCGAATCTAGTGCCTTCAGCGCCGCTTGACGCAATGATTTACTGCGGCTATTTCCGCCAAAAAACCGTAGTATCTTTACTTAAACTCATCTGGACAATCGTCCTTTCTTTGAGTCCGTATATTCCTGCCCCGACACCTTCCTCTGTCTTAGAGCCGTCTGTGTACCAGATAGACTGCGCCGGTATGGCTGGACCTTGTTTCCATTCCTCTCTATCTGGTATAACTATTTTATAATTTTTCTTAAAGTTGAATTTATGAACCATAACATAAAGAATTAACGCGAAGTTAATTCTGGACACATCAAGCCAGAATTTTTAACACAGAATTGTGTAAATGGTGGAACCCTTAGATATTTATCGTCACCTATCGATGCACGTACACAAATAAAATCATTTTCAATCGTCGGTTTTTACTAAAAATGTATTTTCTACTGATCTCCACTCCGAAATTACTCAAATCATATTACGTAAACGCAAAGTTGAAATATTACCTTTGGGTTAATATTTGTATCTTCTTAAAAAACGCAAGCGATCGCGTTACATATTTGAGCAATGAATATTTCATCGATTCTCGATATGGTCGCTCTGGCGAAACCGTTTCAAACATTCGCCTAAGGAATTCATTTTACATCTAGACTGAAATACATACATAAAATAAATTACACGGTGCTAGAGACTGATACGTCGAATTGCGGTAATGCTAACTAGGGCAATAATTCGATGCTATCTACAAAGCACATTGATATACAGGTACAAGCTTCAATTTATATTTTGTAATAGTTTCATTCAGACCGGATGAAACACTTACTGAATATTATCTGGAACCGAATACTGTATGCATTGATTTCAGTGGAAGGAATATTGTAATTAACAGAGTCGGTTAAACCCTCCAATTCCGTGAGCGTTGCAGGGGTTCCGGCAACTGTCGGCTTGTATTAATGAATATTATCTAAATTATTGTTGTTTATTAGTACAGTTTGTTAAAAACATGGTACCGGGGAAGGGCGAATGTCGATGAACGCAGCATACTAGAATCAGTTGATTGGAGAATAGGTAGGAAGGCGGCTATAACGGTTAACAAATTCGCGCTAGACGATGCGTTCACCGATCCTTGCCCGGTACCACCTTTTTAACAAACTGTAGTTATCAATAATGACTGATAATACTAATACATACTTGTGCGAGTAATAGTTCTCATAGACACTAATAATACGAGTCGACGGTTATCCCTTCTTTGATGCTCATGGAATCAGAGAATTTATTGGGCAACTATCAAGGCAATGCAAAACACTCAAGTATTTCGGGTTGTCGAGAAGTCTAGGACTGCACTGGTGTCTTTGACAGAACAACATAGAGCAAATCCATGACGAGTGTTGGCTCACCGGGCCCTTCAAGAAATAGATAATACAAATCTCCTGATAAGGGAGAAAGTAAACAGTCTCGTTGGAGAACACTGAGGTGCCAGAATATAGCAGATGCAAACTAATAGACACCAAATTGAAAAGCGAGGGGGAGGGCTATTGCAGGACACGGTATCCTAAGGATCGATGGACTTTGAGAAATAGGTTTTCTAAACCTCTTAAAACGAATAAATCATTGATAACTTTTAATCTTTGTCTTTTGTTCACCAAATATAAGTAATATACTATGTTGTATATTGTTCCCCAACTTTAAAAGTAGCAATATTCCATATTTATGAAAGTTCGTCTACTAAGGCTTATGTATTCAAAATGTATATATAGTTAATATTAATGTTTAATAGCCGAAACGACAGCTTGTGTATATGTATTTTATTCCGCTTCCACCAGCACAAAATTTTCGCACAGCCGGTGCAATACAAACATAATAATTAATAGCATACTAACTCTAACAAAACTGCGTTCATAAATTATTCTAACAATTTTACAACCGCATTCACTGTAGACAAATACACAAACACTTTCAAAGTTTATGGTTTAATACTGTAATATATATTTTAAGCTAAAGAGGGTAAGCGAGTTTTTGAACCTTATACTGATTATCGAATTTACTTATACTGTGTGTCTAGCTAAGTTCGCGACAAATGGAAAACATTTTTATTCTAGGGTTTATGAAAATAAGTTATTCTTTATAAAAAGTCCTGCTTCATCAAATTGTCAGATTTTAATATTTGTTAGTCATATACGAGATATATATTCGTTCAGAATTGGAAATTATACAATTTAAATACAGGATTTACACAAAAGAAAGCATTGAAAATGTTACACAAATGCTTCAACATATCCGCCTTCTCGTTCCATACATGTAACGGTTCTATCACAAAAATGCTTTAAAACCCTTCTAATTGTTTGTGGAGTTATTTTACGGATTTCTTCTCTAATAACACGTTCTAGATGGCCTACATCCGTAAACGGCGCTTGAATATAAACATGTTCTTTTAAATAACCCCACAAGAAAAATCAAGTGGGGTCAGATCTGGAGACCGAGGTGGCCAACGTATTGTGGAAAAGCGGTGTATAACCCTTTCGTTAAAACAATCTTCAACATATTGCCTTACGTCCAACCTGCTATGACAAGGTGCACCATCCTGTTGAAACCAAATATGTTGGCGTTCCAGCAATGGAAGATTGTCGATAAAATTACTAATTTCACTTTGCAAAAAATTTAAATACCGGTCGGCATTCAAAGATTAGTGAAAAAGAAAGGTCCAATTACATTACTTTTGTAGATTCCGCACCATACATTTGTCTTGAACGCATATTGACTTCGAGTTTTTATTGTAAAATGTGGGTTGGCATCTGTCCACTAACGGCAGTTTTGACTCGATACAGTTCCGTTCGATGTAAATGTTGCTTCATCGGAAAATAAAATTTGTCTCGACACAAAAGGATTATCTGCTAATATTGCCTGAATGTCGGCACAAAACTCCAATCGTCTGTCATTATCATCTGGTCTTAGAGTGTGTACAAATGAGGCTTGTAGGGATGAAATTTGTTTTTTTAGAATTTTAGCTACCGAATCTTTGCTTATAGTGTTTGACATCAACAATGCTCTTTTCCGCAACGAACACCTCGGTTGTTCTATTGCTGATAGCATCACTTCTAGTTCCATTTCGTTATCAGCAACATGGTTTTGGCGTTTGTTGTTAAATCTGTTTTCGACATTTCCGAAAGTCTTAAATTTTCTTAAAAGTTGTCTTACCGTCTCGTGGTGAATATTCTTGTCAGGATGCCGCTGATTGAAAATAGTTGCTGCTTCCCTGAAAGTTTTGTAATTATCGCCCACTATTAAGACGATTTCAATTTTATCTTCTTTACTTAATATTACAGGCATTTCTACTTATTGTATTTTGACAAGCGTAAACGATGATAGTGACAGATTTAGTCAAACATTGTTTATCAGAGTATTCTAGATTAAGATTAAAAATGTGTACATCAAACTGTTGACTTTGTAGTTAAGAAAAGTGTAAGAATTAAAAAAACTAAATGTAAGTGAATGTGATTGAATATTAAAATCTGACAATTTGAATTAAAGTTTTGGATGAAGCAGGACTTTTTATAAAGAATAACTTTTTTCATAAACCCAAGAATAGAAATGTTTTCCATTTGTCGCGAACTTAGCTAGACACACAGTATATATCTACTGAATTTAAAATAACCAGAAATAGTCCTCTATTTGCCAATGAAAACCTAAGATGACTTGATTGGGACTATTATCGCTCTTTTTCAATGTCCTTCGCATATCTAATGTTATTACTTTAGATTTAGGTGTCAATAGTACAATAGAGAATTTTCCATCTCATGACAATGTAAGGTACAATTTCCGTAAGGCTGATTTTGAACTTATATCTCATGAATTGGCTCATATTGACTGGTCCTATCTTAACTCGTGCTTAAACGTTAACATAGCCATTTCATATTTCTATTCCATACTTCATTCCATTATTGATAGGTTTGTACCTAAATTCACAAAAACCTCCCGTAAGTATCCCATTTGGTATAGTAAGAATTTAATAAAGTTGGTAAAATTAAAAGAACATTACTTCAGAAAGTGGAAGACCTCAAGCTCTGAAAATGATTATAGTGAGTTCCAAAGAGTACGTACATTGGTCAAGAGGGAAAGTAGAAGTGCCTATCAAACGTATCTGTCCTCTGTTGAAAATGGAATTTCAAGCGATCCTAAATTAGTTTGGAGCTATATAGGGAGTAGGAGAGGCGGATCTAGAATTCCGGGATGCATCAAAGCTGATAATGATGAAGAGATTACAAACCCTCAACATACAGTTGAAGCCTTCGCCAAAAGTTTCTCCGACGTTTACCAGCCTCGCTTTACATCGCCTGCCCTGACCACCCCAGGGGCCCCTAACTGCTTCTACGTTGACGCATTTTCTATAGATGAAGTCAAAATGTCTTTGAGTGTGGTTAGGATGGATTCTGTTACCGGGCACGATGGTATTCCCAACTTATTTATTCGGAGATATGCTTCATTGCTATGTGAACCTTTGAATGTAATTTTCAATTTATCTCTTCGTACATCTACATTTCCAGAGATCTGGAAGTTAAGTAAGATCAATCCCGTCTTTAAAAAGGAGATAAAAACGATATATTGAACCTAAGGCCAATTAATATTTTATCGACTTGCTCCAAAGTATCTGAACACTTACTTTACAGCAAGATCTATAACTGCATAAGACCTTATATCTCTACACAGCAAGATGGCTTCATGACAGGAAGATCTACACTATCGAATCTTGCTGAAATCACTCAGTATCTTAGCACATCTATGGACAAGAGGACTCAGGTGGATGTCTTGTACACTGACTTTGCCAAGGCATTCGACACCATTGATCATGGTATACTGCTGAACAAACTGAGCTCTATTGGTTTTTCATTTGCTCTTACTGAATTAATTGCTTCCTATCTTGAGAATAGATCGAGTTACGTGCATTATAATGGTTTCAGTTCTAACATCTTTACGATTTCCGCGGGAATACCCCAGGGATCCAACCTTGGCCCTTTACTGTTCAATATATACATCAATGATCTATTAAATAAACTAGATTGTAGGGTTCTTGCATACGCTGATGATATGAAAATATTCTCGAGGATTACCAACCTTTCCGATTGCTACCAATTGCAACGAAATCTGACAATTATTAACAACTGGTGTCAGGAAAACAAAATTAAGCTCAGTATTAATAAATGCGCAGTTGTAACTTTTTCAAGATGTAGTAAACCGATCTTATATGACTACTGTTTGGATTCAGTACTAAGGCGGGAGATGGCTAGTGCAAGATACCTAATGAAACTAATCAATAATGAAATTGACTCACCCTATCTTCTATCTGCCATAGATTTTTTGGTGCCGACCTATGCTACGCGTTCTACTGATACTTTCGTAGTTGCCAGACCAAGAACAAATATTTTGTTTAAAGCACCAATAACTCATATGACCAGAAATGCCAATGCTCACTTTCATGACCCTTTTCAAAGATAATTTCATTCTTGCCGTCATGCCTCTACTATTTTTATTTTTATTTTTTATTATATATTTATATTGTAATGTTACAATAGGTACATTATATTCGATATCTATATTTAGTTTCTTTGTTTTTCCTTTTTAATTTACACTAATTAATAAATAGCTCGCTCTCTTAATTTAGATAATATTAACTTTTGCACTGTACTGTAATGTCTATGTTCTTTTGTCCTGTAAATGGATTCTGTCTGTTGGACAATAAAGATTATTATTATTTTTATTATTATTATTATTATTATTATAATTATCGTTTCAGTATTTATACATCCATTTTATATTCTTTCTAGAACTATTGCACTTGATTTTCTGAGTAGAACATGCTAATTTTTACAAAAATATATGCATGGTGATCTTAACTGTAAAAAACTACAAGCACATTTCCCTATTTCCACCTACCTCAGAATACTAGCAATGCGAGTATTACATGAGTATACGAGGCACCTTTTATTTTTCTACAAGCGACCACCATTTACTGCTCTTTTCGTAAAATTTTACATTTCTTATTGTGAAACCAGTGGCAGCTTAGAAGTTTACAGTGAACGTTTAGAAAAGTAATTTTGTGATAGAATGGAAATTTTGGATGAAGGTTTTTGTTTGATATGTTTTTACGGTTCTAGTAATGGCCTGACTCAACAACAATGTATCGTTTCGCTCAATTGTTGGTAATGAAGCACCAGCAGAAAAGCTGTTTATAATTAATTTGCAGAAATTTGTCGTGGTCGTGGGTTCGTCAATGATGAATAGCGTGAAAGTTGACCCAAGTCGGTTGTTTCTAAAACATCAATACTGTGCGCAGTATGATTGAAGAAATAGAGGCACTTTTAGGCATATCGAGCACTGAAATACATTATGAGCATTTAGCTGTGAAAGAGATCTGTCCCGATGGATTTCGTATAATTTGACAGAAACTCAAAAAGAGGCTCGTGTTAATTAGTGTATAGAAATATTCAAAAAATCAGAACGAATAACTGCAAAATCCGTATACAGCATCGTCACAGATGATGAAACTTCATATGAACTGGAAAGGAAGCAGCAATCCACTCTTTGGGTAAGATGAACTAATTCGATAAAAGTTGTTCGTTCACGAAGCGCTTTCAAGAAAATGGTCGATTGTTTCTTCTTCTTCTTCCCTTCAGCCAATCGAAAACCAGTTCATGCTGGTATACAGCAGGTTATTTGTCACAAGCCATCAACGAAATAACGAAAAACAACCAAGAACATCGCGTCATTCTGCATAATCACTGAATACAACCTCTCCCACAGCACGTCAAATAATTAATTATTTGGAGAGGAAAAATATTGAATCAATATCTCCTGTCGAAGCCTCCAAAGACAATGTGACTGTAAACATGCGAAAATATATAAATGTAAAGGCAAATATGTTGGAAAGCAATAAGACAATTTGTTCCATTTTTTTCTTTTCTAGTATTTGTAATTACTTAAAAGGCGTATATACACGTGTTTTTCACTAAATAATTTTTGTATATGTAGTTACATGTTATATAGATTATATACGAGGTATGATCAAAATCTTACTTACAGGTATATTATTTAGTCTCTTCTTTGAAGTAGTCTCTTTCCGAAGCCAAACACTTAGACCAGCTATGTTTCCACTGCACGAAGAAATTTTTGAAGTCATCTTCGGATATAGCGAACAGTTGCCTCGTCGTATTGTGTTGTATGTCTGGAACTTCCTGACATCTTTGTCCTTTATTATATTTAATTTTTGGAAAGATAAAAAATGGCAGGGTACGAGATCTTGCGAATATAATGGCTGTCGGACCTGTGAAATGTGGTGTTTAGCAACAAACTGCTGCATAAGGTAAGATAAGTGTGAAGGCGCGTTGTGATGGTGGATTTTCCACTCGCCACTCTCGTGCAATGCCGATCTTTGCAACGCACTGCGGCTCTGAAACGGCACAAGTCTTGACAATAGTATTGCTTACTTATTGTTTGATCTGGTGGAGCGTATTCGTGGTGCACAATTTCTCTATAATCGAAAACTACAGTCAGCATTATCTTGACATTGCTGCGGTTCTGTCGTGCTTATTTAGATCTGGCTGAGTTTGAGATTTTCCACTGTGAAGATTGAACCTCAGTTTTGGGATCATACCCGTGAACCAACGACTTATCACCAGTAATCGTAGTTTTTAAGTTTCCGTCGTTTTGGAGCACTCGAGCAGGTCACGAGCAGCTAAAACAGGGGCCTATTTCTGGTCATTGGAGAGCAATTTTAGAATAAATTTGGATGAGATGCGTCTCATACCCAAATCGTCCGTAGAAATCGACTGCACCAAACCGAAAGTAAGACCAAAGTCTTTAGATAATAGTTATTCGGCGATTTGCCAACACAGCTGCGCGCGCCGTTTCCATATTACTTGCTTACTTTTGCTAGTTATGGCTCTTCAAGAACGCGCATGGCTTTCAACACTCTGGATCATCTTTGAAGCGTTGATATCACTCGCAAACTTGGATACGGCTCATGCATTCCTCTCCAAATGCCGTCATTAAGTATGTGTCTTTGCATGTTTCACCAGGTTTTTAATATACATATACATATATAGTTATTCTACAGATGGGGTTCGCCTGGCTTCCAGTCAAACATGGTTAATAACTAGTGGTAATACTAATTGGCTTCAGTTAAAAAGGACTCGTCTTATAGAACACAATTTCTTCTCAAACAAACATATGTTCCGACATAACAATAGGTAAATGTTACATTATTTAACAATGAAGATCATAACATTATACATATTGATGCAAAATGAATAAGGGACCATCGTTTGCGTAAAAGAAATGAGTTTGTCCGACAAGAATACATAATATAAGCACTAACACCTAATTCTACTTCATTAAATACTATCAACAACGATTTTTTTGTTAATACGATTACAATAAAGTATCAATTTCTTTATTAGTGTTAATCAGTGATAAATCAAAATGTCCATGGGTTATGCAACCATAAAATGCACGCATCATCAAAACATAATTGTAATAGATGCTTGGGAGGTTGGAAAATTTGTTAATGCTAATAAAAGTCTGTGCCCAGCAATGGGTAACTGAAAAATACATCATCGCACACTAAATAAACATGGAAACGAAAACGTCACAGCAAAGTTCCCTGAAGGCACAAGGAAGTTCTAAATTTAAAGAGATATTCGAGGTAATCGATATACCATAGTGAAATGCTTAGTCTTTTAATATTATTTATGATTTAGTATTGATGGTAACCATCTACGAGTTTGTTAGAGAAATCATATACACACTCAAAACGTAACTGATAATAAATATTTTCACTAAAAATATTAATATTGACAGCTTTCACACAGAAAAGACAGAATCGTATAAATATTTATACTTCGTTTATCTTAAGAATGGGAATATACAGGGCTACACAAACCGCAGCATATCTGAGATAATGGGCCGTTATATTTATTATATTAAAGGCATTTTATAGTTGTCACTTTGTCCAACATAAACCTTACTTATTCGAAGAGTTTGTCCTATTTTGATTGTGCCTCAGTACGGAGCGCCACATACTGCATTCTTATGGTGGATTCAATATCGGCCAATAAATTACTATGAAAGTATAACAAAACGGGTGGAGTGTACCTAGAAATATAGATATTATAGCTCACCTACGAAAAGTTCAGACATGTATGTGTATATATTACAATCATAGCCACCAACAAGCCTGACAAAAGTTTTCAGCACTTTTAACCTTAAAAACATAGATTTGATTTTTATATTTAGTTAAGGATTTTCTAGGACTGCATACAGAACCTGGTAATAAAATATAAACACAAGGAATTTGAAGATAATGGGACTGCCAACAATCATTTATTGGAATTATAAAACGCTATACAAAAGGAAAAATCTAGGTTTAGATGAAATAAATTAACAAATAATACGAATTCAATGAATTAGACCATTATCGCGTCAAACTTCAAATACTTTCTTAAAAAAGATAACACAGTACAGTAGTTATAAAAGTGAATATAATAATATACACACAACGTGCTTTGAAGACAATAAACAACAGAATTATTATAATATCTGTATATCTTGGATAAATAGGGTGGCGATCATCTCATATAAAATGCCTCTAACAATTAACCTAGCAGTACACCTATCTTATATTGGTGGAAAGCAAGGATAGTAATTGCGTAATCCATCGTGAAAATCCAATTTAGAAACAGCGGACTGATTATCCACTACCAGATGAACTTTGCAAGAGGTGAAGGGCTTAATTGCATGTTATCGAGGAAATCTTAATATCAAGCTGTACATCAGCAATCGATAAGCTATACTAAGATTAAGTCGAAAGTTTATTACAGTAATCCCTACAAATTGAAGATGTAGAGGTATTTGCAATTTAAAAAGTTCTTCAATTTTTAATTTCATAATCAGTTCCATTGTTTCCCAATTTCTCAATAATTCCTTATTGTGAAAGTAAAATTATTATTCTGCTTCCTTTTTTTATGTCATTATTTGCTTTAGCAAAATATGAGTAGGGTAACCTGGGGGAATATGCCAGTTAGGGCAAAACGCCAGTTCTACGATTTAGCTACAAACTGGCGCTAGGATTGCACATGTAAGTAGTTGATGCACTTCAGTACTGTCTATGTGTTCATTGGCAGTTCTGCTCATAGCTTATATTTTAGATTTTATTTTGTTAATACGATAAGCAAAGACTGAAGCAGACTATTTACAACTCTCTCAATGGATATAGTAAGCAATTTAGTAAAATGTATGAAAGCAGGGGCTCTAGCGGAATGATATTATAACTGTATAAATCAGGATAGGACTACTGTATGTTTCACCCCTTTATTTTAAGGCCGCCATATTGTGTAAAATATACATCTGCTGTATAACGGCATTTGGGATAAAATGGCAGTTTAACGTCAGGATAAAATGCCATAGGATATTACATATCAGGATAGTGACAGCGATATGAGCGAACATGATAATGACTACTGTGCACGCAATGGATACTATTATGCTGAAAATAGTTCAAAATGTGATTGGATAATTTCTGAATGTTGTAATAAGTGGATACCCGAGAACTGGGCAGGAAATGCTTTATGTAGTACTTAAGTAAAACTGGTTAACATTATTTTCACTAAGATATGTATTTAGGAATTTAGGAACTATAGGTCAACTATTTTTGTTATAATGTTCACGAATAAATTGTTCATTTAAGTTTACCTCCACGTTTTGTTCCATATTGCATATTACCCCGATTGGTATGGCATATTACCCACGCCACTGGGCAATATGCCACTTTGCAGGCTCAACGATTTTTATAAATTATGTTCTTAAAAGTATATTCTTCTTATACTGAAAGTGCGTGTAAGTGTACAATAGATGTGACATAAGAGATCAATGTGCAAAACTAATACATAAGGGACAAATTTTGACAAGGAAATGGAATTTTCCTTAACTATGGCATATTCCCCTAAGTTACCCTATTTCAGTTTCTTAACAGTGTCCGGTGAATTTTTAACCCAAGAATAAAAAGCAGCTACACAAACTCCTTTATCGAATACTCACAACGGGAAATTGCAAAATCACAGGAAGAAGCTCCTAGTTCTGTATCCCGTATTACAAAAAAAAACGAGAAAGCAAGCACAACTACATAAACGCTGTGGAATGTGGTGGGAAATGTAAAGCTAATGAAGAAGACTTTAAAAGAAAAAAACATATACGACGAATTGATAACCTTCTCCTTTTTGGAAGTCGGTTAAAAAAGGCATAGAAGATTCAACTAGAACTGTCAGGGGTCGACTGTACAAAGATTGCTTATTGGGTCGAGGACCTGTTAAAAGCGCCGATTAACAGCAAACGTTGAATCGTCTTAATTTTGCAAGAGGACATTTTACACGCGAGAATTGGAAAATGATATATAACTCAATAAACGATTTTTATAGAATTAGTGTTTGCATTATTGAACAGGTTTTCTCTGGTAACAAAGTTTGGCATGTATGTAAGCAGCATTCGCAATTTGCCGTCAGACTTGGCGAACGTCTTACAGAGTTTAAGGTCCTTCGAATTGTACAACATCCACCAGAGATAATTGTTTGAACTGTGATTAGCGGAGACGGACGTGACCGTTTATATTTTGTAGAATGTACAATACGCCAATAGCTATACGCAAGTGTTCTAAAAAATATCTTATTACCATATTCTAAGCCAGGACGCTGCCTACCGATAGGACTGATATTTATGCCTCGTGTTATGTAGCAAAAAAGTTATAGAATTTCTTTGAAGAAAGCCGTATATCCGTTTTAAGTTGGCCCGAAAAGTTACCAACCATTCCATCAAGAAAGTTGGAAATATTAGCAAATAACATAAGGATGTGTGGAAAGCCGCGGCACCATAAAAACAACGTTGCGTTAATAGTAATTAACGATAATAATATAACGTGACCAATGGACCAAATATTGACCATTTATTTAATATTGAAATAAGTCTCTCATTATTAGAATATTTTTTATAAATAAAAATACAAGAAGGGTAATTGTTATTTTATTATAAAGATAACGAGTGTTGGCGGTAAGTAAATTGATCAGAGACCTTCAAGAAACAATTTATCTGTGCGACGTGAAAAGTCATTATCTGGTACTTCTTCATTCACTTAGTGACTATAAAACATAAAATAACACATATAAAAGAAATGCAAACTACGTAGAATGTAAATAACAAATTTCTGAATAATCGTTATATATCAACTTTCTAGAGCTTCTGCTTGGTAGGGGTCAATATTGCATTAGGGATTTTAAATCCCTTGCAATCCTCAGACTGTTATCATTTGTACAATTGTCTTCAGCAAATTCTCTTTTATTAATCCATATTTGTAGTACACCTTCTATATTTTCCCAAAAAGATTATTGCCCTTGCTTAGGAATTAGAACCTCAAATGCATCAATCAAGCTCTGACTCTGAAAGTTGACCAAATACATGCGTATTGTATCGTAATTGATTACACAGGTGCTGACCAGCATCATGATATACATTGCTGGAAGGATTTTTTATTTATGTTCTTGGCACCCATTCTAAACTTGCCAATTCCTTACAGTAAACCTATTATTACATTATAAATGTATAATGTCTGAAAAGTTCCTACCCGAGTAATAATAAATGAATATATATGAATAAGACATTGTAAAACAACATACCAGCATGTTAAAAACAATTCAAAAACCAAGTGCATTGCACTCGGAAATTTATTATTTACTTTCAAGCGATGGTGGGGAGTTAACACAGTTCTTATTTCGTGTTACGTAACTTTCTACACCACCAAATTTTCCAAACTTCCTTTCCCAGATTTAAACCACAATTTAAGTGATTGCTCCTGTTTCAGACCCACTACTGATTACTCTTTTCTGGAGCAAATGCAAGTGACCAGCATCAATAGATATTCCCCAAAACTGCAGCCGAATCGATTACCGCTACATTCGCTTTACTCCCCAACACTTGTTTTGAGTCAGTTTATATTACCCTTACCATCATTTGTGTATAAGCAAAGCTTGTCAAAATCAAGGTTAAACGGTAGACCATCAATGTATATCGAAAGCCAAAGCGATCTCAAAATTAATCAGTGTAATATACTCTCTGATAAGTTTTGCACAGGAGACTCTCTCTTCAAATTGCACGTACTGTCGGTTATTAGCACGTACTGTCGGTTATATGCTCTCATTAAATTATAAATCTCGAAGGCCATAGTAATGTAGCTCCTGCATTAGGGTGGTTGTTGTTTCAAAAGCTCTAATCAGATCGCAGAAACTCAATCCCACTCTATTCGCCTTACCTAGTGCTGCCAATAAAGATACCAGCGCATCCTGTGTCTCGCTGCTTATTTATTTATGTTTATATTCGTGTGGATCAGTGCATCAAAAATTACTTTTTCAAGGAATTTTATAAATATGAGTACCCGCAATTATTATATATATATATATATATATATATATATATATATATATATATAAAGAAGGTAATGTCGAAATGGGTCTGTAGTTCATCTCATTCTTAATATTGCCGTTTTTGTGAATACGTATTACTTTCTACTACTGGGCAAATGCCGTTCAACACAAAATATTTACTATATCAACTAAAAGCGCGGCTCTATGTTTTATTGCTTGTGTTATATCTTTGACCGAAAGACCCAAAGCCGAATATAAGTAGTACTAGTACTTCTTAATGTTGTATAATAGTTAGTTATAAGAATATGGCCTCCAACTATCAGTTGTCCGGAAAGTTCGTGCCGATTTTTAGAAAAATTAAAACGCAGGTCATTTAAATATTGGTATACATTTATTAAATTATATAGGTACCAGTCTGTTCCACAACCTTTCTCCATCTTTCATGCAGCTTGAGAATTCCATCCTTCCAGAACTTCAGAACTTCAGAACTCCAGAACTCAGGTTTTTCGGCAAAATATTTGTCCAAATGGGTTTTTTATCTCAACCAAAGAGTTGAAATTTTTTTCTATTAAGGGAATTTTATAATAATCGGAAAAGATGGAAATCCGAATGCGCAAGGTCTGGCGAATACGGTGGATGGGGTAAAACATATCAACCAAACTCCAACAATTTTTGCTGAGTTCTCAAAGACACATGAGGTCGCGCATTGTCCTGATGAAACACGACGCCTTTCCGATTTGCAATTTCTGGGCGTTTTTGTCCAATTGATGTCTTTAATTTATCTAACTACAGCATCCTCGCCATAAACAGCGCATATCCTATTTGCCGCTTGTGTGGCATTTTTGCCCTTTCGGAAAACGAGAGCCATTAAATGCCTATAATGCACTTTATTTGCCACCATATTATAAGGCGTCCAAAATTGATAAAAGTTCACGAATCGTAACCAAACTTTTTTCCAAATATGGCTGAAGTTATCTCTTTTAGAATATGCACACATGTCATTTGTTTTCAATAATTGTGATATATTCAGTCAGGTCTCTCGCGCCGCCTACCGAAAATCGGCACGAACTTTCCGGACAACCCGGACATTACATTAGCTACCAATTGGATAACTAACGTCCCTGGAGAAATAATTATTGCTTGAATAATTGCTATAAAAGCACCAGAGGCTGAAATTGTCGTGGAATATCAGAAGGAAATGCATCATCCACATAAATCTTATTGTTATCCGCAATGGAGGAGCAGTAAAATGTTTGCATTGGTTCCTTTCTATACACACCAACATTTAATTTGTTTCCTTTCTTGATAATTAAAGTGTCCGTGAATGACAGTGCGCCGTAGTTTTGCTGAAATAAGAAATTTAAAATTGATAGTACCTTCGATTATGACTTTACGAACTCTGATTATACCTTATAGCATAATTTGATAGTAAAATAATGTACTACCCTTCAATTAGCCATAATAGTTTGTATGCAGTAGATGTATTCTCGTTAAATTTCACATTTATAGTTTCAAATGATATCGGCCGGCTATTGATTGGGCATAAATTTTAATTAACGACGTAATATGATCTCCCGGGATGTCACCATTGTTCCGCGATCTAATCCACGATTTGACGTTAACGTGGCATTAAACTGGCGAGGGAGAGACAAGGTCCTACAGCTTTATTTCATTCTTTGCTTCTATATGGTATCTCATTAATTTTATTGATTTTATCTTCTAAGTTACTCCCTGAATGATTTCATGTATACACGATGCTAGGAGCTTCGTCTTTCTTCAGCAAGTATCTGTCTGCAGTGATAATCTAGTAGAGATATAAGTGGTTGTTCCTACTTGTCATTGACTGTTTTTGGTATTTAGATACAGTTTATAATTGTTGCACTTAGATCCTATACCTTTCAGTTTTATAACACACAAACAAGATAAATCGAACTTGTAACATCAAAATCTTAATTCCATGATAGAACTCATTCGTTTTTAATTGGAGTCGACCTGCGCGAAAAATTTAGCTCAATTGGTGCCATCAGGAAACTCGTGAGCCTAATCCTTTTAGAAGTAATTGTGTCCTGCATAATGATAAACGTTCGCGAAAACAAATTTCCCTACCACCATCAATTTCTCATACGGATTTGTCTGCTGCCTTCGATGTTATAAGCCATAAAGTATATTAACGGAGTTCGGTGAATTTAGGATGAATACGTACTTTAACTTATTATATTACATCTTAGCTATAGATCAAGGTACATATATACGTTCACTGTAGTGGTCACCGTTCATATGAATTTATATTTACTTTTGGTCCAGCATAGGTCTTTTACTTTCGCGCCTTACAATAATGATATTTTGAACAGTTTTGAATGTCATGCACTTACTTATACTAGTTGTAGATATGACAATAGCTTCTATTCAGTTTCGTGTGTGAACGGCATTCCATTTTTACAACGTAATTAAACTTGTAGGTGGTTGTTGGTTTCTTATAACGCATATTTAGTGTGATTATCTCCATTGACGTAATAGGCGATACGCCAGTTTTTGCATCCAAGTCTTTATTGACTTTGGTAGTATTTTTGACATTTATCGTAGCCGAAGGCTTTGGATCTCCGCATCTAAAAATCAATTTATGTGAAGTTCTAAATATCTAAACTACCCCGACCGAAAATCTTAAGTCTTGAAATTTGTCTTTTACTGTCAGTAAGTTGAAGCCTTATTGTATTTGCTACTAGTTATCTATAGACCGATTACAATATAACTTCCTCAGTTTCTTCTCTTTTAAAATTGATGACATGTATTCACCTAGACGTACTGATTAGAATTACATTGTTACTGGCTTACTTGGTTACTTGGTTTTGGTTTAATTGTAATAATGAAATGAAAAGTCGGAAACGTGACCGATACGGAAGTTCATCGTTACGGTTTGAATCACCCACGTCGTTAGTGATAACGATAGTGATCCAGACCGTGCTAGCCCAATGGAAGCGGCGTAGGTTAAAGTTTGAGAAATTAGTAACAAGACGCCGCTCTCCAACTTTTGAACTGGATCACATCCAAGTGTCTGGAATTAGAGAGACCCTCCAGCTTCTTTAGTAGGTGATACGAGGTTATCCGAACCGTCGACGTTCTGGATCTCTATCCTGTCGTGAAGCGACCAGCGAACCTACTTGAACACCATTTAGAAATAACATGAAAGAAATAAAAAAATTAATTGAGGCGAGAGAATGACGTTTAACAGCATTTTATTTGTCACTTAAGGTGTAACTATTAAGATAAATTCAATTTAATCTAGCTTGTTATCTAAGGTGTGCGGACTCTTGGTATGCTTACAGCCACCTTACAGCTTTAGCCGATTGTATGCAAGTGACAACAACTGTGATCTCCCCTTAAACTACTAAAAGAATTAAATGTTTCGTTCCACAAATATAAGTATTAACTAACAAACGTAAGGAAACCCCTTTTTACCCGAAAAATCTAACCCCACGCCCTCTTAAATTCCTAAAAGGATTGAATGTTTCAAAAGTAAGAAATCCCGCCTTTACTCAAAAACAAATCCCCGATTTACTAACTCTAAATTAACTGAATGATTCTAGAGAATTTTTCGCAAAAACTCAACGTTGCAATAATTTTGTTTTCTCGAACTTGATGAAAAAATGTTGGAAATTCAGCTTCTAGCTCCTACGTAGTTCGTAGATACTCACCAAAATAAAAAGCAAATGCTTAGCGTGGGCGATTAGTTCGAACAGCAAGATTGGGGAAGCGAAACTTTCAGATTCCTACAACAATACTATTTAATTTCCCAGAATCGGATTTCCGTGTATATCCTCAACAACGAGACTTAATAGCAAAAACGGAATAACCTAGTGACGAAAACCAATCTGTTCAACTCAACGTTACAACAAGACCACACAACACGTGCGTCCAAAGGCGCGAATTGTATTAGAGGCCTACGAAGGCGGGGCGCCATCTACGGCAAAAGTAAAAACAAGATGCCAAAAATAATAAATATAGGATGCTGTAACAATCAACAGTAACAACTTCTACAGGCATAATATCCAGTCTTTTAATTCGCGACGTGAAGCTTTTAGGGTGCTATTTGTCTAAAATTCATGGCTTCAGTGACTGTTTGTTTTTATTATGGCGACTACAGTCTCGGCTTAATCATCGATGTATGTTTCCGATTTACTGCACCAGCACTGTAAACAAATTCTTCCTTCGTTATTCCTCTTTGACGAATAAGTTATCAAACGAATATGATCTTCGATGATATGTTTCATCCGCCCTGTGTCTACTATTGCCTTGATAGTTTCGTCGTATCAGATAGGTGTTCCTAAATCTGCATTCATGTTCTGGTCACTTACCACATTTGCATTTACTTGATTCATTCAAAACAACAATTACTTTCTATTTATTATGCGAGGAAGTCGTGGTGTCAATGAACATAAAATTTCTATGCCCTTCCTTTGTTAAACATAAAATATAATAAATATGCATTTTCGATGAAATATTCCTGATTATTGCAACAGCCTTATTGGTATTTAATAGATTTTATACGGTGTAATATGTAGGAAACTAGTGTTAAATACCATAATGAAATCAGAAAAGTTGAACTACATATATAGTCACATAAATAGAATCATTATTATTAGGCAATATTCGATAACGTTACGTTTTCATCAAACAAATTTTCAACGAGTTTAATGATTAAACTGGCCGAATTTCGAACCTAGTCTATACAAATATCCAAATTTACAATCAATCTGCATATGTCGACACCTAGATATCTTTCCACAATAGGCCGATTAATATTTTGATGCTAATATATTTTATCTCTCAACTTTTTATGCAAAATACGAATTTAGTCGAAAATCCAAAAGCGTTGTGCATTGTTACCTGGATATAAAAACAATTTGTACATAGCAGCGGATTTAAAACTTATTTCAAATACCCTTTTAACAAAGAAAAAGTTTTTGTTGCGTATGGTATTTGCTGATGGGCAGTTCCCTATTGATTCGAATCTCGTATAAATAGCATTCGCACCAAATACACAGTCAATACTTAATATAGTGTTGCAAGTTCATTAAAATCTTTCCAACTAGTTTTACAGACTTATAATTAGATATTATAAAAAATTGATATGGATAAAATGCTGCCGAAACTATTTGTTCACGTCTCACATCTTCGATAAAGATATATATATATATATATATATATATATTAAGCAAACTAGTGTCATCTATCTGATTCTGTTCAAGAAAAAATGCTATCGCAGTAAGACTTTATTAGACCGAAACTGTACTGCGATAGAATGAGTGCTGACAAGGGTAAACCGACTAGCGAACCAACCATCCACCTTGATCCGAGAGAATCTATTGTTTCCTTTACTACAGTAGAAAAGGAGCACCGCAATAATAGTCAGAAATTATTAACAAGTCAATTCCTTAAAAAATGTTATCGTTCTACATTTCTCTATTTTAATGTCGGAGGAACATGCTGCCAAACTATTTAGCTTAATGAATTAACTGAAGAAAAACTTTCAAAATTCCTAGACAGGTTCTTATTGCGTTTGACATTGTATTCTCATGAGATATGGAGTGATCTGTTTCTACTTAGTATAGCTAAGCCAAAACACTACAGTAAGGGATACAGTCATCGAAGATGGTGGTACTTTGACAACAGTCATTTTTATATCCTTCTAACTTGTATATTAGATACTGACTATACTAGAGATGTAGTCGACATCTAATGTGCTAGTGATAATATAAAAATAATGGCGGAAACTTCTGAAACAATCTATTACAATAAAAACTAATATGTTCCGAAAGGCTGTAATAGAAAGACGGGTGAATACAAAAAGTTATTTTATTACCAAGAGTAATGTACAGGGTAACTTCTTTACATAATCGCCTTGACGATTAAGGCATTTGTCATATCTATGAACAAGCTTAGCAATATCCCCTTCATAAAATGTTACCGCCAATGAGACAGGTAAACAAGAATGCCAGGTATAAAAATACAGAAAACAGGACGATGGGATATCTAAGTCGTAAAGATCAACATATGGAATCGAATTAAAATATCAGAGGAATAGTAAACGCAAATGGGAAATTATAATTGAAAACAAAGGTTACAACCTTCGAGTATATCTGAGAGAACATAAGACATAAATCAATAGGATCAAACAGAATTGTCAACCACATTCAACATCCAAAAAAGAAAACGTAGTGAATATACTTTAAATACCCTTAAGCAGAAACTCAGCATATCTACTAAGAACAAACAAACAGGAAACCCAGAAAATTACTCCAATAACGTGTTTAAATACAAGGATAAATATTCCAGAGAGACTCGGTCGACACTGTGATTTAGTCTGTCAGATTCCAATTTCAGCACAACATACGGATTTGAAATTAAACATCATAAAGAAAATCTATACAAAATAAATCACCAGAAATTGTCTACGGTAGAACTGCTAGAAAAGCAATAAAAGTGTTTGTTTGGTACAAAGCCGTAACTACCACAACCGTAAAACCAACTTGATGACATTTTTGCAGATATAGGGTAAGTTCCCCACGAAGAAGACCACAGGTGAACATAATAAGAACGTGAAAGGCGTTTAAGGTATCACTTAGCTTCCGAATTTGGATGGAAATCCATATCCATTGTAAATTGTAATTAATCCACCAAGTTCAAATTTAGTAAAAGTGATAGCTAGAGTATTGCACAATTGCATAGTTTAATCCAACAGTACGCCAATTAGGCTACCGCAAAACACATAATCCGATGCTTATCTTATTAAAACACAATTATTGTAGGACTCTAATGTGATGTAATTGATATTAAACTGCATCATTGCATGTAGCTTTTAATAATCTGAAACACATGTTTTACTAGCACTAGAGCACTGATAATTAAATTAAATTCAATTTTTATCCACACGCACGTATGCACATCAATAAACTGAAACATATAAATCATTCATATTCCCGGCGTTCTCGATTTGATATTAATCAAACATTTCCACAATACTAACGCACACAACGTAAAGAATTTTCGCGGACGATAAATAAAAATACGTGCGCAAACACAAAAGCTATATTTACTGCAGTTTTATTCGAAAATAAATCAAGTGCATTCATTCGATTCAAAAGCTCTCAACACCTATCGGAGGAATAACTTTTCATGGCACAGTGCTCACGATCTTTCTCCAACAAAAGACAAAAAAAAAACACGAAAATAACCTATAATCCAATATATATATATACACGGAGTGGAAAAGCGAAGTCACTGGACTTTACACCATTCACAGTTGTTATTCCTCCTTTCTGCAGATACGACAACAAAAAATCGACGTTTACGAAGGCGACAAAAGAAAAAAACAACACAAAACGAATGACCTACCATCCGTACCGATATCGTGGTATATATAATGTTGTCGCGTTGCTCAGGGAGCGTAGAACTGTGAGCTTCCGAAAAGCTCCTTTCCTACTCGATAAGTCTAATAAATAGCCTACATTTATTTGGCACCACTGTTACGCCTCTTTTACTGACAAATTTCCTATAGGTATTTACTCAGAAACCGAAAGTACTCTAACCAAATATATGAGAGAAAGTCCTATGAGAAATATAAAAACAAGTTTCGGGCTATAAATATATTGATTAATATACTAAGCAAATAGTGCTACAATCAATAACCTAAGTTATCAATAACAGTCTCTCACAGAAAAGAAAGAAATTTATTTTGCCAAAATGTTAAAAATAATAAAACGCAATTAAAACAATCCTGTTGAGTTTTCTTATTAAATTTGTGGAGCTGGTCGGACAAAATTCAAAAGCATGTATATAAATTACACGAATTCTGCTTAAGAATATGAAAGGATTTTGTTGCAGCGTTTAATAAATATACCGAAAATATCAATAAATATTATAAATAACCATTACTTCACAAGCCCAAGAAGAATTTAAACTTTCTATAGAACGACTTTATAACGTGCCTTATTAGGTAGCTCGTAAAGTAGCCGTGCAACAGCTTACTAAGTAAGCACAAGTTGCTTGTGCCAATAATGATCACAAAGGAAATAATGCTTTAATTTAATAGCAGATTGCAACTTCATTTGAAACTGTTTGCATAATACTACTTATCAATCTATTATAAGGTCTGATAAAGGTTTCATAGCTAATCTGCTCATTAGGATATTTAGCACTTCGAAATGGGTAATAATAATGAAAGTGTGCTGTTTAACGCTAAACAGCACTTTCTCAAATGGAACTAGGGAAAGCAGTGCCGAAATTCGTGGAAAGCAAAGATATTTATGCTTACCAGAAAATCCACAACCCATCAATTCAAAGAAAAATTGAAACTTCATCCTGAAACAGCCCTTATAGAGAAGTCTTCGAAGCCATTATTCGTTTTAAAGGGGTGAAAGCGACTTTTTAATATAACTCGAAAATGGCTTGAATAAATACACTAACAATAAGATTGTATCAGGATATTCAGTACGTCGGGTTCTATCACTACATAGAAAGTACTTTAAAAAGTAAGGATGCCCAGCCCACACTGTTACTGGCTTCAAAACTTTTTATACTGGACTCTGGCAAAAGAGAAAAGAATGGTAATAAAAAAGAGTAGGAAACGTGACCGATACGGGAGATAATCGTCGCAATTCGCATATATTCGCATTATAAAGATGCAGATCCAGGCCACACTAGCTCATTGGAAACGGTGCGGCGTAGGTTCAAGTTCGAGAATGTATTAGTAACAAGGCGCCACTCTCCTATTATAAAACTGGATCGCATCTAAGTTTCAGAGAGACTCTCCAGTTTCGTTGGTAGGTGAAGCGAGGTTATCCGAACCGTCTACGTTACTAATTCTTTCCGTCGCTTGTGGAGCGACCAGCCAAGTTACCCGGAAACAGCATTTAAAAAGAAAATAAAAGAAATAAAAATAAATTGAGGCGAAAGAATGATATTGAACAGCACTTTATTTGTCACTGACAGCACCCTTGGGGTCTATAGGGTCTCAATAAAATTTAAATAAGCTGGCTTCGTATCGTATTTAAATAATGCTTGCAAAACTGTCGGTAACCGTCGGAATTCCTGAGGCTTCACAATTAGAAAAATATTTTTAAGTGACAATTAAACGTGATCCCCCTTAAAATACTACAGAAAAACTGAATATTTCGTTTAACAAATATCTAACTAAATCGTTAACTATAATATAGCAAAAGTAGGAAAATCCATTTCTAATTGAAATCACATCCGCGACTTACTAAATCTAAATTAATTAAATAATTATAGGGAACTTTTCCCAACTGCTCAACGAGACAAAGATAACATAAAGACGGTACTTGATGTAACATGGTTCCGGTTGTCAACACTCGTACGGCGTTGTAGTCGCTGTCGAGACTGAAACTGTCAAAGATGGCGGGTTTCTCCGCACTCGGTGTTAAAATGTCGGGAATCCACCCGGACACAGCAAATTTAAGACTAAGTCAGCGATGTAAAGCTAAGGCTGAATCGAGACCAACGTTCTTCTCGCTTCTACGATAATTCTTAGATGATCTCAAATAATCTTACCTCAACCTAACATATACTAGGTCCCACTAGCACTCTACTAGCACTCTACTAGCACTCTACTAGCACCCTACAACAACGTGGAAGAGAAAATACCGGAACGCTGTGACAAATTGGCCGTAACAACACTTTTAAGAATAAACTTATTCGAGTGCCATTTTGTGCATGTTATCTGACTCTTTGAACTTTGTAAGGACGATGTTTCACTTTTTGTAGAAGCTTAATTCTTTTATGAATCTGATAGAACTCGATGTGCTAAATATCCTGATACGATCTTAGACTATTTATTCAACTCAACCAGATTCTTAAGATATTCTAAAATCATTTAAACTTTGAAGGACACCTTTAGTTCCTTAAGACAAATTTGGGTCGATAGGAAGTTGTTTCGAAGACCCATTAAAGGTATTTTCGGATAAAGTTTTTTTGAACTCCTGCGTTGGTGATATTTCCTTCTTAATCATTTAAATGTTGGTAGAAATTAATGAGGATTGCAGCCAAAGGGTGAGAAAGAAATAAAAGACTCTGTTTTGGTAACTCGTAATTTAATTTACAGAGTTTTTGGAGTCTTTACATCTTGCTTGCCATTGTTTTATGGGCAGTTTGTAGGAAATATTAAGAAGATACTCGAAAGTAGGCGTGCAAAATTTAAATACCATATTTATATGAATCCTTACAGGGTTTTCTCTTCAGAACACTAGCTAGGTTATTCATGTCTTTTGGCGTAGCTTCACAAATATGGAAGTGCCCAAATTTTTCCAATATATTTTTCTATTGTCTTTCTCGCCAGTAGATATTTCTAATGCGACAAGAGTACATAAAACAATATG
Organism: Chrysina gloriosa; assembly: GCA_038088585.1. Classification (NCBI taxonomy): domain Eukaryota; kingdom Metazoa; phylum Arthropoda; class Insecta; order Coleoptera; family Scarabaeidae; genus Chrysina; species Chrysina gloriosa. Next base: position 41,811,455 of record CM076089.1, read on the forward strand.
AGAGTCTCCATAAAGTGAATAATCAGAAAAGTTTTGTTTGTATATGCTGTAACCTTCGCTCCCATCTATGTCCCATTTGTAAATGACATTAACTGTATCAAATTCGTCTGGTAAATACTGCGGATCGGAAGACGTAATTCCGCATTAAGTCATTTTGAACTCTTCTTTACAAAATTTATTGTAAATTTGTTTACTTGATTTCCATTTTGCAATTAATTTCGATACGAACAATTTGAATATAGTATTTAACCGTTCTTCATCATCCTTTGGATAATCACTTATGCTAAATTTTTCAAAAATATGGCTTTTTAATCTGTCCTTACACTTCTTGTTGCAAAATTTAAAAAACTTGCCTTATTTTAGAATTAAAAATAGTTCAAACTTGATCACCATCGTAATTTTGCAACTATTGCTTCAAACTGATTTTTTTGTATCATTAGACAAAAACTACAATAACTACTAAGGTGATTAAAAGTGATAGCTAAATTTGTGTATGGATTTTCTAAAGTACTTGAACAACGTAATTACAGAAAGTAAATGAGGGTACTCTGAGGTGCCTTTGTGTTGTAGTCAATGGAATCAATGTTTTCAATAAAACTTAATAGAGTTCTTTTTTAAATAACTTCAGTTCTAAAGCTTCACTATGTACAAAAATTAAAAACTAAAAATTTACTTACAAGAAGTCCATATTTGATATAAAAGAAAATTAAAAAGGTATGTACATGCACACTGAAATTAGTACAGGATTAAAACGTGTGCCTAACTGAGGTTCGTACGTTATCGATAAGCATTCATCAAGGGGTACTGTCGTAAAAAGTGTGCAATGTTATTGCTTAACTATTCCTGTCACTTAGTCAGTCAAACTCTTAAGAACGTTGACATATATTATCATAGGTATTGAAGAACATTGATATCACCAATTTTTGTACACCTAAATCGTTACTTTTGCCGTGTGTACGCCGGGTCGCGCGCGTGAAGGCTGACATCCAGGTCAAACTCCACCACGGCAATGCCCCCAGTCACACAGCCTTCAAAATAACCAACTTCCTGGTCCGGAGCAGCACCCCAGTAATCCCCACCCGCCTTACAATCTCGATTTAGCTCCCTGTGACTTTTTTTGTTCCCCCGACTGAAGAGAGAGCTGAAAGGGGAGCATTGGGAAACCATGGAACACATTCAAACGCATGTTACAACGTTCTTTGAAGGCATTCCTATGGAGGAGTTTCATGGTGCCTTCCAGACGTGGCAGACACGTCTCCGCAAATGCATTGATGCAGGAGGGGACAATTTCAAAGAATTTTAAGCATTTGTAAGATCAATAAATCTATTTTTCCCAGAAAATGCGCATTACTTTCATAATGGACCCTGTATGTATGTGCTTGTATGTATTTGTGAAAGCAAATAATGATGATCTGTTCCAATATTTAGTTAAATAAACTGCTATCTATATACTATCATCTGGTCGATGAAGTTTGCTTCACTAGTGGTGTTAACAACTATAGCTGTAATGAACTTGATCATTTCCCATAGTATATCTCGAAATGAAAACGGCAAAGAATAGTAACAATCAAATGCAGAAGTATAATTAACAGACTTTTATTCAGTAGAATCTAACATAGAAGTAATAATCTGAAGAAATTTGCAGAGTTTCAGATCGACAATAACATTTCAAACAGTTCGCAATTTATATAACTTTCCAGAGACGAACCGTATTTCTATAAAGGGGCGAAGTAAGAGAAACAAAAGTAAGAACGGAATACCACGTAACAAAAACTTGACGAATTACGCCAATCCACTAACTACCGTCGTGAAGGATGAAAGCACATGATATACGCACAACGTCTTAATGAAATTGTATTACAGAAACGCTAAATTTGCGCCGATAAATTATGGGTCCATCAGAATGACCTAATGAAAGCAACAATGCTATAAATCAAGTACAAAATAGAAGATAAAGTAATCAACATTGCTATTCTATATCCATTGAATTTAGAGTTACTAAGAAACATAATTCCAGAACTAATATTGGAGAGTACAAAAACCTGAACGCATGAAAAGAACTATTAGGGAGCTGAGATATTTAAATAAAACTTTCTCAGAAACACTACAGAAGTAAATTTGATTATAGAGCTAGAATTATAAAATGTTATGGAAAGTTACAATTATCCATGTTTGTTCCCTGCTCCCTATTATGAAACTAAATTCGTTCTGTATGTATCAGTCCGTTCTTCACCTACCTTTGTGTATGTTGTTCACATATTAAAGTCGTATTTCCAGTTTAGAAAACATAAAATACGTAAGGCAGACGGTACTCCCAACTAGATAAAATAAAATCCAGAATCTCCTTGATTAAGTACGTGGATAGACAAATATCTCATCCGATGACTTCTTTTAGTTGACCGCCATTCACTGAAAATTTGTCTCGATTCATGTCACTTACACTTGCTAGCCGCAAAGAACTTTAAAGTCTCTCTTTGTGGAGAAAAAAACGACGAGAGAGAAGATACGAATGTGTCGGAAACAAGTGAGCAGAAAACAGACGCCGACGATACGTAACGTCTCGATTTGACGTCTCAATGCTGAAGAGGAAGATACTTCAACAGACTGAAGTGGACATCGTCTTCGAATATCTATCACAAAAGGCAGCTGACGAAATTCCAGGTCTCGATTTTAAGCGATTATCGCATTCATAAACTATGAAGCCGGCCATATATTACCACTATTCACATAGATTTTCAATTGAATTTTCGAAAGTAAAGATAATTTACTTTTGGTTACTAAAATTATGATAAAACTTAGGATTACACTAGTGGCTATTAGAACGTTTCCATAAAATTTGTGAATAAATAAATTGGAACCTATTTTTCTTAGTTTTAGAACTTTGTTTGTTATACACTCTAGTTCACCATACAGCTGCAGCCAGGAAATGAACTATCTATATTAATTAATTAATTAATGAAATCTTTTCTCTTCTACTTGTTTGATCAGTTACTAGTTTCTTAAATTAACTCGACCTGAAATACTAAGAATTATTTGTGAACACATTACATAATTTATCAAAAATGCGCCTTTCTATCAGTAATCAAGTAATCCAGATCGACATACTTAGAGAAATCGATGCGCTTCACGAATGCTGTTCTATGCTCAAACTGTCGACGCTGATTTGCAGAGAGATTGGTCCTGTATATATATATCCAGCAGTAAAATATTGACATCAACTGTTTCGCCAAACGATAAAGTCAAAAATGATTTTGGCATTGGTTACCTATCAACGATTTCAACGACTAAGGAACACGGAAATTTATATTTGAAGGTCGCAGAATTGAGATCTAATTAAGAGACGAAGATTTGAAGATGCCAAAGGCAAGGATTGAAAAATTGATGCACTCACGTCCTAGGGTACACACTTGGTTCGAACACGGCTGGAGGGATTTGGACATAAGTCAAAATATTCCGGCATTTTATTAAAGGAAATCCACACCACAGAGATATACACATGATAATCCACAATAGAAATGGCCGAAAACAGGATATTGACTCATCAGCTAAGCAGGCATTCAAACGCCGCGCTCACACATCAACAACTTGAAGATAGTTTCGCAAGGTCGCAAGAAGCAAAACACTCTGGGCAAAGATAACAATGAACTCCTTCGTTGGAACAATAGAGTATCGGACATATCAACAAAACAGAGATCAACATACCCTTCATAAGACCCGAATCTTTTTGGGAATTGGGAAACAAAAATACTGAATAGTCTCCCGTAGTCTCTCTGGTACGGGCAAAAGATATACTGCGCGGTTATGACTGGAAGAGATTTGGCACCTGTATTAGCCATAGTAAAAATCCACTTATACTTCCACTGATACTTTTAATTGCTTGACACTGGAAGCTGCATAATCATTGCTGAGGACACAGGAGTTGTTGGTTTGAGGTGTACATATATATAAGTGCCTTGTTTAATTGAAATTTAAATTATTGAGACCCTAGAATACTCAATATTCCATGGTCAACATTCAATTATACAAATATTTCTAGCGGCGCCTATGAGATAAAAGTCGGGATTATAATCTACATGTATGTCCCCTCGTTTATTAATTGTACATTAATATCGCCTAGCCGTTAAAGTTAGAATAGACCTAGGCCTTTTCAAGGAATGTTATTATTCTTAGAATATCTAATAAATAGAACATCCGTTGCATTCTCATTTACGATTAGTTTTTACCTTATATGATAGTTCTCTACCACAATTAAGTCAATTAAACAAGACTGGTTCAAATGGTTCAAACATATTTTCAGAACGTTTACAAACGTTTTCGGAACACCTTCATCAGTGAAAATATAACTAGATAAATGTATAAACAAACATTTGCCCTTTATTAGGGAACTATCAACAATATAACTAATGAAGAGGATTTCTTGATATAGAGGATATGTAATTCTTTTTCTATTTATATACATATTTGAATCAGTCTAGTTTAATTGCCCTAATTGTGGTAGAGAACTATCATCTAAGATAAGTATAAAAAAGGTTACGAAATATATATACACCCTCTGTCCCAAAAGTAACCGCAATGCGTCTATAAATCAGAAACCAGTGGCGTCATCTCTTGATAGTTGATTGATTATTGTAGTGGGACTCTTCCTTACCAACCTGACAAATTTTCATGACATTTGGTGCATAGTCAGCTGATACATCACGCATCCTGTGAGAGTGTTTTTCGTAAACGGTCAGAAAATGAGTCACGAACAACGAGTCAATATTAAGTTTTGTTTTAAACTTGGAAAAACTGCAACCGAGACGTATGAAATGCTGCAAATTGTTTATGGCGACGATTGTTTGTCGAAGAGGCAAGTGTTCGAGTGGCATCGACGATTTCGTAAAGGCAGAGAAGATGTTAACGATGACGAAAGAGCCGGTCGTCCTTCGACAACTTTGGCCGAGGCAAATGTGGAAAAAGTGCGCGAATTTGTGAAAATTTCGAAGAAATCGTCAGTGAGATTTATGGAAATGGAGCTTGGACATCCCTAAAACAACTATTCAGCGCATTTTGACTGAAACCCTTGGTTTGAAGGAAGTCAATTCGAAGTTTGTTCCGCACAAATTGACCGACGACCAAAAAACGCTTCGAATCGAACACTCCAAAGACATTATTGCACGAGCCCGTGCAGATGAAAACTTCTTGAAAACGATTGTGACTGGTGACGAGACGTGGTGCTTTCAATACGAACCAGAAAGCAAACGTCAAAGCGCAGAGTGGAGGTCACCAGAAGAAGGAAATCCGAAAAAATCACGAATGGAGAAGTCGAAAATCAAGTCAATGCTGATTTCATTCTACGATTCGAAGGGAATTATCCATAAGGAGTTCGTTCCATACGGCTCAACGGTTAATGGTGCATATTACCTCGATGTTATGAGGCGTTTGCTGGGTCGCATTCGTCGTGTTCGGCCCGAATATCGCGAGCCAGGCAGCTGGAGATTACTGCACGATAACGCACCGTGTCATCGAGCAACGATTATCACCGATTTTTGGCGAAAAATGAAATATATTCGATACAGCACCCACCGTATTCGCCTGATCTGTCCCCATGCGATTATTTCCTGTTCCCTCGTCTTCATTTGAAGCAGAAAGGAGTTCGTTATGCATCCGTAGACGCCATTCAAAGATCGACGACCGGCATCCTAAAGGCCATCCCAGAGATCGACATGAAAAAGTCGTTTGAAGCACTCGTTGACCGTGCAAATCGATGTATTGTAGCACATGGAGAATATTTCGAATAAATACAATGATTTTTGTCGACATAGCATACATAGCGTGCTTTATTTCGAACTATTGCGGTTACTTTTGGGACAGAGGGTGTATATATATATATATATATATATATACATTTAATAGGTCTTTACGTCATAAAGGCACTTATGTAGACTTATTAGCTCCGGCATTCAAGGAGGAAGATATTCCTTCTAAGAACTAAGATTGTATTAATTAGCTACGGGGAATTTTTCTCGGCCATTGTGACTAGTCTTTGAGGCTAAAAGAAAAGGAAATTGCCGGCCATTTTGGAATATAAAAAGCCTCAAATCTAGAATTATAATTAGTATTAAGATGCAATTAGGGGCAAGTTATTAAGTATCCAAAGTTAAAAAAACTTGTGTTCTATCCTCCAGGACTGACAGATGAAAATGTAAATATATTAATAATATCAAGTAGAGGTATTATTCAAAGCAGTTAAACATATTAAGACAGTATGTTTATAATTAGTGGTAGTGATGAATTTAGTTTTCAAGATCACATTGTTACGCAATATATTATACTCAGCATATGTTACTCGGCAACAACATGGTCAAAATGTCCTAAACTCGGTTAAACGAAGAAGTATGTAGCTTGGTGGCTCCTCGAGAAGTATGTATGATGCACAAGATTTTATTTTATTACATGTAAATTGAATGAAAAATGTTTACTCATTTCAATCTGTTCAATATATTTCGTTACAATATGATCTTGACATCGTTCTATTAAGTTGTTGACAAGCTGTTTTCTCATCTCTCATGTAAAACTCTCCGATGAATAATTAAATCAATTGGAAAGCTTAGAGTGACCAAAAGAGAGTCTTTTATTTCAACTCACCCTTGGCCGCAGTCCCCATTAATTTTTCCATCTTAAATTAAGTTTCCATAATTATTCTGATATTCCGGAGACAAATCCAAGAAATCAAGAATCATGAAAATAGGTCCAGCCGTTTTTGAGTTATAAATGTTGTAACTAACACTATTTTGCGACTTTTATTATACATATTGTGTGGCGATTTTTCTACCCTCTTTGGCGTCGCTAGTAGTGTGTTCGCCTTTCCAATGGCGGCAAATAAAAAAGGAGCCAACTACTAACCATTTTCTCTTTACAATGTCCGCCAACATGGACTGACAAGATTGAGGGATGTTAAGAAGTCACCAAAAGTAATCCAGCTAAATCAACGACGGATTACCAAGGTAAGGTAAGTACTCGGTTGACAAGGGAGAACGATAGTAAATCCTACATGCAGAACCTAAACAATTTCTAACGTAATGTTTTTGCCACTAAAATACAAACGAAGATCTTAAACGAAAAGAAATTCTCTTAACAGAGATTCTGACAGAAGTTCAACAGATTGCTTTGCACCGATCAGATTTTGGGCCTGACATCGAGAAAGACAGGTAATTTTTGTTAACATACATGCTGCAACGGGCAATGCTTTGAACAGAATTTCGATAAAATTTTACGTAGGAATAAATTCATCTTAAATAAACTGCGACGCTATTAATTATCGTCCCTTTTGAAATTTTATTCATCCAATAAAATATTATCTCAACATCCGTAACGTTACAAAACATAAGCAATGGTTACCATGTTTTTCAATGCAACGTTTTGGTCCCAACAGAATGAAATACGTAATTTGGGTGTTCTACAATTCGCTGATCATACTACTTTCGTATACGTTTTGTATATATTTCTACTAAAACTAAGGAACTTAATTTTTATTTTATTTATTAGATAATTTTATCAAGTGTCATTCTAGAGAATAGGAAAGTACTGGTCGACATAAGGAGGGAAGTAAAGTGTAAAGAGTAGGGAGTACTCTATCGATATTACTGTGTCGCATGTGCCTGCTCTTAATATACAATTTCATGGTTCATTGCAGTTATATTGATTACAACTGTTCACAGATTCATAATGGCTTCGATCAACATTTCAGTAATATGTGCACGTACAATAAATTAAATAACTTTGAGCCTCACACTTGTAACAGCCCTTTTGTACATATTTCGTTAATACTTAAAACAGAAAACTGTGCTACTATTAACAAATATAAAAAATAAGATAACGGGACCTGATAAACTATCAAGTTTCTTTGTCCGTGACTTTCCATTAAACGTTATATTCAACTTAGCTTTATCTACAGCTACCTTCCGGAGATGTGGAAGATTTCATACGTATGCCCAGTTTTGAAAAGCGGTTGCTTGCAGACATAAAACGTTATCGCTCAATCTGTTTCTTGAATAAATTCGCCATGATCTTTGAAATGCTCATTTTCTCCAATATCTACCCAACAGTAATAAACGGCGTATCGCCCTGCCCACACGGCTTCATGGGGAAATGCAGTATCAAATTTGGCTTACTTCACCCAGTTCACTGCGAGTTTACCTGATTCAAAAGGCCAGGTCAATGTTATTTATACGGTCACATCTAAAGCGTGCGACCGTATTGGCCGCGTAGTTCCTATCAAGCTGAATACGTTTCGATTTAGTAACTTATTGACTTCTATAATCGACATCGACATGTTTACTACAATGACTTCAAATCAGGATCCTTCTCTGTCTCGTCAGGGATACTTCAAGGCTCTAATCTTGGTCCTTTACTATTCCTTTTATTCGTACTCGATTTACTTGAGAATGAGAGGTGTCCATTTCCTGATGATGTGCAAATTTTTATAGCAATTGATTCGACCGAGAATTGCAACTTTCTTCGAGCGCAATCCGGCAAAATCGCTTGATGGTATAAAGCGAATAATCCACAGGTCAAGGTTGCCAAGTACAAAGTAGTAAGTTTCACTAGAAAACTGAAAGCAGTAGGCTATAATTACGTTTTGAGTAATGTTTCATGTATCAAATCTTATGTTGTTAAGGACTTGTGTATTTGCTTCGATGCTAAATTTGCTCTTTGCGACCATAGAAATTATACCGAACCTTCGGCCCGAAAAATACTAGATGTTGTCATTTGTTGTTCTTAATCCAAATGTTAACTATTAAGTCGGTGTACGATTACATACATATGTATGTAAGGTCCAGATTGAAGTACGCTTGTTTAATTTGGAGTCCCTTCTACAACAATCGTAAAGCTGCTATTGAAGAGGTACAGACAATATTATTAATGTTTGCTTTACTACACAGCATATGTGTATTTTCAATAATACGTCTGTTATACTTATGTGTCCTTTATATGGATTTGCATTAGTTGCACAATAAATTATTATATTATATTATATACTATCTTATCGAATAAATGCCTAATGTGTTACTGCCTTTGTGTCAGTATATATTTTCCTAATAATAATAATAATAATAATAATAGGAGTTTATTGACTATAAGCTGAAATACATATAATACTTAAATGTACTACAATATATAATAATAGGTATATACTACTGCGTAACACAACATATTGAATTTATACATAGCATACAGTCAATAAGGCTAATTCGCCGCGGAGCATATAAAAATGCACACTGGCGTTCTTCCTATAACCTATCAAAAAAAATAATAATCAAAATGAAAAAAGAAAAAAAAATAATAAAAAAGCCAATAATAACAATATTTCTAATTAGAAGTGCGTAGCATATGACACATCACAATAACGGAGACGAGGAAGTCAATTCCATGTAAACCATAACTCCACATTGGGATTATTGCAATTCAACAAGCTTGACTTTCAATCTGTACCTGATGACACGTATTGGCAATTCAAAAACATCCGCATCCAGTAGAACGGTGTTAATACTTTTGGCAATATTGTAAGTAAAACTACGTTCAAAAAGTTCAAGGCGATGCTTAGGGATACACAAATATTTATTGTTACGTACATTAACGTTATGAATTTGATGCCGAAATTTAATTTTATCATACAGGTAAGTGGGCCTCTTATTTTCAAAATATTCGCATAATACACTGCCATATGCAGCATACGTTTACCCTCCATATTCATGATGCGAAACTTTTTGTAAATATGGGAAACCGGCTGACATTTACGGAGGCCATGCACTAGCCTGATGCAGCAATTTTGTACTCTTTGGATTTTCTTCGACGTTTTCCTAGTAATACACGAGGAGTATACAACGTCACCATAATGAAAATGAGACAATACCAACAAGTCACATAATAGGAGCCTAGTTGGTGAATCGAAGTAGTGCCGATTAATAAATATAGCTTTGAGCGCAGCAAAAGCCCTTTGAGTCATTTGTAGTGTATTTAAAGAAGCGAAGCGAAGTGAGCCATCAGAATGACTCCCAGACTCTTGACACTATCACTAGATTGAATTATTTGTGTGTTGATTTTAATGTCCAGATTTAGCTCAACATGTTCTCGAACACGCTGCGTACCAAACACAATCAATTGGGATTTAGCTGGATTAATTTGTAATTGAAATTGCTCCGAAAATCTGGCAATTCTATTAAGGTCATCATTGATTAGCTGTTGGGCAATACTACACTTCTCGGGCTTAAAGAGAAGTAAATCTGGGTATCATCCGCGTAAAGCTGATACTGACAGTGCTGAATCGCAGAAGGTAAGCGAGTCGTATAAATTGAGAAAAGAAGGGGGCTAAGAATAGCTCCTTGTAGAACACCGTGTTTTATATTCGACGATGAGGAATACTGTGAATCCAGAAAAGTTTGTTGTGATCGTCCGGACACATACGACGTTAATAGAGATACTGCAGAAGGACGCAATCCGATAGCAGTCAAGACATTAAATAAAACCCCATGGTGAATGGTATCAAACGCTCTACTAAAGTCAAGTAAAACCAAAATAGTTGCCTTGCCCACATCACTAGCGCGAAGTACGTCATCCACAATATGAGTAATAGCCGAGATGCTGCTATAACCAGGTCTAAATCCCGATTGATAGGACGGTAAAATGTTGTTATTATTTACAAATTCCCGCAACTGTTTCTCAATGCATCTCTCAAAGACTTTGCTCAGGGCGGGAAGAATACTAATCGAGCGAAGGTCTTTAAAGTTTTCAATTCTTTTTGATTTAGGTATCGGAATTATAATAGATGATTTCCATGATGTTGGGAATACAGAATTATCTACACAAAAATTGAAAATATGTGTATGACATAATCCATTAAAGAAAGGTATACATATCTTTAGTATGAAGGCATTTATATTATCCGTTCCAGTAGCATTGCTTTTAAGTTTCTTTAAAGAATTAAGAACATCTTCTGGTGTAATAGTTCTAAAATTAAAGTCAGGTTCATTGATCGGAAAGTCGAGTTCATTAAAGGTAGGAACATTTACTAGAGGATTGGCAACTCTAAACAGAAAATGTTGATTTAGAGCATCCACATCTTTTAGATGATGAGATATATCACTACGTTTAGGCTTACATAGATTAAGATTTTTAATTTCTTTCCAAAGATTCTGACTATTGCCCGAATTAACTCTGCATCTATAAGAAAAATAAGCTGCTTTTTCCCGTTTAATTGCTCTATTGACTTCGTTTTTTAACATTTTATAGAAAACATGGTGTACGGAATTTCCGGTGCTAAGATATCGGCGACGAGCTTTGTCTCTTGACTTCATCATTAATTCAAGATTGTGTGTTAACCATGGGGCAGGAGGACGCGTGAAAACGAACTGCTTAATACGTGCGTGATGGTTCAGCAATTGTACAATGTTAGCATAAAGAAAGACTATTTTAAGTCGACATCAGGCAAATCATATATCAAATACCAAGGAATTCTATACAGGTCACCGACAAAGTCATCATAATTAAAACGAGCATAACTTCTTGCTGTAAATGTTCGCTTAATATTTTTATTAGTTTTGAAATTAACATCGCAGAAGACTCCTAGGTGGTCCGATTGAACTTTGAATACACCAGATTTCAGTACAGGTAGTTCGGAGTTAGTAATAATTAGATCCAGCAATGTCGCTGAAGTAGCGGTAATTCGTGTAGGCTGGTCAATAAGTTGAGTAAGATTTAATGTTTGTATGAGGTCAAGAAAATCTAATATCTTATTATCACCCGCATTAAGAAGATCCGTATTAAAATCTCCCAAGCAAATAATATAATTACTGAAAACTGAGAAATCCGACAGAGTTTCTTCAAATTCATTCATGAAACAAAGTAAATTAGTTTTGGGAGGTCTATAAGTCACACCGATGTTGATGACTTGGTTGTTAATCGTTAATTTTAACCACATACATTCTATAAAATCTTTTGAGAGACAGTTTGCCACAGTGGCTTCAATACACGATCTGCAAAATATAGCCACTCCACCACCTCTTCCTTGTCTGTCACATCTGAATAATGTATAATTAGGTATTTTAAAAAGACTAGAGTTAAGTTCTTCTGACAGCCATGTTTCAGTAACTGCCAATATATCGTAATTATTACTATGTAATAATTTTTGAATTTCAGAAAATGAGCGGGAAGAGAACGTATATTTAATCGGTATATGTGAGTGATGAAATGTTGTTGGCTTAACCGTTTTTCCGTTCCCTATTTAATTTACTCCATTTTATGCGTTTATGCGTCAAATTAAAACAGAAAAAAGTTCAAACAAAATAAAACAAACTTTGTAAGAGAAAGTATTTTCCTCCTATCATACGAAGCGCGAAATTAATTAATTTAATAATATTAAAGTTAAAAGTTTGGAGAACATCTCGCCTCGTATACGTTCAAGTACAATATTAACTATTTAGACGGAGAAACATAAACGCTAGTAGTAGCTCAGGCCATATCTTAGGAACCTCAATTGTGATATTACGATAAAACGCGTCGAAGGCAAAGTTTACTAGAATTTTCTCAGTCATTATCAAGTCATATGTTACATTAAGTAACTCCATTTCCATGCTGATGCATCAAATTAAAACAGATAAAAAATTCGTAACAAATAAAACGAAATTTGTAAGAGAAATATTTTACTGCTATTACAGGAAATCTTAAAAGAAGTTTCGGTAGAAAATTAAGTAAAATAAAGACTTATGGTTACCATTTAGATAAAGAAATGTAAACGCTAGCAAAATTAGGTCAATATGTTAAGGAAGATCTAGTATATGTTTGAATACGCAACGTGTATATCTATGTGTTTTTTACGCCGAGTTCTTTTTTGCCAGAGACAACCGTGTATCGGAATGCATCTAGCAAAACATACGTCAGCAGTCCCAAGAGTAATCTTATTTGCCCATTATTTTGTTTCAGTTCCTTTTTTACATTAACTTACTTTTATCTTTTTCCCCATTTGTGTACAAATCACGAACTACAATATCTTTAATATATGCATCGCAAACCACAACATGCAATATAAAGATATGCTTCACACTCTAAACGTTTATTGCATTTGGCCACCCTGACTCTACATAAAATCCACTTCGTAAAATAAGGGTATGTAGTTTTTAAGCCCAAGAGCGTAATATTAGATATGAAAGTAGTAATCTACGCGACAAAGGAACGAGTTTATTATTCCTTTTTCAATTCTTATTTTATAAGATCTATAAATTTTGACCGGTGTCATTTCCTTCGTCTACTTTATAGTAACATTACCAACATTTCGCGTGACATTTTGAATGATAACCGTCATTTTCTACGAAATGAGATTGCAGCAGAGGCAGAGCAACAAAGACTCAATGATTTATTTCGTGATATTGTAGACCAGACAGATGGTATGAAGTGTTCTCTTTAATAGATAACGTTTCGCTTTATTTACCATAGAGAACGATATGTTTTGTGAAAATTTCAATTTTCCTTTTTTACTGAATAACACCAATATATATAAACGTAAGACGTATCGTTACCGTCCACACTACACAATTTAACGATTTAAGGCCTTTGCTCACTAGACCGTCAAGATATAGAACCGTGCCAAGAACGGCACGTAACCATCAGAACAATGTTTTTGGATATATTGGTCTCACCGTGTTAGTACGTCGTCGCGCTCGAGCCGGTGTTTGGAACAGTCTGAGAGTTACAGGAGTTATCTCATAAATATACGTACGTAAAATATTTTCTTCTTCTCTGACGCTTTAATTTTCTAATTATTTCCAACCAACAGCGTTGTAGAAACTTCCTGTTTACATTTCTTACTTTAATTTCTGCGTGAGAATTCCTACTCTACCAGCAGAAAATATTTCCAAAATCACACAAAAAACATGTTTTGCATGGAAAATAAATATATACAGATACAGGAGCCAGTATTTTTAAATTTGCAATGTTAAAAAATTTCCATAAACATTATTGTCCACTTTTTCCGTTCTTAGATGCATGCTCCGCGCTAAGGTACGGTTAAGACTGCTGACTTTATTGTTAGCAAAATATGCGTCTCAGATTAGATAATAATTGAAGTTAGTTATGTTAGTAATATTGATGGTAATAATAGAAGTTTGAATTGAATCTTCCACTGATAGCAAAACTGATTTGAAATATGCTAATGGGATAGTAAATGCACATTATTTGGAACACACTCGTGAGCAGTTTACTAATTTACTGATGTAGTTCAAATGAATCGAAAGAACTCTCTCATTCATTCAAAATTGTACGTTAAAGTACGCAACATTTCATCTCTTCAAACTTATATGCTAAGTTGACATGACTATTGCATATTGTGAAATTTAAAAGTGTTTCAATGTACACCAAAATGTAAATAGATTCCGAATGCTTGACGGCTTTTATCATAACGGTAGGTACGAATTGATAGCAATATTCGATGTAGACAATTGTGTGGAAATCCATCCAATTTGTTAACCAATATAACGTTGACGGTGTGCAGATAACGCCCGTGTCGCTCTTGTTAATATCAAACGATTTCCGTCGTATCTCCCTAGATGTTATTGCTAGCGGCAATTCGGCCTCTCTCATTCAATCCACTGTGGACAATTGAAAATGGACGCTTTGTGGTCGCCTCGGAGCGTACAATGATTGTATTCACTCTCGATGTGCACTGCCTGGCCTCTGAAACTTTGACTTCACTTAGGGGTAGTTGCGGAATGCTACCGCGAAAAGTTGTTACGTACCGTTCACGATATCTTTGTTTCGACAATAACATTTTTTATCGAAATGGAGACAGAGGAAATAAATTTGCTCATAATTAAGCTAATACCTAGGTTTTGGGTTTTTTATTTCTTGTTGTTTCTATATTTAATTTCAAGCCCAAACACTGATGTTCATATGTACCAGTAAGTAGTGATTCTTTTTAATTAAGCTTAAACTCGCATTAAATTGTTCTTCGAAAATTCTTTCAACCTAATCTCCATTGCCTCGACGAACGTAATATTTTCTTTTTTTAGAAAACTTAACTGATTGCAAATAGTGCGTAATAATTCCATCTTTAGCAGCTCGATTTCAATCACATTCCCGAATTAATCGTTAATTATTTTAACCGACAAGTTAAAATAATAACAATTCACTATTTACATGTAGAATATATAGGTCTAAGCTAAAGTTAGCCGACTTTGAAGACCGTCCCCTTGTCTAGCTAGGATTAGAAATATCTTATTTGCTTGCTCTTCTAACTATCACGTTGCGGGTGGCCAATCTGATTGCAAACTCACCTGTGAAACCTGTATCGAGTATTCTGCCAAAGTAACAACTTCGAGATCTAAGTGCAGGTGGTCGTTCGTGACAAACTACGCAGCGCCCTTAATCCGTCCCAACGTTTAGTTTGCGTCTTTAGAACTTTCTGTGTAACTTTGCTGCGGCCGACTAAGGAGTCTCATGACTAGAAATCGGCTGCAAATAGATTTTATATAAGCTGTTTAGTCCGCAGATCGAGTTCATATCTTGAGCATAGCAGATTTGTTATTGGTGAAACGGAATACAACACTTTACCGGTCTATCCCCTGGGCTGAGACCAAATGTAAATCTTTGGCCTCCATCTGTTCAACGATACGAGTCACACGCCCTAATGTGCCATGGATGGTCCTAGACATCATCAGTGCCATAATCAGTCTATATCCCTTTTCGTTTCAGAGGACGCCAGTGAGAATTAGAAGCCAAGCTATGAGTATAGGATTTGTTGCAGGCTCGTATAACATATCTATCGTCCATATGATTACGAGACGTTCTCCCATTTCCTCCTCTAGTTTTATTGTATTTTTAAGTTCGAGCGACCTACATACGAAGAAACTAGGCTAACTCTAACCAGATATATACACTCCCGTTCACGGAAGTTGGGATACTTCAATAGATTGAGGAAATAGTGCGATAAACATTTAAATTCTTATACAACACTGCGACTTCTGGTGCGTTGTATTTCCATTAGTTTATGGCATAATATGGCATCGTTAGATTTTCTCAAAAGGCAAATCACTTAATAATCGTTTACAATGATTTACACCTATTGAAAAAAGAATTATTTGAATGGTAATGCTTTCTATGTCATAAAAGTTTGCCTGGGTATTTCTCCGAACGATTTTACGGTCATTAGTCTATTGTCAGTAACCCCGGTCATCCAGTTTACTTGCAAACGTCTTGAGGTACGCGCAGAGTGAAAGTGGAAGAACTTCATAGTTTTAAAAGTCAAAATGGCTCATGGAAAGTCCATAAGTGTTCAAAAGCGATCTTCCATATTTACATTTCACAAAGAAGGGTATTCTGCTGGACAAATTGGTGATAAAATGCATGTAGCGAGATTTAATGTGAATAACATTATAAAACTATACTAGCGAACGAAAAGTTTAAACGACCGTGATCGACTAGGTCCGTCTCAAATTGATTCCAATGTGGATGATCAGCGAATCGTTTTAATTAGTAAACGAAATCGAAAATTAATTGCTCCACAAATAGCATCAGAATTCAATCGCGATCGTCAAAACGCTGCATTGGTAAGCACTATCAATCGATAACTGCGAAAGGCAAAAAATTGAGACGAATTGCTATTTGGAAGCTGCTATTAAGACGAGCCAATCGACTAAAACGACTAAATTGGGCAAAGAACATAAAGATTGGACGGTAGAGAACTGGAAAGATGTGCTTTGTACCGACGAACCTAAATTTGAGTTTTTGAACAAAACAGAAGAATTTACGTTTGAAGGTCGAAGACAGAAAGATTGCTTCTGGAATGTATAGCACCCACGGTGCTGGTTCTGTCATGGTGTGGGATTGTTTTTTATATTCAGGAATAGGAGATTTGGTACAGTGCTGTTCCTTCTGGTAACCGATTGATAGGAGATAATTTCCTTTTAATGCAGGATAATTATCCTAAACACACAGAATTATTATCTAAGAGTTATTTGAATGCATTAGAAGCAGAACAGAAGTGTCTTACAAATAAAGTCGTGGCCTCCAGTATCGATCTTAATCAAATTGAGCTCTTGTGGAATGAACTGGATAGACGGATACGAACAGAAGGTCCAACCACCAAACAACATCTTTCGGACATTTTAGAACGAGAGTGGAGCAATTTGCCGGCCAACACTCTGTCAAAACTTGAAAAAATGCCGAGAAGTGTTCGGGCAGTCTTGAACGCAAAAGGTGGACTGTTCGACGAGACAAATGTATAATATTTTTATATGTATATATATATATATATTTCGTGACCTTTTATACTTATCTTATATGATAGATCTCTACCACTAATAGGTCAATAAAACAAGGCTGGTTTGAACGATAGTTATATTTTCAGAACGTTTACAAACGTTTTCGGAATGCCTTCTTCAGTGAAAATATAACTAGATAAATATATAAATAAACATTTGTTTTTTATTTGGGAACTATCAACAAAATGACTAATGACTAGGATTTCTTGATATAGAGGATGTGTAACCAACTTTTATATATATATAACCTTCCTATACTCACGTCAAAATGAAAGACGTATACTATACTATATAAATCGGTCTCACAGACCGTATGCGTGAGTATAGGAAGGATAAATTATAAAAACTAAATTAATGTGTAAACATACATGCAAATTAAGTAAAACCTTATATCAAAAAATCTTTGTCGAAACCTTAACAATTCTGTTCAAGGACTAGGGAAAACCCAAATTTGAAAATGATTCAATAAAACGTAAGTTCAACAAAATTAAATCCGAATTCTGTAAAAAGACGTTAGATTTATCAGTAAATAAATGTTATATTAAAATTAAAATGTTAGAGAATGACATTTCTAATGTTAGAAATGTCATTCAAATGTCGTTACAGGATTCGGATGAATTTTTTAATGTAGCTAATATAAACTATGAAAGAACTTTTAATAAAATAAAACAAAACAATATTAATAAATTTAATCAATTAATAAAAAATGCAGGGGTTGATTACCCAATTTTACAAGAAGATTGGATAATCAACCTAACTGATAAAGAGATTTGTCAAAATGTTAAATTAATTTTAAGTCTAGGTCCTAAGTTTTCTGTAGATTTTAATGTCATACCGATAGATGATTTTATTTGTAGTATAGAAAATATCGTTCAAAATTATGAGGAAAACTTAGAACCTAACTTACGACATAAGTTGGTTAACATTTTGACAAATTACAAAAATAAAAGAAAACAATAAAAATAATAATAGTAACAATAATATCTTACAAAAAGCTTTTAATGAAACAAAAAAATTTTTGAAATCTAATAAAGATATTATAATAACTAAATCAGATAAAGGAGAAAAAACCATAATTATGAATAAGATTGATTACGAAGCCAAAATGAATTCCTTATTGGAAGATAATCAAACTTATTCGGTATTATTATCAGACCCAACAAATAAATTCCAAAATGAAATAAATAAACTAATAAATAGTTGGTTTTTAAAAAAATATATTTCTAAAGATTTAAGTAACCATTTAAAAATGCTAAATTCTATATCTCCAAGAATATACGGTATTCCTAAAATACATAAATATAATATGCCTTTACGTCCAATCGTAAATTGCATTAATTCCCCCACTTACAATCTTTCCAAATTTTTATCTAAAATTTTAAACAATATTGTAGGTAAAACTACATATAATGTGAAAAATTCATGGGAATTTGTAGATTCGGTTAGAAATCAAACAATTCCTAATAATTACGAATTAATCAGTTTAGATGTTGTTTCTTTATTTACTAATATTCCTGTGGATTTAGCACTAAAAATTTTAGATAAAAAATGGAATTCCATAAAAGATTTTACAGATCTTCCAAAGGAGGAATTCATTGCAGCTTCGAAACTTTGTTTAAATTCTACTTATTTTACATATCAAAATAAAATTTATAAACAAATTTTCGGTACTGCAATGGGTTCTCCATTATCAGCAGTTATCGCAAATCTGGTAATGGAGGACCTAGAGCAAACTTGTTTGGCAAAACTAAATTCTAGTGTAAGTTTTTACAGACGTTATGTGGATGACTGTTTTTGTTCCGTAAGAAAGGATAGTATTGATGAGATATTAGATTCATTTAATAGTTATCATAATAGATTAAAATTTACATATGAGAGGGAATCTAATAACTCATTGAGTTTCCTGAACGTGACAGTCATGCATAATAACGGCATTGTAAAAACAAATTGGCATATAAAGTCTACCAATACAGGAAGACATTTAAATTATTTTTCAGAAACATCAAAATTACATAAAATTAATGTAGTTACCGGTTTAGTTGATCAAGCGGTTAGATTAGCTAATCCTGAATTTAGGGAAAAGAATTTAAACAAAGTTAAAGAAATCTTAGATAAAAATAATTATCCAAATAGTTTTTATCAAAAAATAATAAAAAATAGAATTAACAAATTATACAATAGAGGAATTAAAAATAATAACAATAAATCTTATAACGCTATTCCTTATAAAAAAGGTTTAAGCGAAAAAATAAAAAAGAGTTTAATAAAAACAACATAAACATTACTTTCATTCCAAATTATAGTAACAGATCTCTTTTTACTAATACTAAATCTAAAATAATTAAACAAAATCAAAGTAATGTAGTTTATAAAATAAACTGTAAGGACTGTGATGGTTGTTACATCGGTCAAACGAAACAATATTTAAAGAAAAGGTTGTATAGCCATAAGTATTCTTTAAATAATGATTTTGGTGCAATGACCGCTGTAACAAAGCATTACAAAGATCTTGGGCATTACTTTGATTTTGAAAACACAATTATATTAAAAACAGAGAATAATTATAAAAAAGACTAATATATGAAATGATAAATATACAAAAAGACACTAAAACTATTAATTTCAGAACCGATATTCAAAATTTAAGTAATGTATATAGCAATTTGTTAAAATGACATTTGCATTTCTTAAGAAGGAAACCTTTGGCTAGGTTTTTAAATTTGGGTTTTCTCTAGTCCTTGAACAGAATTGTTAAGGTTTCGACAAAGATTTTTTGATATAAGGTTTTACTTAATTTGCATGTATGTTTACACATTAATTTAGTTTTTATAATTTATATATATATAAAAGTTGGTTACACATCCTCTATATCAAGAAATCCTAGTCATTAGTCATTTTGTTGATAGTTCCCAAATAAAAAACAAATGTTTGTTTATATATTTATCTAGTTATATTTTCACTGAAGAAGGTATTCCGAAAACGTTTGTAAACGTTCTGAAAATATAACTATCGTTCAAACCAGCCTTGTTTTATTGACCTATTAGTGGTAGAGATCTATCATATAAGATAATATTTTTATTGGATAATTACAATTGTTTTCCACCATTTTATGTCAATAAAACTATATTTTGCTGTATCAAAATAACTTTATGTTTTATTCTTAATTTTGTGCAAGTACAACACTTCTATTTCAGAACATTGAACTTTCCCAAGTTCCGTGAACGGGAGTGTACATCGACCTGAAATTAGCAGCATTACTAGTCTTTCTTTCCAACTAATTTTCGGCTTGGAACATCAATTTCATTACTACCGACATCCAGTTGTTTACATATACGTATTTTGATGTTTTCATGACGTCTGGTAACCCTGCTATGTAAAAATGGGGCATTTTGATCCAATCGCATTTCTAGTAATAAACTATAATATGATTCAATAGCCGCTTTATGATATCTTCGGAATGCTTCTTTTTTGTTTCGAATTCCACTGTATTGTACTTTATATCATTTATCATAATGTAAATAGTGGGTGATTTTGACCAATTTATAAAGTTAAATTTATTCAATACAAACACAATCTTTTTACCAAACATAGACATGTGTGCATAGACCAGGGGCCAGGTGGATGCAATTTATACTGATATTTCTAAGGCTTTTGATCGTATTGATCACTCTATTATCATCCAGAAGCTGCATTCAGTGGGATTCCATGACACTCTAACCTCCTTTATAGCATCGTATTTGACTGATAGACGTCAGTATGTTTCTTATAACGGGTTTTCCTCCTCTCCGTTTGTTCCTTCATCGGGTGTACCCCAAGGTTCCAACTTGGGACCCGTATTATTCAATGTATTCATTAATGACTTGCCTTCAGTCATCACTTCCGAAAAATTGCTCTTTGCTGACGATCTCAAAATTTACCGCCAGATTTCCAGCATTACTGACTGTAAAGAATTGCAAAGCGATTTGAATAGGACTAATGAATGGTGTGTATTGAACAACTTACATTTGAACATCTCTAAATGTAAGGCTATGACCTATTCACGTAGATCCGGCCCTATCTTGTTTTAATACAACCTTACTTCTACTAATCTCGACCGCTGCGAACGAATTAAGGATCTGGGAGTTCTGTTTGATGGGAAACTGCATTTTCACATCACATACGTTCTGTTGCTGGTTCTGCTCGGAGCATGCTTGGATTTATAGTAAGAAATTGTGCGTCCTCTAGTACTGGTGCACTTACAACTTTATACTTCTCTTTGATCCGGTCTCGTTTAGAATATGCTTGTTTAATTTGGAATCCCTACTACTCCAAATACCGTCGTGAGCTTGAGCGGGTGCAGCGGAGATTCGTGAAGTTTCTCTACTTCCGGTTGGACGGTGTCTATGCGCCAAGGGGTATTGATCAGGGAACTTTATTGAGTCGCTTTAGTATACCATCTCTGAACTTCAGGAGAGTCCAACTGAGTATACAATTTCTGTATAATTTACTGCATAACAAGGTCGACGCTCCTGAGCTTCTAGGTAGTCCGAACTTCAATGTTGCGCAGTTCGCCACTAGGCATAGGCCAACCTTTTACCTGCAGTTGTCAAGAACAAACTTGTCTCTGGGATCGCACTTACATGTCATGTGCAACAATTTTGATAGGCTATCAACTTCTGATATACACCACACTCCCTTTAATGAGATCATTGCCGACATTGAGGATACCTATGATATGTACGCATAGTGGTCATGGATATTGGGCTTGTTTTTTTTTTTTTTTTTTTTTTGAATTTGGATTTAAGTTTCTTTATTTAAGTTTAATTAAGTTTAATTTTAGATTTAATTATAAGGATGTAGTAATTAAAACATTATTATATTATTATTTCTTTTGCTTTCTTCGTATGTGCAACTAAACTGTGTTTCTTTTGATTTGTCCTATTCATGGATGTACATCTGTTGGGCAATAAATGGATTATTATTATTATTATTATTATTAAAGACCTTCTTAACCCACAACTTAAAAATAAATAGACTAAAAATTACCTATTATATCGTTGGGTGTATGAAAGATAATACTTTAATACTTTATTGCAAGTTCCAACTGTGTGCACGATTTGTTTGCAAAAACCGTTATAATAATAATAATAATAATAAACTTTATTGTTTCCTTGACGCCTTACACTCTAAAGGGTAAAAGGGCTTAAGGATTACTTAGTTAGTACTTATTGTTTTCGTAGTACCGTCAGGAAGCAAAAGGAAAATGTCTTCACAGAAAATACAATAGGAAACAATATGACTATAAAAGAACTCTTGTCAGTAAAAGTTAATAAAATCATTTACCGAATAGCAATTAATCTTTGCCAAGGATTTCATTAATATTTGTTTAAAGTCATGCAATGTATAATATAACGACTCATCAACTAAATGGACGACAAGTGCAATAATTTACATCCCATCAAGTTTAAGCTTTTCTGATATGTAGTTGTTCTATGTGCAGGAGCTAAAAGATAATCAGAGTTTCTTGTGTTATAGAACATGCTGAGTACCTTCAGAACATACAGATCGTAAAATGTCAATATACCCCACTCCTGAAAACCTCTTTACACAAATCAAAACGCGATAAACCAAACATCGTTTTCATTGTCTTTTTTTCAGTGTAGAAACCCTATTTACATCCACAGCCCCAATGAATTATTTTATTACATAACGCATTCTACAAACATACACAACTATTATTTGCGACCATTGTAATAGTGACTGAGAAACACATTTCTCATTAACCTTAGTTTTCCTTTTGTGCAGTCGAACTCAAAGTTTAATATCGATACCTTGGAAAGTTGGTGTTTAATGACTACTATTTCACGCTGCCAAAGAAATACATTCTATAGTTTTCTATCGGAGATTGCTTTTTTATTTATTTAATATGGGAATGTGTATTACGAAAAACTGCCGGTTAAAGCGTCATTGTTGATTGATCGATTTTGAAATTGTTCGATATTTTCAAATTAAACTTGAATTTGCAATGTTAAGTAGAGGATACGTGCTCGTCATTTAAAATCGAAATTCTTCTACAAAAATTTGGTCCACGTTTACCTACTGTTAGGGTAAGAATTTAAAGTACTTGTAGAATTCAGTGCTAATTTGACATAATTTTGTTGTTAAAGTAATTCCCTTTTTCTCGTTTGGTTATCTATGACCATTTTTTAATGTTGGCTGGAATTTTGGCCTAAAATCCTCTTAATTAATGCATGATTAAGAGCGCGAGCCTCTGGCGTTATACGTTTCGAAGCCCCTCCATTTCTTGCTACAACGTCCAATGTGATGTCTGAGATTCATCGTCATAATCATTGGAGACGGCTGGGTTTATATCCAATAGAACTACCCAATGTGGTCGACGAACTACAGATTGGATTGGAATTGACGTAGAAGTTCCTTACTGGAATCAACTCAATTTTAAGTACTTTACTATATAATTTCTTAATGCATTCTATTTGATTATCATACTAAGTTAATGTGGTAACTAGGTAACTAAGGTTATCCGAAAACGTTATTTTAACGTTCTGAAAATATAGCTATTACCTCTCAATTTAATGTTTTGATTGACTTGAAAGTGCTAGCTACTAGCTCGTCGGACTATAGCTCCAAAACTAATAACTTTGTTTATCTCTTTTGACAGGATGGTGTATGTTTATGAAGGCAATAATTAGAAGATATTGTCATTTATACATGGTTACCCAAAACGCGTTAGGTTATCAAAATTATGTCTTTTTCCAATGGCACATTATATATTCTTTGCTTTTCCGAATTGTATAGAAAAAATTAAATTGAATTACTTCAATGTTGCCTATACCTATCGTTTACCGTTTTCGAAGCACTTGAGGAGTTTGGAAAAAGTTATATGTTTTGAAAATGAACATAACAAACAAATTAATTTAAATTTTCAAATTATGATTTTAGTCTCAATTTGGTATATCTTGGGGTACTTATTTTCAGGTATGTAATTTTACAATAATGTTCAGGGTGATTCCATAGATCGGCTTTATTTGTCTCAACTTCAGTAGTGTATAACTTTGTTATTTCAAATAGAGCACCCTGTATGTGTTTAGACTCGGACAGAGATTCTTGAATTCCTTCCCAAACTGTGTTAGGTTTCACTGTGCCTATCTCTTGTGGCTGCGAAGATATTTGAAGGTATGTTAAATTTTATTGAAGTTGAAATTAATTCGAAGCTGCTGAATCTGGAAATGCAGCTTTTGTTTTCTGACAAAGTTGCTAAGGAAACACATATGCCTTTAAAGTACAAGTATTACAGTAAACGTTCTACATGATCGCCATTTTCCTCTATGCATATTCTAACTCTCTCTTCAAACGATCTTCTAATTCGTCTTAACATTTCCGAGGTAATGGTGGCAAATGCATTTGTTATTCTTATTTTCATATCGTCCGGTGTAGTTGGTGCTGAATTGTAAACAATATTTTTACATAAAATCTACGCATATCAAATCGAGTGACCTGGGTGGCCATTTACAGGGTCCTTCCCTTCCAATCCATTTATTTGGGAACATTAAATTTAAATAGTTTCTAACCTAAAAATGTGCAGAAACGCCATTTAACTGCAGCCGCATGTTGCCTCCTGTAAACAAGGGAACATCTTTTAAATGAGTCCAGAAATCTCCTTGTAAAAATGATAAAAACGGTGCCCATTCAATCGTTATTCGAAAAACTAAGGTCCAGTAATATAATCACCAATAATTCCCGCGCAGACATTTAAACTCCAGCGATTTTGGTGATCAACAGCCTTAAATACGTGTGGATTTTCTGTATCATATATGTATACATATAAGACACCAAATTCCTCTTCGAAATTTTCGCCGTTTTCATTTGAAACTCCCCAAACGATTTTCTGGGTGATTAGCCCATTGCCTAGTTAGTTATAATCTCCCGTGCTTCCTAGCCCTTGTAACCACCTCTCTCCATAATTTTCTCTTCTGTACCTTCTGCTTCCAGTTGTCTACTTTCATCATTCTTAAATCCTCTGTCACTTGGTCAGTCCATCTTCCTGTAGGTAGTCCCCTCCGTCTTTTGTCCAATGGTGCCCAATTTGTTATCATTTTGATATTACTGTCCCTATCACTTCTCCATATCTGTCCCAACCATCTTATAAGATGTGATTTTATTATTTCACGATGTGTTCTCTTCCCATTATTTTTGGTATTTCGTGATTCATCAACGTTCTGTACTCATTCGCGCCTACTTTCTTTGACCCCAGCATCACTCTGATTATTCTTCTCTCGAATACTCTTAGTCATGGCTAATGTTTCGCCAGCATATGTTACTACATTTGTTATCATTGTTTTATAAATTTCCATTTTACTGTACTTGCTCACTTTGTTAATTACAGGGGGTGGGGATTGATTGATTGATTGCTTGGTAATTGATTGATAGATGATTGAGCGGCTAGCTTGACACCTCCCTTACGTAATAACATTAATGATTTTGGTGAAGGTGAACGTGGAGAGTGCAAAGGGTTAAACTAAGCTAAAATAAGATACGTATTTATTTGCTTGGTAAATAAAACGAACACTGTCCTTTGAGAACGTATATTAATTGTATTAATTAAATCGTTAAATAATTAAAGCAAAAAAACGATAATCAAATGCGATTTAAATTTGGAAAATGCGTAGTCGTACGTTTGTGTGTGAATGGGTGAATGCGTGGTGTTGGGTGATAATGCGAAAGATAAATTAGGTAAATTAGAACGATAGGGCTAACTTACTGCGTGTTTCCCTGAGTTTGAAGAATGGCGGAGACGGGGGCTCCGATGGTAGTCGTGTGTGTGAGTGTATGAACAGTATGAGCACTTACTTAGAAGCACTATGTGAAGCGTGTCGATTGAGTGGGGTGTCAGCGAGTGACTCCAGAAAAATTCGCGCGATCTGTATTTAAATGTCGCTGAAGAGTGTGAGGGGTTACTAACGGTAAGCGATGAAATTAGAAAGTTGGGGTGGTCAGTTTACGAAGAATATGCAGGCCTTTTTTACCTACTAAGGGACCGACGGTTGGAAAAAGGATACGAACGCATACTCTCAAACACGAAATTGCAAAAATAATTTTAAATAACTTTCCTTCAACTGAACGGAACACAGATATTGGCTAAAATATTAAGAAAAAATAATTTCATCGCGTATTTAAAATGACGAGGAAATTATTTAGTTAACGAAGTGTAACAACTTTTCTTTCCCCTAACAACGATTTGTAACAATAATAGGCTCCATTTCCTGTCTGCACTCTCTTCTGTACTTCCTCCTAACAACTATTCTTACCTATTTGCAGTCGCAGATATTTGAAGTTATTCACCATCTCAAATTTATAACCCTCTACTTTGATTTCCTTCACGTCTTCACATGTTTCTCTACTGTATTTCATATATTTTGTTTTGTTTGTATTTACTCGAATATTCTTGATTTTTGCCTCAGCCGCTATTCCTTGAAACATCTCATCGAGTGCTTTTTTATTTTATGCCTACTCTCTTCATTATACATTCTAGTGTAAGGTTGAATAGCATCGCCGATAGTGAATCCCCCTGACGTACACCAGCATTAGTACTGAAAAGATCTGTTATTCCTTCCTGTGTCCTTACCACTGCTGTACTGTTTCGTATTGTCATACCTATTATTCTAATCAGCTTCTCAGGTATTTCCATCTCACACATACTTCTTCTCAGCTCAGCTCTGTTTATTTTATCAAAGACGTTTTTAAAATCTAAAAACAGCATATGTATATCAATATCGTATTCGTAACTTTTCTCTAGCATTAGCTCGATGTTTTCTGTATCATAGTAACGAATATTATGTGTATATACTAATCCATTATTGTGGTCAATTCATCACAGAATAAAATATATTCAGAAGAATCCTCCTCTCCTCCAACACGATCCAGAGCCCACAAGCAAGTGCATTTGGATATGATGTGGGTCATAATTGTGTTTTTGTATGATGTTCGGTACACTAGATATGCTTACATCGGTTTGTTGGGTAATTTTCCGTGAACTGGTACTCAGATTTACAGCAATTGAACCTAATACTAGGAATTCATTTTCCTCATTGTCAACGACTGATTTCCTTTTTTTTGTTTGGAGTAGGAAGTAATACCTGTTTCTCAAAACCCTGCAAAAAGCCTTTCAAGAGCCCGCTTTTCAGGATGTTTTGTGCATAAACTCTGGTAGCCAAAAAGCGGTTTTCATGGCATTCACATATGCTCAAAATCATATCCACTCGTTCTTGGATGGACAAACCCATCATTGTAACAATATCCCCAATAAAAAACAGAACACTTCGATTATCTCACAATTTTTTTTAGATTTCTTTAATAGTACCATTAACAAAGAATAAAATATACTAAAGTAAAGTAGAACTGCGCTGATATTTATAAGGTATGTCATTATGACAATTTACGTACAAATACGTACCTACTAATGGGTTACAATTAGTAAAAAATGCAATACATAAAGGAAAATGGCGATCATATAGAACATTTATTATAATACTTGTCATTTAAACGCATGTGTTTCATTAGCAACTTTTTCAGATAGTTGAAATAAAAACGAAATTGAATTTCCAGTTCAGCAACTTCGAAAACCACCGAAACCGCAAGATATAGGTATAAAGACACCTAATACAGTTTTGGGTAGGAATTGGGAAACCTTTCTCCTAATCTAAAAATATACAGGGTATATTATATTTGAAATAACAAAGATGCACTACTGAAGTTGAGACAAATAACGCCGATCTATGGAATCATCCTGTACATTATTGTAAAATTACATACCTGAAAATAAGTAACCCAAGATATACCAAATCAAGGCGAAAAGCATGATTTGCAAATTTCAATTTGTTTGTGTGTTATATTCATTTTCAAAACATATTACTTTTTCCAAAATCCTCAAGTACTTCGAAAACGAGAGACGATAGGTATAGGGAACATTGAAGTAACTCATCGTCATCTTTTCTGTACAATTCGAAAAAAGCAAAAAATCTATAGTATTCCATTAAAAATGAAAACGTAACTTTGATACTTAGCGCTTTTTTAAGTCACCATCTATAAATGACAATATTTTCTAATTATTGCATTTATAAGCAAACACCATCCTATCAAAAGAGAATGAAAAACAATTACTAGTTTGGGAGCTACAGACCGACGCGCTAGTTGTAAGCCACTCTGTATATATATATATATACATTTAACTAATATTGTACCTATCACGATTAAAGTAATATATTTTGTTTTCACTATAATATCCTAGAGTTATTCATTACGAAAGTAATATACAAATCAATCTTCCATTTATAATCCGCTAAATTAATGCATAATACTAAATCTGCAATTGATTGCTAAATTTCGAAAAGGAAAATGCCAAAAAGCAAACCTGTAAGGAACCTGGAACACAAACGAATGTCGTGCTGTAAGAGGAGAAAGGAAAGAAAGACATTATTTAGTTTCCGCATTAAGAAATTCGATTCTTTATCTGCAGGAGTATTCTCAATTGAATGAAGGATATATTTTCCGGCTTGAAATTGTCATACAAAAGAGAGACCGCCTTATAGATCGAAAAGTTTTAAATGGGTAAAAAGGAAATGGTGCCGTAAAGGGAACGGTGCATTATGTTGCATCTCGATTCCATAAAATTTACGTCTCGCTTTTCTATGTCAAAATATAGTGAAGTGTCATCAAGCGCACTTATAAATCACGGCAAGGAAATAAATTATTTTTAGTGTGCTCGAATTATGAATATGGAGAGCTAGTAGTAATGCTATTAATTATCTCTAGTAATATCTTTCTTATAAGTTACAAACTTGCTAGACGTACAGTTTGATTAATGTTTTGTTTTGTGTAACTAGCGGAGTCATTCTGTATACCTATTCATCACATCAGATTGTATATTTGAAAATTTTAACCTTCCTAAATGCACGCTCTTCCTACGTCTCTGTCTTTACTGTTCTACAGCGTGCGACTTAACTTACACTTAGAGACACTATATCACATCGGTGCATTCCTCACCACACAATTCTTTCATAACAAAATCGCTGATAGGTGTTTCGCTAGCTCGAGGCAAGCATTATCACAATCGTATAACCCGAAGTTGTGAGCTTGCCTCTAGCTGGCAAAACACCTATCACCGATTTTGTTATGAAACAATTGTGTGGTGAGGAGTGTACCGATATGATATAGTGTCAGTAATTACACCACAGTCCTTGCAATTACCTTTACCCCTACGAAGTTAAGTTAAGTATAGATCTTCCAAGACATAGTAAATCAATTACGGAAAATTTTCCCTAATAAACGTTACCTGGAAATGGAAAAAAATTGTTTGTTTATCCCGCTTATGTTTTCATAATTGTTCCATTCGTATTAAAAAGCGATCTCTTTGGCACACTATGAGCAGAGAATTAATACTTCATTATCAGAGCGTCGACACCTGCTAGTGATAACTCATTATTCAGATACGGCTGTTGAATTTGAAACGATGAACCGGTCTGTTATCAAATAGCACGCCCTTGTGAAACGTGGAATGTTATTATTTTAGCAATAGGCAGCTGGGGTCTTGTTTTCACTTTTTAATGATTTTATAAGCTCTTCAGTGTGTAGTTGTATCCCCCATATACGTGTGTATGAAGTAATTGATATGGCTCGCCATTATACTAATGCGGAATTATCGTACCTGTTTATGGCGAGAAATTTACCGAACAACACA
Source organism: Chrysina gloriosa (assembly GCA_038088585.1). Taxonomy (NCBI): domain Eukaryota; kingdom Metazoa; phylum Arthropoda; class Insecta; order Coleoptera; family Scarabaeidae; genus Chrysina; species Chrysina gloriosa. Next base: position 41,841,479 of record CM076089.1, read on the forward strand.
AACATTTGTTCTTCAACAAGCACGCGATACAGACTCCCTACATCTTCGACGAAATCGGGATGGTGGTCGTAAAGAGAATATTGGTGCAGAAGAAGCATTGTTAAAATTAGTAAATTTGCCTCGTTCAATGATGTGACGAACCTTGTAGAACAAATCACTTGCACCCTAGTCATTTTCAATAGGTACACGCTTTATACCTAGCAAGTGCAGTTTTAACAATGAGTATTAGAAGGAAGTGTAGAAGATAATTTCTTAACAAAAATACTATTCACAGATGAAGGTACTTTCTCTCGTGGAATAATTATCAAGACGCACAATAGGTACATATCATTGGGCGATCGAGAACCCTCATATTGTGTGACAGACTTATTACCAACGCCGATTTCGCTTCAATCTATGGCGCGGCATAATACATAATATTTATTATTGGACAATTTGTACTTCCAAATCCTCAGGACGTACAAACTTACTTAGATTTCCTATAAAATCACCGCCATTACTCAAAGCAATAACACTCAATATTCAACAACAGGTGTAGTTTAGGTACGATGAGGCTCCTCCACATTTCCGGGTAGACGTTCATCATCATTCAATGGTCGCGGGGGCCCGATGGTTTGACCCCTTTGGTCAACGGACTTAAACCCCCTACATTTTTTCATGTGCGCAAAGTAAATGACACAGAAGAATTAACAAATCACATAACTGCGTCAATAAATACAATTCGTTAACAAACTACGTTGCACTTTGTGCGTCACTCATTACCACGGCGAGCACGTTTTGTATTCAGCTTGGTGGAAGCAATTGCGAACATCTGTTATAAGGATGCTGTAAACATCAGACTAGCTATGTCATGTTTTTTATATTTAAAACAATTCAAATTTGTTTTCCAGTCGCTTTGTTACCTTAAATGATGCATATTATTAAAACGTCTACGAAAGTTGAGGCGCACACTGTATATTTACCTATATCATATCAAGGTGAGCAACGTATAGTTACTCCTAGTTGTTACAACCTGAAATGACTGGCTCGCATAAGAAAGATATGGCAATGTTAAGCTAATAAATGAAAATCCTTTACGTTATTCTTTTAATACATAACCACGAAATGTATGTATATGCTTTAATGGAGAGAACAGTTTCAAATACCAATTGTTAGTTTAATTTGTTCTCTCCATGAATATTAATTCTATCATTGGTACATTGCTATGTATTTATAAACTTAAAGACTCATGAATCATTTCTAAACTAAACGCCATTTCTATTTACTTACTTTTCTTGCTTACTTTCTCGAAAATACAAAGGTATTAAATTTTTGTCAAATCCTCTCTTTATATTTCTGTATCACTCTTTACCATGGCGAATATTTGTTAAAGCTAATTCTTAAGTAATTAAAGTACACTTACACAGTATTTCTAAAATAATGTAATTCCTCTATTTAGAATCCCAATCTTCACAACTGAAGCTTTTAGAAATTACTTTAAGCATGAGAACAGTTTTTGTTGATGCATAACTTTAAATTGACTTTTCATCGATCGATGCAAAATGGTGGAGAAATTGCGACCCTTGCTAAAGCGCCCCGATCCTTTCTGTGACATAAGGTCGTGGACTGGGAAAACATCAAGGATGTTGCCGCATCACAGTCTGGTATATTTTAAAAATTATCTATCCTACTTCGGATGGAGAATCTACTTTTTAGTTTGCTTAAATCTAAGTGAATGCCAACGGTTTAGAAAAGCACAAAGGTTTAAAAATGTTAAGAGTATGTCTACGTTGCTGAAATGCTATTAATACGAAGATTAATGTATCCATCTTTCTAGGTAATTCCAGTTGAATTTGTTAAACTGCCACGGGGAGCCATGGCAAGATCTGAGTGGTATTTAACTCACAGGAAGTTGAGCGTATTAATTTTCTGTTGCACTTCCCCAGATTGGTTGCGAACTCATGCTATGCAATTTCCCCCAGCAAAATTTCTAAGTCAAGAACATCTGTTTCGTTCGATATTAATGACATAAAAGTATGCTTTAATGAAATATGTAAAAATATACAGGAATTGCTTGTACATGTACCCATAACTTATATTTAACACGATAACAAAATTCTCATGCCACAGTGTTTGTAACAAGACTCCTCCGAAACGGCTTGACCGATCCTTATGAAATTTTGTGTGTATATTCAGTAGATTTGGGAATAGGAGTTTTTCATACCCCTAAGTGATGAGGGTGGTGCCCCCAAATTTTGTTTTTAATTTTTGAACAAAATTTTTCATTTTAATTTCTTTATGATTCGGCATTAAAAATACATACAACCCTAAATTTTCACCCTTCTACCATCAACCCCTATTTTTTAATAGCGATATTAGTAATTTTCTACTCTCGGCGTTCAATAATTGATCAGTTACCACTCGATCAGTTATTCCCGCCAGGCGTCTTGTCACTTCTCACCCCGTAAACAGCACAGAGTAGGGATGAGAACGAAGCCGGTCTCCCTGTCTTTCTCACACAATAGCCTTTCTCTCACTCACTATAGTTTAGGGCCTAAACCGTTTCCGGCCATTATTGTTGACTGTGCGTCGATTGTAGCGGTGACGCTTATACTTATCATTTTACTTCCTCAGTGCAACTCTTATGTTAAGTATATTCTCATAGTAAATGTATCATCAATTTGCAGTGCTATAATTATTTATTCTCATTTTGCTCAAAATACACCTAGTTCTCACGTTCAATGGCAATAGCACGCAGTTTTTGAACTCATTGGATTTAACAGGCATGTCACTGCACCATTTACAATTAAAGGTTGAATCTCCGGTTATTTTGCTTTGTAATTTGAACCCACCACGGCTGTGCAATGGCACGCGATTAGTCATTAAAAGATTGATGATAAACATTGTCGAAACCGCCATTTTGAACGGCAAGTTCCAAGGAGAAGATGTATTACTACCACGAATCCCTATTATTCCCACAGATGTGTCAATTGAATTCAAACGGGTTCAATTTCCAATTAGATTGGCATTCGCAATGACAATTAATAAGTCTCAAGGCTAAACGATGCCTGTTTGTGGCTTAGTTTTGGGCACACCGTGTTTTTCACACGGACAACTGTACGTGGCATGTTCTCGCGGTAGTACCATACAGTTTGTTTGTGTTGGCTAAAGATGGACTCGCTAATAATATTGTACACTCCATTGCACTAAGAGACTGAGAATGCTTCTTTTTCAATTGTCATAATTTGTGATAGAGATATAATTTTAAATTTATTAGTTAAGTACAATGAATTCAAAAAATGAATGTTTGGTGTTTTGTTATTTTTCGTTTTATCGTTCACAGCGCTCCATTCCTCTTTCCGTCATATACCACATCCCCACACATATAATAACTTAGTTATTTTTTAATTGACTACCAAAATATTCACTAGAAATAATTTATATGGCAAAACAACGTTTGCCGGGTCAGCTAGTTAATATATAAAAAAGAATAGCTTGTAATGTGCTATCACCAGACAGAAAATGTGCAATGTAAAAATTGATACTCTTAGCGACTATTACCACTACTATTATTAGCAAGGTTCGACAAATGAGTGCATGATAAGTTATCATTAAGTAGTGTAAACCGGACTGCCGCTGTCCCTCCACCGCTTCTCCCCATTTACATGCAACACGCTACATTAAAATTTGGGGGAATGACAGGGTCAGTCCGGTTTACACAATTATAATGCACTTGTTTGCCGCTCCTTAATTATTACTATTCAATTATTGTTATTATTGATTTCGCTATTAGTTTTACTATATGTATGTTAGGTATAAAAAGATCAAATAGTAAAGTTAAAAGCACAATCAGCGTTATTACGAACTGACTTTTTATTACCAGTGTACTTAATCAATAGCTACTTCATATCTCAAACAAGGAAACCGCTTCGTACAATAAAGCAGTTATAAAACACTGTTAAATGACCGAAGTTTCCCGCATTGTTCTCACAGCATGTGACGGTCACTGGACATGCGTTGTCAGCAAAGTTTGAAACGAAGACGAAAAAGGATATGAAACCCCGAGGCAGTAACACGATCCGTAAATATTATCCAGAGTTAACTGAATATTTACTTTGCTTCTTTGTTTCATAAAATTGCCTAAACATTCAGAAAGATAAACTAAAATTTGGGCACGCCTGGTGGAGCCACACCAACGACAACGCCGGATTTATGTTTATCTTTACCAAGCTTTCCTTTTTTAGGTGCTTCCCTCTCTATTTTCTTTCCTACGTATTGATTTAGTTTAGATAGTGTGACCTAGCACAAATTTTACTAATTAAGCTTAAAATATAAGGAAGTGCTTTTTCAACGCGGAACATGTTAATAACATTATAAAATCACATCCGAAAGCAATAAGCTTGAATTTACCCTGCCCTAAAATTAAAAATGTTCTTATATATTGATTATCATAACAATTGATCGCAGACAACTCTGGATAATCGATTACTGATTAGAAATTTTTAATAAGCAGGTATACGCATAGAATGTTATTTTAGATTTTACCCTTTTTTCATTAAAAACGATCTGTTATTGTTCTTAGTATTTTACTACTATCTCATCCCGCATAGTTCATTCCATTCTATCTACCAAAGTAACAAAATAATAACCATGAATAAAAATCGAATGAATACAATGTTCTAAGAATTTCGTAAAACAGGAAGAAAGGCTAAATAAGATAACCCTAGTGTAACGGACGGAATAGGTGCAATTGTAACTTTTTTGCTTTTAAGTTGCAATACCTTTTTTCACGAGCAATAGAGGTCTGAAATTTTGTGACGTCTCTAAGTCTAAACTAAAATTAAATGTGAGAAATTTCAGAAAAATATCTCGATGCCTTCCCTATTATTTAGGACATTTAATATCTAGCACCCTTAAGAGACTGTGTAGGTATAATTGTACCTTGAGATATATCTTATGAAGAACATGCAAAAAGAAACAAAGAGAAACATTTTTTATTTTAAGGAGTCAATAGGAATCTTCATCAGAAGCAACAAAGTGTTCTTTTTCACCTTCAGAACATTCAACCATCTGTGTTATTTTTAAACTTAAGTTTTTAGGTAAAGAATATTTATGTACCTTAAAAGACGACCACGACGTGAGCAACCACTAGTTTCAACACCACTTATAATGACTCAATAAAAAAATAGATATTTTATATATTATTTCCGAAATTAATTTTTATAAATACGTCTTCCTTCAGCACACGCAAGTCAATAAACTACTCCGCAACTTTTCTTGTGTACGTTTGTTTATCTTTTTCCAGTACTGGAGAGCTTTCGGGTATTCTCCTTTTTTAACAGGTTTGTTGTACTAACTAAACAAACTTCGTATGAGTTAGTGCGGGTATTCCCCGTTTTTGTATTTTTTTAGTAATGTTAACGTAAAACATACTATATTTTTTGCGTTTTGTATTTGAAGTTTTGCACATACTTACATATATATTATTGATCGTCTTATCTACATTGATACAATACAAAGGTACAATTGTACCTATACCGTCTTTTAACGTTGTAAAATACTTCCGTTCGACTAGGGTTAAGTAAAGAAATCTGCGGAAGTCTCTGATCATAGCAGAAATTTAGGTTTCCTCCATTATATGTATATCTTATATTAGTGTTGATGAAGATCGCCTCTGATTTTTCGCTAATACTCTCTAAGACGCATTTCAGTGCCGAAGGAAAAACTAAGAACAGTTTTCTTTGGTCGTGCAAGACAATTCAGTTCAGTCGATATAAATATCCAAATTGGTGTAATAAAAATAAGCATAATTTGATTCCAGCTAAGCTTAGATATTAATTTTCTTTATGAACATTCACATACACATTTACGAATCCACTTGTACTCATATTGATTGCATCCTGGGTATGTTAATATGTTAATTGTCTAACCCAATATCTTTTCATCAGCTTTAATACAGTTAACGATCATCCCTTATTCCGCAACTTGCTTTCCAGATAATAGTGGTGGAAAATTTCCAAGACAACAAATAACCGATTAGTTTATAACCATACTTAGATAAGGTTCGGCCTATTAACCAGCTATTATAAAGAGCAGCCGAAAGGTGGAGAGAGTAACTTTTTTGGAAAAGCGATAACAATACCATCCCTCACATGTTCGAAGTATTCCTTACAAATACGTAATCAGCTATCAATAAAATGTTACCACCTTCCAACGAAACCTTTACAATCCATCTCAGAAAGTAAATAGCAATATTAAGTAAAAATACCTACCCATGCGGTATGGAAAATATGCACCAACACTTGAGGAAACGCATTAGGCGTGAAATCTATAATGTTGTACGTAAAGAGCAAAGAGCGCTCAATCATAACCATCAATTAGTGTGGATAATACCGTAATACATGTTGTGCTTTTCATATGCACCAGTTCGTGTTTTCCTGCAGTGTATAAATAAGTAGCTTTGTAACTATCTACCACAAATATAGAGTATAGTTTGAAGGGTATTTAAACCAACTGTAAACCTTTATTTCTATTCAATAAAGGAAAAATACACAAAATTTATGATGACCACGCTGATATCTAGTATGTCGTGATACATCGAAATTACAGTACCCACTGCCATAGACTGAAATCTAGATACCATAGTTCAACGACGACCAATAACAGATACAGGTAATACGTTTAAACTAATCGGAACTGTTAATTTAACGATCCCGATGCGTTAGGAAGTTGATGAATTCGTATAATTGAACTGATACCGTAATCTGATTTGTTTCAATTAATTCGAATGCAAGTAATTTGCTTCGGAGGCACTCTATATAAATGAGGCTTTTACCTCTGACCGGAAAGTTACGTGTCACCGTTTACTCCAGAAACTGAGAGCACAGTCCTATTTATACTTGAAAGATTTGTTTTTAGTCAATGGTAGTATGGTAGTATATCAGGTATACATAAAATATATTGTTTTTATCCTACTCATATAAAATAGTAACCTGCAAAATTAGTAATACTATCATGTCGGTTTTGACTTATTGATGTTTGTGTCTTGCCAGTATTCCTAAACAGAATACTGGCGTGTTAATTTTGAGATAACTGGTATGTACAATACACAAAAATATGAAACCAGTATTTACGAGGAGTGTACATATGTCGAAAAATACAGAGTAACTCAAATAACAATAATTGTTAACCATAGTTTACCTGTAGCACTTTTTGTACTTGTATTCTCTCTCTAATTTGGCTTAACTGTTTAAATACATATTTGCAGGTATCCGAATAGTTCAGGCAAGGGCAAGAGCAATTCTACTTCAGCAAATTAATATCTAATCAGAAATGTGTTTCAACATAAATAGTTGATCGGTGTTCTGATCGTTGAGGAAACTATCGTACGAAATAATTATCGTAGATGCGTATAAAAGATTTACCAATTAGTATTAATAAACACAAGAACTCTAACAAATAAAGATGAAGAACTACTTTAAGAACTTTTAAAAGTAAATCCGCGTTACGTACATATTACAGAACTCGAGAGGCAAGATAAAAGGATTAAACAGATAATGAATTGATACTGGATGTTGATGTTGATGATTGATGTAATACATGTAGAATAAAATGCAACAGTCGGTTTGATGTATTTGGTAAAGGAAGGAAAACTAAAGTACAGTACAGTCGCGATAGTGTGAACAGGCGTTACTGTGAACATTGCAGTAATATTGTAACAAGAAATTACTACTTACTATCTAGCAAAGTAAACAATCTGGAACACCTCTAGGGAATAAATGTTCATATGTTTGAATTGTATTTGCCATAAGTTTAGAACATTAGGTAATTATAATGAGAGATCTAAATAGAAGACTTGGAAAGAAAACTGAGACATACAATGGTGTTCAGACGAAAGAGCAAATAGAGACAAAATAATAGCCTTATGTCTAGAAAATGAACTGATAATTGGTAATACCCACATTAAACACACAGGAATACAAGAGAAGTAAAAAACCGACAAGATAATGAATATTTGATTATTTCGTAATTAAGAAGAAAATATGGCGCCTCGTGAGAAACATACAAGTGGTCAAAGGAATGGAAAATAGAATTGAATTAAATCATGATAAAGGAAAACGAAGATAACGAAAGGCAATTGTACAAATAAAAGACGCAAAATTTCAAAACAGGTATCAACAAGGTTTAGATTGAAAAAATGGAACGCCTACAGAACGAAACATCGATAAAGAAGTGCGGGAGAAACTTAAGATGGCAATATTATCTGCAGCAAAAATTGATAGCTCTCCAAATTAATAAATTGAAAACTAAAGAAGACTAATAGGTGAACCACGACGAAGAAAACACAAAAGAGATTATGAAGAGGAGGAAAACAGAACTACAAAGGTTCAAGGACCAAATTACTATGGTCAGAACCATTAGGTTAATAATTTTACCATAAGGACTTGGAATCACTCTTAACTAAAGTTTCAGTAACAAGAGAAGCACCGCTGATTAGAAGAAGAAAAAAATTCCAAAACACCATACTTCCCAGAATCAACAACCACACACGCTGTAAATATTCGAGAGTGGTGTAAATGAAATGATAATAGTTCATTCTTGCACCAAAAGGACGTTTTATAGATGAATAATTCTTTCCTTCTAAAAGTATCATCTATCTTTACGCGTGTGGCTCGGCTTCGCTTTATCTTCCTCAGTCCCGAGGCTACAAATAGTTTTAAAATTCTTTACAAATATTTTCCTTTGCTTATGGAAGAATCAATAAACAAAAAATTTTTTTTTCAAGGACTAAAAGGACGAAAGGATTCAGAGATATGGCAGGTGCAGCTGGCTGGACATTTGTAACTAGTAAGTTGAATAAGAAACCTTACTCTTTATTTAAATATTTTTATTTTTTAATGCATGCAAATAATGGATAAAAATGCAGAAAAAATTTATTAAAAATTGATTAGGAGTGAAACTCCATGAAGCATTGCCGATCATTTACTATGCATAGGATATATGTTACAAGATGTGCACTTAAAACGAGTATTTTGCTTGCATCCCTCTTTACGACAACGCATAAATTTATTTTTATCAGTAACGGCGCATATGGGTAAATGTTTATTTTCTGACACACGTACATCTTTTGGTGGCAAGGGCTTTGTTGACCTTGCTCTTTTTTGTGGTGGCTCATCTTCCAAATCTGAAGAAGATGCTCTTTTATTTTTTTGAGAAGCATTACCAATTAAACATTCCGCGATATAGAACTTAAAATCTAACAAATCCATTATGTTTGTTTTTGTTTTCCTCACATTCGAGTTTGTCTCTTTTATACATTACCCAGGAGTTGCAGGCGGCTACGTCAATAAAATGCCAAAACACCTTTAAGGGCCATTTTTTGGTTCGAACAGCAATTCTGTAATATGAAATAAACCTGTCAGCTAGGTCTACTCCTCCCATACATTGGTTGTACCTGTATATTAAATTTGGGCAATCAATATTTATGTATTTTTTGCGATTTTGTCCCAGCGTCTAGCAGATTGGATACGGAGTGATCCAATTGATGTTGTGGCCATTAGTACTGAGCGGCTATCCATCCACTTAACCACGCACATTTTATTGTCTTCTCGTACAAACTTTTCATAGCTGCCTCTGCCTTTTGTAAGCAATGTTTTATCCTTGGACAACTTTGAAACCAGTTGCTTAGGAACTCTGTTCAACTGAACAGTGCCTGTTGCAAATACACCTCTTTCCAATAGGCACTCCAGTATATTTAATGAAGTAAAATAGCGATCAATAAATACTTTACTACCTGCACTCAGGTTTACAGCAAGTTTCTGTACAACAGTACCTCCAATTCCCAAACGTTTGTTAGGCTTTCCATCAGGCCATGTATTTGCTCCTTGGTATATAAAAATCTATTAGCCCATCAGAGGACGCTAAAACAAAGTTTTTCAATCCTACTAGATTTGGTTTGCCTTTAACATATTGTGTTAACATTGTGGTTCCTGAAAATAGGATCATTTGTTCATCGATACTGCAGCTTTTAGGCTTAGGGATCAATCTACATCTTTTAAAACAACGTCAAGTACCGGTTGAACTTTCCAAAGCTTATTCTTTCTTTTCCTCTTCGGTAACTGACAAATTATTAACAAAATGCATGTTATTCCTAAGTTTAAAAAGCCTGTCCTTTGGTATTTGTGTTATGGCAGGAACCTTTATTTGGAGTCTATAATACATACGTATTCTTGGAAGTTTCATGCACCCCGCAATAATATGAGCACCGACAAGCTTTTTGTACTCGAGAGGAGTTGAATTTAAGGTGCGATTATTCTGTAGAGCATATATGTTTTCCAAAATAAGACTCCAAAAACTTTCGTCAAAATACTCTGAAAAATAGTTGAATAGTGTCCACAACTGCCTGTTTTCAACTTCCAATTTTTCTTCTTCGGAACATTGAGAAGCATTCGAAAGATTTTTTGAAAGCCATTTTAGCCGCTTGCCTAGTGCTTCAGGCAAAATTTCTGGTGTTGGCAACTCTTCTTCTTCTATTAATTATTCCCCTATTTTCTCTTCAACAGCCAAACAGGTTTGATCCTCATTATCTGACATATCTTCTATATCGCTTTCCATAAGCAAATCAAAAACATGCTGCTCCGAAAATTTGCGTGCCATTTTGAACTACGTTACAAATGTGCAGCAGGACTGGACACGTAAAAAATGCAAAAATAAGTTCCAAGCAATAAAATTTATGACAATTGATATGCTTTACCTTGTTTATTGAATTGTTAGCAATAAGAATATATAATTTCTTTTACTTTATGTTTCACAATTTAAAGAAATTTTATTAAAACTGACGATCGCTCGGGAAAACGTGTTCTACGATCAACTGATCACGAATGTAAGGCCAATTGTTTTAGTGTGACCAGCTATAAAAGAAAGAACCTATTTTTAGTACAGAAGAGATGTCCAGCTAACTGTTTAAATGGTTGTAAGATAACAAAATTATTTTTTAAACATATTTGTAGACGTTATAAATATGTCCAGTAGGCTGCACCTGGGGAACGAAGAGGTTATAGATTTTGAAAAAGCCGACATATGAAAACACTTTAAATTATAATTTGCAAGTGGTTCCTAGGGATTAGACAACAGTAATATGAAAATACACAAAGGCAAAACAAAAGTTATGGTAAATTCTGTGATCCCGGAAAATCGTAGGTTAGCAAAGATGAAAAGCAAGTGGTAGATTCTTGTATAGTAAAGAGGAACAAGACAGAAAAACACAGAAATAAGATATCTTAAAACAGTAGTGCAAAAGATAGTACTGCACAAAATCAGAAATACTATCAAGTGCAAAACCAATGACAGTAATAGAAATTGCTTTACTATCGAAGTGTCAACACCAAATAGTAACACAAGACAACATCCAAAAAGTTGGAGGGGTTTTTCTTTGGTCCTACCTTAATAATGGTGTTGTATGACAAAATATTTCAATCAGTTTAATTTCTATAATCATGATAAATGGTGAAATGCAATAAAATAAAATATTTTAATATTACAAACGAAATTATTAGGTGATGAAAGTAGCATCAGATCAAAAGGATTTGGGTGATATGCGAAATTAAAATCAATTATCTGTTATTGACAGTTGAATAATTACAGGGGCACTTGTTTCCTCGCGCGCATAATTCGCTTTGAAGTTAGAGCTGTAGCATATCAGTAGCGTGGCCTTAATTTGATTGCAGTGTACAAGATCAAAATGAAACCTGCATGCTGCTGCGACATATTTCCCTGCATGGTTCGGATATAAATTACAGTTTTCATAAAGCGAGGTAGTTTTTCATGTGTACCGTAATAACGATATGCATACATAAATATGATTAGTTACCTCGTTGATTCTAGATCCGTGTTTCGTTTTTAGAATATTTTTGTTTCTGATATGTAATCTAATTTGACGAATATTTGTAGTGTGGTCAACACATTTCGGTGTATGCCATTTCCAAATAACAGTAAAAATTGAAAAACGAAGAACATCACAACAGGGACCTCTTAGAATACTTCTGTCCTAATACAGCATTGTAACGGAAGTTGTTGAAATTAAATTCTTAAAATCTTCAAAACTAACATCTCATCCTTCTGTCGTTCTAGAAAAAGCTCATTTTTAAACTACCGCTCATGTAAGTGATCAACAATAAGCGCACATTGGTCTGGAAACCGGATGAGGAAATGATAGAAAACGAATACAGCGCTAACTTACCAGGTCTAGTAGTATGAAACCGGAATTTTTTTGTAAAAATAAAACGATTGTTATTCAAAAGTGATAAAAATATTTTATTCAAAATAACTTCCAGTAGATTGTACACATTTTTCCCACCTCTCCGGCAATTTATGGATGCCTTGCCAAAAAAACCTTTCTTCTTTCGAAGCGAACCAATTATCAAGCCATTTTTGTACATTTTCGTACGAATTGAAGCGTTGGTTAGCGAGAGCGTGACCCATCGATGCGAATAAGTGATAGTCGGATGGAGCCAAGTCTGGGGAATAAGCCGCATGCGGTAGTAATTCCCAATTGAACGATTCAATTGTTTCTCTGACCGGTTTTGCTGTATGACATGGGGCGTTATCATGCAGCAAAATCACTTTGTGCTGCCTTTTTGCATATTCCGGTCATTTTTCAGTTATTGCTCGGCTTAAATTTATCATTTGCTGTTGATAGCGTTGAGTGTTGACGGTTTGACCAGGTTTCAGCAGCTCATAATAAATAACACCCTTTTGGTCCCACCAAATACAAAGCATCGTCTTCTTTCCAAAGCGATTCGGTCTTGCACTTGATGTCGATGGTTGGGTTGGATTCAGCCATGATCTACGACGCTTAGGATTTTCAAAATAAATCCATTTTTCATCACCTGTCACGATTCGATGGAGAAATGATTTTCTATTGAACCGGTTAAGCAGCATTTCACAGGTGGTTCTTCGGTTTTCTTGCTGTCTTTCGTTCAATTCATGCGGAACCCATTTTCCCACTTTTTGAATTTTTCCCATAGCTTTTAAACGATTGCAGATAGCTTTCTGCGATACATTTAATTGATCCGCGAGTTCTTGTTGAGTTTGAGCATCGTCTTCATCCAATAAGGCTTGTAACTCTTTCTCTTCAAACTTTTTTGGTGGTTTTCCACGTTCTTTGTTACTAACCTCAAAATCACCACTTTCGAACCTTTTGAACCACTCGAAGCACTGTGTTTTACCGCGAGCATGTTGACCGTATGCTTCGACAAGCATTCTATGCGACTCTGCAGCAGTTTTCTTTAAATGGTAACAAAAAATTAATGCTGTCCGCAAATCGTAGTTATTAGGCTCGAAACTTGACATGTTTGAGGTTATAAAAAAACATACTAGTGTACGGAACGTGGGTTAATGTTTGTTGACACTCTTCGTCAGCTATTAGAAGAAGACGATGGCTATGTAACAGGGGTCTTATGGTGAATAAACTGAACGCTGGCACCATCTATAGGGAAATTCCGGTTTCATACTACTAGACCTGGTAATATTAACTCCGATTTGTGAACCCGAATCTGTCTAAGGAATAACTAAAGGTGATATGGAAAAGATTGGAAGATATGGAAAAGAAAAAAGCTGACTGGAAGAACACATATAGACCAAAATATGGAAAGGAATACATCATCTTATAGTGTGTCAAGGATGACCGAAAACTACAAAAATCGACCATAAAAGATCATTTTACGTCGTAGTATTCAACTATTTACAATAGCAAAAAGTTGGACATTTTTGTATCTTCATGCCTATTTCAATCATTCGTTTTACTCCAAATATGATTCCATTCTTTCTATCAACCGTATCTCAAACTTCACTAGATTAGAGTAACAAATAAAGGGACTGAGGGTTTTAATGAGCGAACGTTTATCAGATGTCTGCGTTGGAGGCACTCTCAGATCCATAAATCATTCTTTTAATTACTTAATTTAGAATTTTGTGCCGAACCGTTGTGTGCACGTTGTCATAAACGTGCCCACTTCTCTGTTGTATCATCGTTGTTTCGTTATACGTAACTGATGTTGTATTGTTTATATGATACGAGGACCAGCTAGCTAATAACCTTTAAAATTAATTTACGTCCGCAGTGTGCATTTCGGGAAAGTTCATTATAGTTTAATTACACTTTTAAATCTAGCACATCAGCCCTTTATTCAAATTTATCTCTGCAATTTTGAAACATTATGGCTTCAATATTTATTTAATTTGAATTTGATAGAACAGCATTTAATAACACCGTCGAGACTAATTATCTAAAATGTTTGTTAAAAGTTTGGTAATTGAATACTCTCTTTAATTTTTAAACCAGTAAATACCGAGTAAGTATATGAGTTTTTTCCGCTTAAGGAGCGGCTATAATACTGCTGATTCTAGACACTTCATATATGTATATACAGCAGACGCTCGATAACATGAACTAATTCAGACCAAGTGTGTTTCATATTATCAAAATGTTTACATTAGCGAAGGTAATTATTAACCAGCAATTTATGAAAAGAAACCTTTAATACACCAAAATAAAGTACAAAAATATTCTAACGACCTTTTGTCAACACTAACGATAACAATAAATCAACATAGCGTTTGATAATCGTGTATTAAGACTACTTTTGCAAAATTAAATCTACATATGTATGTATACGCAACTAGAAGCATCTGTGTTTGTTATAGCAATGAATTATCCCGGGAATGTACACAATTCAGTTCAAATATAGATATATGCTACATAAATCGGGGACTCCCATACATAATTGGATAATTCGGGGATTGATGAAACTGGGCTTTTCATAGGTAACTTGTAACGCCTTTGTAACGCCCGAAGTTATTCCTAGACGATCGGAAATTGCGTGCTGTTTGCGTTATCGAGCTATCGAATTTACAATACTTTTACGTTATCAAGTGTTCCGTATAATCCTGTACTACGAATTTTGTGTTCACACTAGCGCAATGTTCCCAATATCGGGTATTTACGTTATCGAATGTAAGCGGTATTGTACTTTAGAAAGTAAAATTGAAGATTATTCAATATTTTACAAGGAGACTAGTCGATTTCGACGAAGCTAATTGTAGTGATTAATAGTTATGCCGACTGTTTCGGGGTAAACGGAAATAATACAATACTCAAGCGTTTTCAAGAAAATCAAATTTGAAAAGTTCATACCGATTAATAAGCCTGCGTAGTAAATCGTTAAGATAAGGTCGTTTAGCGTAGAGGTGGTGTACAGGTACAGTACATGTCTTATGAAAACTGATTGCTAGTTACCAAATCATCTCATCATGTTTCCGATTAGTATAATACATCTCATATAATCATAGTACTTGCGTTCAATACAACATCCAACATTGCAACCGGAGATAAAGATGACATCATTGATAGATTATAGTTATAATAAGAGACGCAAAACTCCTATTCGATCCCGTACTTCATATAAAAGTTGGAAAGGACAGTTGCTGAGTCGTATCCAGGTATGCCATTGTATTTGTTAGTACGCAAAGTAATTGTATATGGATGCATTACCACACTTTACTTGATTTATTATTAGGGTTCGATAAACGAATGAATAATAAGTTGTGTAAGCCGGACTCATGATGTCTCTCTTCCGAATACAAATGTCGTGCTTTGCACGTAAGTGGGGCAGTCCAGTTTACACAACTTAATGATAGCTTGTCATGAACTCGTTTGTCGAATCTTATTTATTATATAAAACAAATGCATTTTACCTTTTACATTTCTCTCTACATTTCTCTCTATGAAATTCATTTATAAGATAGATACACAGCACGATAAAGTAGAGAATTTATATAATAAATTAAATAAAATCAGTATTGTTGTCGGCATGTTGGATAGTTTATATGTAGATATGTGTATTAATTAAAACAGCAGTACATGCTAGTAACGTTTCTGCTACTAATTAAATAACATCATCAGACTGAAATTAAAACCAAATAAACTATCAAACAATCGTATTAGTGATACTTCAGTTTGTACCTTAGAGATTGGTTCAAAAATGAAACTGTTCTAAACGTAGATTCTAGGCACTAAAATATATTAGAGAAACGTTTGTACTTCATACGAATGTAAAAGTTTTTGTTAAGTTCACAGTGAAGTTTTCAATAGCTAAGAATTAAAAATATGCCACCATTCTGAATATTACGTCATCCACAACTTATCCAGACCATCTCGAAGATGACGTTGGTATTGTGGTATTCAAAATATTACTTTACACAATATTTTTATTATTTTACTATCTCCTGATGCCAGTAGAACAAGCGCCAGCGATACCAGTTTTTTATTTCTTTTATATGAAGTCATTGAAATTGAATTATAGTTACTTTGCATAACCACAAAGGATTTAGAAACTTTCATAAATATAAGTTGTTATTGTCCAACTTACATTATATAAGTTCCTGTAAACCTAAGAAAGATGCAAATAGTTACATTTTCTGCAATTTCAGTGTTTTTTTTTTTTCATATAGTAATGATAATAATAATAATAGGATTATCCGCTAAACCCGCAGATATGCAGCCACGTGTTTCGCACTCGTTGATTTACTTCAGAAGATTTGCTTTACCTAATAACCCACTATATTCTTATACATATACATATAGTCCTCGCGCTATTTATTTATCTTTTTGAATAATAATAGGCATAATAATAACAAGAAAAATTTTACTGGAACGGTTGATTGATTCATAAAAGCTGTTATTTGCACATATTATGTAACTATTAAATGGCAAACGTCTGTTTTACTTTCAATCCCGTATTTTGTACACTTTTGAATTTCGGAAAAGAAAATTAAGTTTGGTGGTATTATGTTCCTCAAGAAATTGATGTTCGTTTCAAATAATTGAATGACTTTGTCTATGTAAATATGGTAATTGCCGACTACTGTTGTTCCAGTATATTCTGTTGGTTCTTGGAAAGTACAGTAATATTTACATTTCGGTTTACTTACATCTTGCATTATATTCAGAGGTAATCATTTCACAGTGTTACAAGGATCGGTAGCAAAGCAAGTAATTTTTTTTTAATTAATTATTTCGTATCGATATAGTTTAGTGTCACCAATAATCATTAATATAAGAAATTGCTTTGACTTACATCTCTACAGGAGTAATCTTATATCTAAATTAGCCTGTACAAAGTATATAATTATAACGTGTTTCCGCGAAAATAAGACCTAATCATAAACTCAGCCCTAGCTTGATTTTTTATGATGCATGTAATATAAACCCAAGCCCAAAATTTGGGTCCAGTTAGAGAATATGTCTCACAATACGTTGAACAAAATCGCAGTAACATCACTCTTACAATGTATCTAATATCTAAGATAAATGAATGTAAGGTAATTTAGAATAATAAATAAATAATAAATATAACTTATTGTGCATGTAAAGGAAATGTCCCCTAATACGCATCCCAATGCGCCTCTGGAAGCACAAACTGATCTAAGAGCCGTTGCAGAGAACACAGTAGTGTTCAGTTTGACATTTATCTTCGTGGTAACAATATTACAGGACATATTATTTATAATTAATTATGTATACATTTATACGTTTTGCAATGAATAAAACACATCAGAAGAATAAAAAGCAAATGCATTCAAACGTAAAAGGAATGGCTTCGAACGAATTTTTGAATCAAGTTTGCGCCGATATTCGTGTGGTTTTGTCGAAATTCATATTCATATAACCAGGAATTGGATATACGGTATAAGGATAAATATACGGATACAACAGTTAAACGTATATATTTTAGGAAATGGTGTCAATATGTATAAGATTGGCCTCTGGACAAAACAAGGGCAGTTAATAGCTAGTAGTAAGTGTGCATGTGTTAGTATTATCATCAATAGTATGTACCACAAACTATTGCAAACGATGTTCTCATGCTTACATGAAAAATAAACAAAAGGGTTTGAAGTGTTGGTAGTAGTGACACGACCTGAATTGTTCTGATGGCTGTTTAGTTGTTCATCGTAACTTTCTTTGATGTACATGTAATTACAGCAGTAATAATTTCATACGTTTTAGATTCACACCAATGCTTTCTCCTGCTCCCGCCTCAAACAAACTCATCCAAGTTCCAGTTTCTTACTAGGGTTTGTTTCCTTAGAGAAGAGCACATTACGTCATGAAAATACGCGCGAAATGCGACGTTTCATTGACTTTCGCTAGTCGGTTGCCATGATAACATATACAGAACACCAAATTTGGTTCATTGCGCCGCTGACGTAATCTGCTCTTCTCAAAAGAAGCCAACCATACTTTCTACTACACAAAATACCAGAATGTAGTGCATACGGTGTTAGACAATGCAGATCTTGTATCCAAAAATGCGGTTGTCCGAGTGAGAAAGAATGACTTTTTGTATTATTGGAATTAAATCAGTAAGTGGCAATGTTGCACGTTCTTTTTGCATATTCACCAACTTCACCCGTTCCCTTATGCCAGCAATTCAAATCGTAAACGTTACTTAAACTACATTACGGGTAAGTTGGGTAAGTATGGAAAACAAACCTAACCAAATACCGTGCTTCAGTATATGCTTCTTTCAGTCTTCTCCTCACAAATAATTTAATGGTATCAAGAGCTAGAAAAGGCAATGAAACATACGAATTTAGAAAGCGTAAACTATATCTGAAACTAATTACACAGTTTATTAGAGTGTACACAGTTAATCTACTAATAAAGTAAAGAGAATAGAAATGTTTGTGATTCAGAAAAGGCTCAAAATGTTTCCTCAACACGATTTGGTGTATTCATTGACAAAGTGTCTATTGTGAACTGGTAATACTTGTGGTCTTCTCATTGAAAATAGAAACTGATTGCAAAAAGGACGTACGTAAAAGTATTGAAATCGGTATTGGAAGGATAAAGTAACTTCTAACTAACTAACTATGACATTCTTCCTTTTAACGCCAGTTCTAAATATATTAGCTTGTTTACCTGCAAATTCTAACGAGAGTGGTGTCCGTCTTTTGAAACACTAAAGCAAAGCTTGGAGGTTTCCAGTAATAAGAACAATTTTATATTACATTGAACCTTTTGCAGTTTTTCAGTAGTTTAATATTTAGCAATAAATTTACGTAAATAACTGCATTTATTTTATATACTTATTAGACACATGGAAACATCAATTACAAACTAGTCCTTCAACTAGTCTAGTTTCTTCCCGCGAAAATCCTTCCATGCTAAATCTGGAACTATTCCAATGGGAACGCGCATAAAAATATTACTTGTTTACAAGTAGTAGAAATAAACGGCTGCTATAATTCCTTTTGCTCGACTACCCACATAAAGTTAGTTTACACGCTAACGATTAAACACTGGGTAACAGTTCCGTATTCCTCTAAAAAGGGCACGCTTCAAAATTTAAAACAAGAGCACTAGTTTGTTCACCTTACATTGCATGTTTATATATAATGATTGAACACTTTCACAGTCAAAACATGTTAATTCAAAATACCTGACAATGATGTTGTTTTCGTTACAAAAGAATACGTATTTGACATATCCTATGTAAAATGGACAACATAAAAGTTCTTATCTATATTATACATGCACATAGGTATGTATGTATGACACACACAAAAAGACCTTACTGTCGTGTACTCAAATATAACAAATTCAATTATTATTTAACACCTTGGATTATACGATAACACAATATTGTTACTGGCTTCTAAAACTCTTGGTAAAAAATGATAATACTAAGAGGAAAAGTCGGAAACGTGAGCGATACGGAGGTTAATCGTTACCATTCGAAGACCCCACTTTATTGGTGATAAAGATGGAAATCCAGACCGTACTAGCTCAATGGAAACGGCGTAGGTTCAAGTTCGAGAATTTATTAGTAACATGGCGCCACTCTCCAATTATAAACTGGATCGCATCTAAGTTCCTGAATCAGAGAGACCCTCCAACTCCTTTAGTAAGTGAGTCGAGGCTATCCGAACCGTCTACGTTACCGATTCTTTTATTCGGTCGTGAAGCGACCAGCAAAATTACTTGAAAATCCTCTTTAAGAATAACATAAAAGAAATAAATGGAGGCAAGAGAATGACGTTGAACAGCACTCTTTATTTGTCACTTGAGGTGTAACGGCTCTCATAAAATTCAAATAAGCTAGTTTCTTAAATAAGGCTTATAACACTCTTTGGTAACCGTTGGAATTCCAGAAGCTTTACAGATACATTACAACTTTAGCAGAATGTAATTAGAAAAATATGTGCAAGTAGCAAGTAAATGTGATCACCCTTAAAATACTAACAAGGATTGAATGTTCAAGAAATATCGTGTTAAATTGTTAACGGTAAGATAGCAAAAGTAGGAAAACCCCTTTACTCGGACACAAATCCCCGATTTACTAAAACTAAATTAATTAAGTAGTTCTAGGGAATTTTTCCCAAAACTCAACGAGACAAAAATATAAATCAAGTGGAGACTTAACGTGACGTATTTCCGATTGTCAACTTTCGTACGGCGCGATAATCGGTATCGAGACGGAAGCTGTCGGAAAGATGGCGGGTTTTCTCGCACACGGTGTAAAAATATTGGGAAGCCAGCCGAACATAGCAAACTGGAGTCCTTCCAACTTCTACGACAATGCTAAGATGTTCTTAAATTATCTTAGCCTACAACGACCTGAAGGAGAAAAATAGCGGCATCGTGAATAACAAAAAGAAAGATTCGCCACCAATTGAGGGAAAAGCAAACGCGGCCGATAATTTAAGCAGTAAAATTTGGGAAGCGTAACTCCCAAATTCTTCTGTCGTCTTAAAAGACGCGAGTTGTATTAAAACCTAGAAAGCGGGGCGCCATCTACACGTCAGAAGTGGAGCAAAAGGCCAAAAGTAACAATACCGGAACACTGTGACAAATTGGCTGTAAAATATAAACAACTCCCTGTTTTTGTCATATTCCATGACCACCTTAGCTAGCATATACCTATGCCTACATACTTATATTTCAATATAAATATACAATAGTTCTTTCCTCTTAAAGGTTTCAGTTAACTGGAACAAGGTTGAATAGATGGTAGGCTAAATTTAGTTTGGAAATGTTCGTACTGTTGGTGGCTCTATGCTGTTGTAGGATATCTTCATTTGGTTTTAACAATAAATTTCTCCTCTCACATGCAGTTATGCTGTGCCCTTTCTATGTAGGATATTTCCTACATCCATGAAAACTCGTCACTTCCGGTAGTCCTATTTGCTTCTAGTTCGCTTCATCCTAATTGGCGTTCAGGCTTCTTTTCATATATAGCCGCCGGTGACTAGGATATTCTGTATCAGCATCAGTAATGTATGAATTTTTTTAGTATTACGCATACACATATCTCGCTATGATATCTTCTGCTAAAACTGGATAAGTATTTAAATTAACATTCTTCAATATCTTCGCCTGTAACCAAATCCCCTTTCTAGAACAATACATCCATACACCTTCGTTTTCTATAAAACAATTTGCAATGCGACGTTTATCCTCATATTCGGTTACTGTATCTGTTCTAATTTATTCTCTTTTACCTTCTAGAAATATTAGGTTAATCATATTGAGTTTACGTCTAGGTACTTGTTTAAAAGCAGCAGACAAAGTAAAGGAATACCAGGATATAAGACGCATTGCAAGTAATCTTTTATTGAAAATGAAGATGTAGTTACGGGCGAAAATATTGAAAGTTGTTGGTTTAAATAGTTACCTGGTTTTAGCTTTGAGCAGACATGTTTTTAGCACTACATCACCAAATAATCTCTTAACTAACTTCTCTGACATAATTGCAACACCAGTACCACTATCTACTTCAATATCTACTATTACATTATCTAAGAATAATCTAGTTATTATATTATTACTGGAATTGAATGTAACGTTTTGGCAAAAGTATTACTTCTATGATTTTCAGTATTTACTTCAATGTCTCTTACATAAACGTTGTTCAAATACATAAGTTCTTCTTCGTCAAAACATCTTATAGTATTCTCGTCACTTCATTCCCACTTACTTGAATGCGTACACTCTTCGACTTGATTTATGGACCTATTTCGTTGACACACTTTAGACGCATGACCTTTACGATCTACTGCAGGATACGTATCCGAATTGTGTTGTGTTGTTACAGTACCTTTTCTGACTTGCTGGTTTACTAAATTGATTTCTGCTCTAAGATAAATAAATTCCTACGTCCCTCGTTTAACACATAACCCACTGATTAACTTGACAGCGTTCTTATTAATATTTACTTCGGGCCACTTCTTATATGATTTCCCTGGTCATTATTTGTCAATAATTCAGCTTGTTTCTCAGCCATTTCATAACCTTGAGCAACAGTGCAGGCTTAAGCAGGGGTCCCCTGACAATCACCTTTTTGCAACGCTTCGAAAACTAATCCATATACTAGTCTATCTCTTAACGCTTTTTTCTAAAAACGTTTCAAATTTACAAGTCTTCCAAATGTTATCTTCTTCAATTATACTATATATTCGGACACCGATTAGTTTGGTATCGTATTACTTAATGATTGAATAGGTCACCTATCCACAACTTTTGCAATTAATGACGTTTTAGTACTATTAGTATATATACGGCAGTGTACTTGGTTCTCAACGTACTGTAAACAACTAGACCTACTAAGGTGATAAATATAGACGCTTTCATATCTTCTTCGATGTGGTTCACATAAAATTGGTGTTATATTCGTTCGACAACATACATTTCAAATTCTTCCGCACCGCCTTGGGACGGTTCGATTGTTCCGATCATTGCCATGTTCTTGTAAAATACTGCCGTTTTATCCTTCTCGCCAATGTTGTGTACTTAAATATAACACGAATTCATTACTAAGGTTTTATTCAACACCTTGGATTACACAATGACACAATATAAACATCTCCCTCGTTTTCTATTTCATGACTACATTATACCTACACTTGAATATATGTAAATATCCGAGAATAATAGTCATAATAGCATTTCTGTTTATAATAGATTTATTTTTACTTTCACGAGTTTCGCAAATAACTGGGTTGATATAGAGTAGATTT
The DNA here is from genome assembly GCA_038088585.1 of Chrysina gloriosa. Classification (NCBI taxonomy): domain Eukaryota; kingdom Metazoa; phylum Arthropoda; class Insecta; order Coleoptera; family Scarabaeidae; genus Chrysina; species Chrysina gloriosa. The sequence continues at coordinate 41,864,537 of CM076089.1, forward strand.
ACAATAGAAATAAATGATTTTCATACATCACCCGCCGGCCCTGGTGGTAAAAATGTAGCTAAGAAGAGAGAGAGAATAGTTGGTTTGATATTAGAATTAATCGATAATGTGTATACTATATCATCGCATTTCTTCAAATAAAAATACAATTCTTATTCCAAAATTTATCAAAAAAAAATGAAACAAGAATTGCTTTCCTATTGCATTTACAAATAAAATATTCAGTTTAAAATTAATAGCCCATAAATTATCGCATAAACTTATCACGCAGTAACAACTACGTTATGAAAAAATTATTTAGCACATATTCAAAGCTACAGCAGCCCTTATTAATAAACCGTGCACCAAGACGGAATTATTAAGTCTACACCACATCCTTAATTTTTATTATTGTGTTTAATGGTGGATTTTATATCCGAAATAATTCTTTATGAACCTATCTAATGATATCTAGAATAAAATTTTGCATTTGCAGTACATATCCTATTATATATGTATATAATTATATTCTAATGACAATGTAATGAAAATTTGCTTTATTAGATGTAGCTGTTTAATATTAACAATTATAAAGGACGTAGCTTATTCAAGAGTTAGATATGCATCACGAATATATTCGGACGTAATTGCTAAAATATATAATGCTGAAGGAATGTAATAACGCAATTTCATTGAAATGCAAATGCAGCACGAAATGCATCATTCTAGAAGTGCACATTAAGAAAGCATAATTCCATTTCAGTGCTACATGAAATAATTCAACCTTTTAGTACTAAGGAGACACATATTTCTTCTTAAAGGTAAATTTATAGCAGAAAGCGGTGTCGTCATAATTTTATAAACGCAGTAAGGTTGGTGGAATAGAAGACGTTCTATAAACTTCAATTCAGGTGATGTAAGAACTTTAAGTTAAACAAAACCTATCTGAAGCACAAGTTCTAATGCAAAAATAATTATCATATTCCACTAAAGTATAATTTGTAATATCTTAATGTTTCCTGCCTTGTTCTTTGAAAACAAAGTTTTTGTTTTTTTGAGAAATCGCGTAACATGAGCGTACACCAACAATTAGAACATGCTTTCGTAACGAGTAACTTCTACTTTTATCTCCAGACACGAAAAATTTCAATTCTAATAATAAATTGAGATCTTTTGTCTGTTTCTCGTTCGTTTCCATTAGAGCAATGGATTAAAGCAATCATAGTCAATATCTAAAGCAGGCAATACGCGTTCAAATTTTTACAAGGAAAATACATGAAATATTACATGTAAAATGTCACGGCAATGACCTTCAAAAATAGAACATCATATAAATCTAAATCTCAAATATTGCGTATAAGAATTGATGTAGAAATACACGGTCAAATTCGAACGTTGTCAATAAGTTTATGAAAAATACAAGTAATTTGTGATCGTGTATTAAGGCTTTAAGAGAGAAGAGCTCGTCGTAACAATTCGAGGGGAAAGATACTGATATTAATAATACAAAGCCGGAAGTAACGAAATTCCTGAATTTTAGAATTTTAGATTCGAACAAGAGGAAATATAGAAGATTTGAAGAGGATTATGGAAATATCTAAAAATTCACTAAATAAAAAGATACAGAAAGGTGATTCAAATAGCATAGCTTCTTCTAATCATACTCCATGTGTATTTGATGAGGTTGTGGTTGAATAATATAAATAGCGACGGCAGAATATCGATTCCGACTTCTTCAAAATTCATCCTTCTACAAACTGGCGACATTTTACTAAAGCACTATTACTGCATTCTAAATTGGAAGTAGGTAGTGTTGAAGAGGAGAACGACTATAAAACCATGAACAAACAGTATTGGTGGTCGACTACGGAAGGTAACACCATCCAATGTGGTGCATATTCTACAGCAAGCGAAGTCTTCCTCTCTCTTACCGCAATATCTTCTACCCCAGGTTAAAAGTCGATCGCGGAACTATGTGCATAGTTCTTCAAGAAATTAAAAAATAATCGCGTTCTGTTGGTCACTCGTGCGACAGCACCGTAATAATAGTAAAATAAAAATTATAGCTTCCTCTTTCTTTTAAACCCGGCGTGTGATTTGAATTTAATTATAGCGCGATGATTGTGATTCAATGTCCTTGAATGTGTAGAGATCGTGTGCATTGCATATTGACTCTTCTGTTAATTGAATTAGAGTTCACCTTTAGTTGTCTGGTGTACGTGCTTACATTAAATTATGAATGATTTACTGCCTGTTTGTTACTAATCTATTAATCTTTATAGGACTATAAAAGGGAATAATGATGAAGACTTTATTGTAGCTTTAAATACACAAAAGACAAAATAAATATACATATATACATATCAATGTACCACAAAAGTAACATAGTGACATAATGACAAAAATAAAGCTGCGATCACAAGGTGAAGTTCAAAAAATACTGCTTTACAACTTAACCTTGGTACAAATGAGTCAAAGAAATGCTAATGGCAAAGCAACAATACAAAAAAATAAACAAAAAGTAAACAAACATAAGTAGTCAAACATAATTATTACCTAAAATTTAACTAATCCTCTCGATGACGGCGCACAAATTGGGAGAGAAGAAACAAAGAAGAAACAAAGAAGAAACAAAGAAGAAAGAAGGAAGGAAGAAATAGCAATGACACACGTATATAATACAAGACCACACCAGTATCACAGAGTCTAAAAGAACTAAGGGAAGATTCACCAGGAGGATGCCGGAAGACGTCATAACTGCTCCTCAAACAAAAATCTCCTTATTGTTTCTAGAAGAACGGGAATTCAGTATGTCCTCCAGCACCCCGTTAATCTTCTGCTAAATTTGAAAAGTAAAAACCACTGAAAAAGTTATGTTTTGTGTGGAGGAGGAGAAACCACGGAACCTATTACCGAGATTATACACATCCATTATGTACTTAATATTGTAATAAAGATAAAGAGGTGATTTTAACACAATAATTGTATGAAATAATGAAAAACAATGTAACTTCCTCCTGTTGTACATTGTAAGCCATCTTGCGTCAGAGAGTTTATGTCAGATATGCTCATATTTACGAATTCCACAAATGTATCTCAGACAGGTGTTTTGAACCCTCTGAATGTGGCTCTTGAATGAATGTGAATCATTTGCAAGCAGCAAGTCAGTCTTTCCATGGAATTCAGTAGCGATATATAGCGCAATTTAGTCTAGAGCGACAGTGTTAAAAGCGTGCATGGAGTGTTGTATTGTTGTACTTAAATTTTCTTACCAAACAACGGTGCGAATAATATCAGTGGTGTTCAAAGATTACTTTTATGTGGTGTGTTTACAACAGTGTTTACGTAACAGTATCTACGATGCTAAACAAGTGAGGCCACAAAAAGTAAAACGTATCATTTGAATAATGATTGAGAGGAAGAATTCTTGTTTAGTATGGTCAAAGATAAATGTCTTTGCCCCGGTGATCGAACTTCAGTTGCATGGCGTAAACGTAAGAACTTAGAGAGGCATTATAAAATCTTGCATAAAAACTATGAAAACGTTTTTCCAACAAAGAGTGAGTTAAGAGGACGAAAAGTAAAATATTTAAAACTTAGTTTGGAAGCAAAATATTCATTAAACCGTCCAAACAATCGAAAGCTGCAACAATCGAATCTTTAGAAATTACTCATATAGATACTGATAAAACACAAATAACCTATCGAATATGGGGCGGTAGGGAGAGAAGCATTTATCGGAGTGGTGAAAGTGTTGTTTGGGGACGTCAAAGATAATACAGATATCATATTTGCTATCAAGGAGCTCCAGTTATCTCGTCGCACTGTCACACTAGACATGTCGAAATCATGAGCAAGGACATGGAAAACAAACTGGAAAATGATTATGGAATATACATACTTTCCTTAGTAGTTTGACGAGTCAACCGATATAAGTCATATCGGCATATCGGCAGTATCTGTCATATCATATGATAGATACTGCCCAGTTGCGTATTTATATCGCCATGGTACTTTTCTGATGTGTCGGCTAAAGAATCATTTTAACAATAATTTCTATGAAAAAGGAAACTTGCGGTGAAGATATTTATGCCGTTTTTAAATTGCGTAAAAAGCTACGAGCAACCAGTTTACAAACTCGTATGCGTTAAAACAGATGAAGCTTCTTCCGTTGTACACTATGATGGATGTTATTAAATGAAGTCTAGCGAGTCTGTTGGGCACACTGATTTCATTTTACATACAGGCGTAAGGTGGTTGATCGTGGAAAATATTTAGGAAGATTTCAAGAATTTCTACCAGAAAATAATCGCCTTTCTAGATGAGGTGATAGCATCGAGATACTTGAAAACCAAAATGGCTCTGTGATTTAACTTTCTTAACAAATGTGACATATCGTCCCACTCTCCTCCCCATTACCGGCCTTATATACCCGATTTCAATCTTTGACGATGATGTTTAACTCTCAGTGGAAACTCAAAGGACTTAACGCAGGAATATGCAGTTTCGATTTCCTTCCCCCGGGCCCTCTAATATAGTTATCTAGGACATAGTGGATAATCAGTCCTTCGTCTTCATAATCCAATGAATCACTTTTTCCCTATATTATAATATTATAATAGGCTTCTATACATCAGCAAAGATGGATAACGTAGACCCGTACGTGAAAATCAGTTACAAAGATTATCTATGTATGATACGTAGTTTACACGGTGTGCTACAACTAAGGAAATCTGCAGTCGACCAATACAAGAAAAAATCGCCTCTAAACTCGGAAAAAAATTTCAAAATTTCCATTTTCAAGAAAACTATCAATAATCTCAAACGAACAACATTTGTCCTCGAACTTTCTAAAATATTTCATTTCATATATTATCTTATGTACTCCTAAAATTCTTGAAATGAAACTGAAAGGAGATTCAGGTGTTGCGACGTCATAAAGGGATTGCTAACGTCTGAATATAAATTAAACGGAAATGTAAGTAAGCACCATTAAGTTTGAAATTTAGACCAAATGAGAGTTTGGCGTAGGTCATTAATTATCCCGCCCTCCAACTTGACGTGTCTGTTATTTCTACGTGACGTAACTTCTCGAAGAAATCGCTGGGTGTATGACGAGAATGACTTAAAAGATGATACATAAAAATGCACTAAAACCTAATCAGTTTTTGCGGATTAAAAATATCCTATTCATAAAATATTGCAAACGTATTGGCGAATAATATTCTTAAGTGTTAATCTTTCATTTGCAAAGGAGATTAAATCCATTGTATATGTTAGGAGATAAATGGTACTAACAATAAGCGAACACGTAATAAATCATTGGAATCCTGATTATTTGTTTGCAGTGATTCATGGCCAGTACTTTCAACGACAACTAACTAAACAAATGTGAATTACAATTTTCAATATGCAAAATACGATTTTTTTTAATCTACAGTTACATATGGACCAACAGAAATATAAATATATTGAAGGATATATTTTTGTTCATATATGTATATATATATGTATATGTATATAAACTCCTGGACAAAATTAACATACCACTGTTGTATTTAAATCACCGATCAAAGTTCTGATGTTACTAATGTTCTTACACGTATGCTTTAGATCTCTTCTAACATTCAATGTAATTATTCTTAAGGTATCTTTTGTTTTAAAGTAAGAATTGTGTTTATTGAAAGCGTATTCGATACCACATTTGCTACATCCGTATTGTTACATTTTTAACATGTTTTAAGAAGTAGAAAATTAATGGTCAAAGGACTTTATCGGTAGATAAGACCGTGTGACATGTTGCTCGTATGTTAGCGAAATTGCATTCCAGCGTAAATCGATTGATCAGAAGATTTAATTGGAGATGATCTTACTCTCGAAGACCAGATCAAGGGAGAAAACGCTGCACAAATATGATAATCGTTTTCTTAGACCATCCACTCTAAGAAACAGCAGAATTACTAACAATATGTTAAAAGATATATTACTAGGTGTTCGCAATGTTGGGGTATCGTCTCAAACTATAAGAGGATGACTAAAGGAGACTGGATTAAGTAGTAGAAGGCAGGCAGAGAAGCCATTAATTACCAGAGAGCACAAAATTCAAAGATTGCGGTTTTCCAGAAATCATGAACACTGTACTGTTGACTATTGGAAGAAGGTTTTATGCTATGATGAGACGAGGGTTACTTTAAAATCTCCGGATAGGCGTGAACGTGTATGGTGAAGATCAGGAGAACGATTTGCAAGTTACAATATTTCTCTAAGAATCTCTTTTGGGAGCGACTCTGTAATGTTGTAGGGAGGAATTTGTTTCGACGCCCGTACAGAGTTGATTCCTATGCGAGGTCAATGAATGCAGTTTATTACTTGGAAAACATTGTGGTTGGGCATTTAATGCCATTTGTTCTATTTATAGGACCTAATTTCGTATTCATGCAAGATAATGCTAGTCCGCACGTAACTAGACAAATTGTTGACTACTTCAATGATATTAATATTCCGGCTTTTGACTGGCCATCTAATAGTTCAGACATAAATCTGATTGAGCACATATGAGAAAGAAAAGGTTCGCAACCATACGCCTTCATCTCTCAATCACAATCAACTAGTGGAAGTCCTAGTTGAAGCATGGTAGAGTATTCCTCAAGAAATTATTTGTAATTTAATCTCTAGCATGCCAGGACCTGCAAATCCAGTAATTAGGAGTAGAGGGGGCATACTCAATATTGACGAACGTTTTATTCAACAGTTATTTATTTTATTCGATTACTTAAGTATTTGTTTGATCATCCAAAGATTAGAATAAAATCCAAAAACTACCCATATTTAATTCTTCGAATCCATAGTTAGCAGTCGTAATAAGTAACCAATAACTGTCTGAATAGTGCCACCCCATACGCTCTTTTCATTAAGAAATTTAGTTAAAGTACCACCTACATTATTTCTATATAAAACAAGTAAGACACCTGGCACACTTGAGATCGGAATTAATTAAATGTGGTATACGTTGACCAAATCAAGACTAAGAAAGACTAAATTTACATATATCACTAAATAATTAAAACATTTATGTCGTCTAAGAATTGTGATAAGAGTGGGTCTACAGCTAACAAAGATATAGTATTGTCATCTATTCATCAAAATTTCAACAGATGTTAACATTCTATACCTAGATGCATTTTTCCCCTTATAAATTTGGCATATAATTATTTTATTTATTTAAATTACTGCATTTGCTTGCCATTAATAGAATAACAATTATCGTTTTGGCTCATAGCATTTAGAGCTAATATACAGGGTCAGTTACAGAAGCTTATTACTAACAAGGGAACATCTCGCATCCGAAAATTCAAAAAAGAAATTAAACTTTGTGAGCAAATGGATAATCTACACCCAAGGATGTTCGAAAGTATTTTCCTTATCGACCCAATCTCATTTTAAGAAGATGAACCTACTCGTAAAAGTTTAGTAAATGTTCGGTTTTCTCAAAATAATTCGGCAATGGCTGGAACAAATATATCACAAGATACAAGATGATAGAGCTGAATGAAACGATTATTTTGGTATTTAATTGTGGTTTGTATTTGTTCGCGCCATTGCCGAATTGTTTTGAGAAAACCAAAAATCTACTATACTTTCAGGGGTTTTGCCAGATTAAGCTGATAAGGAAAATACTTTCGAATATCACACGCAAGGACTACTTGTTCACAAAATTTAATTTTTTGAATTTTCGGGTTCGGGATGTTCCCTTGTTAGTGGATTTTCGAGGTTTTAACTGTTTATTTGGAAATTATTTTGGCATAACTATACTATAGGATAATTTTTTATTAAATATCGTATTTTCAGTTTGTTATTCGGTTTAAACTTTCTTAAATTCTCCTACCATGTTTCATTATTTTTAAGCATTTATACTCTTTACGAAGAAGGAATATTATTTGTATACCTAATCGCAATCGTCTAAATCAGGTATGGGCAACCTCCGGCCCGCGGGCCACATGCGGCCCTCGAGTAAGATTTGCCCGGCCCGCTACTGAATTCTTTCGTTGCATATTAGCACGGCCCGTCTAAACTTAATTCATAATGAATCATAAGGATACCACAAAAATGTATATTTTTCAAGATTACTCACAGCATAAAACTTCTACAAAAAAGGTTGCCCATGCCTGGTCTAAATCAAAAGCCGATCGTCGTACTAATGACGATGAAGTTGTTAAGAATTTGTTAAAACATCTATCCATTGAATTTAATGCTTCTCCTGTGCGATTGGGCAGATTTGACAGTTCCAATGCTAAGCCTAGACCGGTTAGAGTTGCGCTTGATAGTGAGCAGTTGGTTCATGATGTTATTCACAGATCCAAGCTTCTCAAAAGCAACACTGACTTTAATGGCATTTGTGTGTCATTAGATCGTACACCACGTCAGAGCAAGTATTTTCGTGATGTTAAAGGAAGAACTGAGCTCTCGAAGAAATAGTGGAGAAGAATTGAAAATTAAATACGTCAGGGATATCCCAAGAATTGTCGCTTTAAACTAGAAACGTCCAACAAATTCAACGCTCTGTCCACTCATCTTCATTGTTATTATCAAAATTGCCGTGGCATAAGAACCAAACCTCAGGAATTCTATGCGTCGATCAGTGTTTCATCTTATGACTTAATTTTTCTTACAGAGACTTGGTTATCAGAGGAAGTGAACAGTGCTGAATTTTTTCCTGAATCTTTTTCTGTGATTCGAACTGACCGTAACTTCGATGCAACTGGCCGTGTCAGCGGTGGTGGAGTTTTGTTCGCATATAATAACTGTTTTCTTGCTTATTGAGTGGACACGACCAGTATTTCAAATGATTTTCCTTTAATCGATATTGTTGCATGTAAATGTACAATTGATTGTAAGACTATTTACTGTTTTGCTGTTTACATACCTTCAGGTATTTCGATGAATATTTTTGAGAGCTTCATGGAGTCGCTTGAGCAATTGGTAATAGGTTACCAGAACGTTCTAATTCTCGGGGACTTTAATTGTTCGAACTTATTACTACGTGATGCTCAAGATTCCAAATCACGTATATTGAAGTTGTTCTTGGATTTCACCAACTTCAACCAATCTAACACTGTTTTGAATGTAAACGGTAGAATTTTAGACTTACTTATTTCGGGTATTCCTTGTGATGTTGTACGAGATAGCCCTCCACTGATTCCAGAGGTGTTAACCATCCCGCACTCTCTTTTGATTTTTCAGTAGACTGCAAGTCTGCCACCAATTTTAACTTTCCTAATTATAACAAAACATATAACTTCCGTAAAGCAGATTTTCCTGTGCTTTTTGAACTTCATTCTGAACGATTTCGTGGATGGCAACGCAGCTTGCGATTCCATTTATCGGGTACTCTATGAGGTTTTTGACAAATATATTCCTATAACAAGGCAGTCTCGTGGGCACTATCCGAAATGGTTTACACCGCACTTAATTTATAATATCAAATTAAAGGAAAAATATTATAAAAAGTATAAAAGGTTTAATTGTTCTATTTCATGAGCCAATTTTAGGCGCCTCCACTCTCTTACTAAAAAGCAGATTATGGCAGCTTTTTCTGCATACTTAGTAAATATTGGACATAGTTTCTGTCTAGATCCTAAGCAGTTCTGGACTTTTATCCACCACAAGAAGCGGTCGTCTAGAATTCCAGGAAACATGACTTTCAACAATATACATCTAAATGATCCTATTTCTATTGTTAATTCGTTTGGTGAATACTTCAGTTCGGTTTATACCACATCTATTAATTCAGAGTCTAATGTATCTATTGACCTACAGATTGGAAACAGCTCGCATAACATAAATATGGGTCCTATCTCTGCGGCTACAGTAATTGAAATTACCAAAAAACTTAAAGATAGTTTAATATCTGGCCACGATCAGGTTCCCGCTTTTTTGGTTAAGGACTGTAAATTCATATTTGCGATTCCTTTGACAAAATTATTCAACTTAGCTTTTACATCGTTGACCTTCCCTGACATCTGGAAAGTGGCAAGGATTACTCCGATACACAAAAACGGTGATGTGAGTAATGTGGTGAACTATAGACCTGTCGCTATTCTTTCTAATTTCGCTAAGTTGTTGGAACTAATTATGTATTCACATATTTTTCCTATAATGAATCATCATATTTCTCCTCATTAACATGGATTTATGGCGAAACGATCGACCGTGTCAAACTTGGCTTGTTTTAAACAATTTGTGTCAAGCTCACTTGATGCTGGTGGCCAAGTAGACACCATTTATACTGACTTTTCTAAAGCGTTCGACCGTATTGGTCATGCAACATTGCTTAGAAAACTGATGACTTTTGGATTTGGTGAAGATTTGGTTCGTTTTTAAATCATACTTAACGAGTGGACCACAGTATGTGTTCTACAATGGCTACTCATCGGGATCATTTCAAGCACTGTCAGGAGTACCTCAGGGCTCAAATTTGGGTCCTTTACTGTTCAATATTTTTATTAATGACATTACAACTGCAATTAACTCAAATAAGTTGCTGTTTGCCGATGATCTTAAAGTATTCCGAGAAATCTCATCAGTATCGGACTGTCTTAGCCTTCAGGCTGACTTGAATAATATTGCTTTGTGGTATGAATCTAATCTACCCCTAAATATATCTAAATGTAAGACAATATCATTTACACGCAGAATCGTTCCGGTTTCTTTCCCTTATTGTATTGGTGAGAGTCAGTTGGAGAGGTGTGCGCTAGTCAAGGACTTGGGTGTTTGATCCTACACTTAATTTTAATCATCACATGGATGTAATTACTGCCTCGGCTAGAAAAATGTTGGGTTTCATTATTAAGAATTGCAGATGTCTTAAAAGTACTCACGCTTTACAAGCTTTGTACTTTGCTCTGGTCAGATCTCGTCTAGAGTATGCGTCAGTAGTATGGTACCCTGTTTATTTAACACACAGACGAGATCTTGAATTAATTCAAAGAAGATTTTTAAAATTCCTAAGTTTTCAAATTGATAATGTTTATACAGTTAGAAATATAGATCAGGCAATTTTGTTGAATCGCTTTGAGATACCGTCACTTCAATTCCGAAGAATTACTTCTAGCGTTAAATATCTATATAATTTAATTCATGGTCCTGATCTTTTGCAATGACTAAACTTTTATATCCTACCATTTTTATCTCGTAAACATTTTGTTTGCCACGATGTAGAACAAATATTGGATCTTGCGCGCCTATATACTTGATGTGCTACAATTACAATATAATTTCGACTGTTTGTGACATCAACGATAACTCATTGCGGGATATTGTCAGCTGTTGTGAGCGTCATTTCAATGCATTTGTATAGGTTCTTCTGGAAATATTGTATTGTTGTAGAGTTATACTGGTTTGCTTATTGTATTTTCATTAATTGTCCTGTAATTGAATTGTAATATGTTGGACAATAAAGATTATTATTATTATTATTATACCTACTCACTTTTCATAAGAGTCTTTGATCTAATGATAGTCAGGGTTTTGAAAAATCACTTTATGTAAATTTCCACACTTCTTGATAAATAGTATGAAGTCTCGCTTACTTCCGCACAAAATCTACCAGTGATATTACCAATTATCTATTTGTATCATAGTTGTGTTTGCTACACATCAGAAACCTACCCACACAGAACTCTGAGTCAATTTCTATTAAAATTGAGATCTTCTATAGTTCAAACGTCTAAGAAGACATTTATTGTGTCTCAATCTAATGAAGTTTACCTAATATTGCTGCCGGTCCATTTCCTGCTTTAGCGTTTCAAGGAGAAAATGGTCATCTAAGCCACAAGAAAGCGATTCGTAAATCGATATTAGTGACTCTTATTAACATACCCCAAAGAAGGGACACATTCTTTTTACTCAGAATGTTAAGAATCTTCCGACCTTCTAAGAGCAACTTCCAAGTAAAGGTCTAAGGGTACTATTTAGAATCACAACCTCTTGGTTCGTGTAAATGCTTCAGCTGATCAATATGATTAGCTTGACGGGATTCCATTATATCTTTAAGAAACTGTTATGCTGGGGGTATAATAAGCACGTCACTACCGCATACGCTGCTGTGCTTGCTCCCGGAATAAAAATCGTGTGTTTACTTTCAGTAGCTTGTTAAGGTAGAGACTTGTTGTCCGCCATGCAGGGCCAAGTTCTCGTAGAAAATGTATACTACAGATCAGAGTTGTTTCAAGACTTCGAGGTAAATCCGCTTCATCCACAATTGAAAATCTTTCGGAACGAGATGGTTTCAGGACTTCATCTTTCAATTTCTTACACCAGCTTTCTCCAGTACTGCCCTACATAACATTACGGCCTTCCCTTTCACGCAAAACTCGACAAAAACGTAGTATTACTATTGGACATTTAATTTAAGAGAGGGCATATCCGGAAAACATTCAAACAAAATATAAAAGAGAATACACCATGTAATACGTTAATGCAACATATGAATTATAAAGCAATTCAATAGGTACCCCGGCGGTTTATACTGAAGGTTACTAATATATGTATACTCCAATAATATAAAATCTAACTTTCAGATGCATTTACATACATGTAGATTAGTATCTTGAGAGGTAAAATACGTAAAGTGGCCATACATTCTTAGGAATTAGACAATAAGCAAAATCTATAATTCAATATTACGGTTACAACACAATTGCAACAACGACGGTTTTATAAAATCATATAATAACCAAAGTTATTGTAAATAGTGAAGTATTATGCAAAATATAAATGGTATAGACAGAAAAGTCAAAATGATGGAGTGTACAATTATCGAATAATGACTGCGCCGCTATACTCATATTATTTACAAATTCCAAAAGTATCTGTTACCGACAATTGTTTTGTATATATACTAGCCTCGAGATGAGGAATCATGATCTCTGAACTGCAAAGGTCTGATGATAAGGTAAACATTAGTAGCAAACGGTTTTACTAAAAATTCTACGTGTTGCAGGTGTAATTTCTATAACAGTGATCTAGTATTTCTAGAACGGTTACATACTCTTCCAACAAAATCAGTTATGAATTGTGATAGTAAATACCAAAACATTTCTCTCATAAACATTGTGAGTTGGGTATCGTGTTTTATTTATGGAGAAGGAACCCCCTCAACGTAACTAAATGCCAAGCGACAATTTTTAGCCATCCTACCAACTAAATCTTAATTATATACAACTTACATAGTATGCATGTTATGCACAAGATACTGACAAATTGAAAATCTTTAACAATATCAGACAGTATGATGTTAAAATTATGTTCACATGTTAGCTCTGCCAAACTGTTACCATTACCAATGATTTCTACAACTAATAATGCACTTCAATTGAAATTTGGTTAAAGCTTTAGTTTTTTAGAGTGCTTATCTGAATGTCTGCTGTAACTACTACATCTAGGAAATACTCCAGAAACTATAACACATACTATACCAATCATAATTTTTACGACTTGATTCAATTTTACTAGCCAATTAATACGATAGTAGTCAACAAGTTTCGTAACTCCATTGTTGTTGATTCTTAGAGCAAAAAACGCAGCTCTGAAAAAATGTAAACGTCACCTTATGTGCAGCCACCTGCTTGTCAGATAAATATATGTACATGTAACGACAATACGCGTACGCGCAGCACACGCATATGGGAACACTTTGTTAATCGAACTGGAAAGACATTGTTTTCGATGGTAGAACTAATTCGTCTAGACAATACATCTACTATTGCCAAGACGCGAATTCTGTTCCATGACTGATTTCCCCCTAGGACAGACGTATTGTTATTTTCCGCCCTGCATAAACTCCAGCAACGAAACGGGATGAACACTACAGAAAGTGGCAACGGAAAGGACAGAGATGAGGAGTGATTGAAAAGCCAGCAAAACTGGCGCACAGATTGAATGCTCTACATTATTTATAAGTCAGGAATAGAAAATCGAATAAGTTGAAGCTATACTTTGTAGTCTATTTTATTTTCCCTTCAGCTTCTCTCATATTTTGAGCTGAAAGCGTGGAAAGAATTTTTATATTGGCAATGTTCCTCCATACATTTATAAATATACAAGAAATCGGTCCGATTGCTATTCTTATATCAGTTAATTTATGCAACAATAATAAACGAAGCATCTTCAAATAGGTACACCTATGTTTAGCATAACATAATAGCGTAATATATTAATGTAATCCTCAAAAGTTACATAAGAATATAAGCGAATGAATAAAGAATAAAGTTAACCCCAACTTCTAGTATTGAAAGAATGTTAGAATTATCAATTATAATTATAAAGCTTTTACAATTACTGAAGTAGGTATACAGATCTCTTGTGAATATTTAATTTAATAATATCATCTAACGCAAACATGTTTAACCCGATCTATTCAATCAATTACTCCAACAATACTTCTTCATTAACAAAACCCGACTGGCATTAGCCCGCCCTAACCTGGGATTTAATGAAACAGCACATGTAGCACAATTTAAACAAGTTCTACAAAAGAAAAAGAATCCTAGGCTCCATGCGTTCGTAAATTTGAGGACATCATCCGCTAATACATCAAGACAATAATTGTAAATCACTGTAGCATCCCATCTTCATTACGTTGCAATTTGTATAAACACACGTGAAGTAAATTAGTACATTTACATGGACCTTAAACCTGTGCTTAAACGTTTCAGGTGTTATATTTGTAAGAAGAAAGTTGTCTCCTTCAGAATGAATTACCAGATTCATGCGCAGCACATACTTGGTGGCTGGAGGTCTTGGATACAGGAAAAGTTGCAGGGAACATTTTATTTCTATGAATATATTGCCATTACCGTGTGTAATAATGCAATTGATAATACATATACGATAATACATGGAACAAATTAAGTAGTTATCATGCATACAGCACGCGAAATGCGTCTGTATTGGAGATTCCTAAGCGTAGATTATCTTTTTATGAAAACAGTCCTGGTTATCTTGTTATAAGGGCCTACAACAGACTTCCTGAATATCTTAGAACTATGTTCGGAGATGTTTTTAAATATGCCATTAAACAGCTATTGTTGCGGCGGTGCTACTAATCACTGTCTGAATTCTTAAATGACAACATGAACTGATGGTCTCTTCTAAATAATATTATTATGTGTTATATTATATTATGTTGTAGTGTGTTATGTTGTGTTATTATTTATTATAGTATTATTTGGTATTCAGCTCCTTTTGGCTAAGTGTACACTTTAAAATGTGATATATGACTTATCCTCTACTATTTATGTAGTCTACAGGATCAATAAACTATACTATACTACTACTACTATATATGACACGTCGTTGATGAGTCTGGAAATGTAAATGCATTGATTTTGCTTATTTAGTGTGGAAGAAGTTTTAATAAAATGTTCCCTTATTCTTGATGAAACTACCGACGTAAAAACTCGAACACTACGAATGATGTTCCATAATCTCTACATAGTTAAAGATAGATTGCGCGGAAACCACCGATTACGTGCAGGTGTTCCTTTGTCTCGTGTTTTTTTGTGTGACCAGAATGTTCATCAACGCAGTTTGTAAATCTTGGCTGGCTACCTAATATCTCTAAGGTATACCAAATATATTAATCAGTATGAATCAAGAAAACAAGTAAAATACTGCAATATAGTTTTCCTTCTACTATAGAATGTTCGAAGCATTCGAGGGAAACTACGTTACGTCCGTCAAATTCTACCTATAATGTGCTTTACTGTGATAGAAGACTTGGTGATCTAGGAGTTTCGTGTGGAGATGAAGTGCTATTGATATTTTATATTTTTAAACTTTTGAATCAACTTCAACCTTTGGAAGTTCTTACATGGAAATGTGTATTGTAGGTTTGTTGCTTTTAATTTCATGTTTATGTGGGGACTTTACACTCGTAGTTTAGCAGAAATTCATTTATTGCATAGTTAGGTACATTATATAACGTTTTTGTAATGGGTGTAATACATGTTTATAGTTGGCAATTTTAATTAACCTAGTTTTAGTAACAACATTAAAGATGTCCATTGCCTCGCTCTAAATGAGTATGCGACCTTCTTAATCTGCGTCAGTACAATGTTATTCTGGATATTGGATGGTAAATTACTTAACCTGATCTTTTCAAATTTTGTAGGTGACGTTAACAATTGTGAAAATCATGTCACTAAAGATGTCATCCTTCCTTTGTTATAAAATTTTCTCTTACACTTTCTTTTCTCCAAAAATAGCCAAACCAGACAGTACAATTTTATTCGTGGGAAATATACATCTCTCTATGCCTCTCTTCTAATTACCAGTTGGTCCGAGTTGCAAGAATATACAACGGTCGACGCTGTTGTAATATTCTTTACGCCTTATTTTATCAGCATGTTTCATGATACAAGATCGCCTATAACCATAAACAGAGTTACACTAATAGTCCAATCACTTAGCGCTCAAGAAGGGGTTGCCTGTGAAGTTTTAGGTGAGTTTTAAAAATTGCTATGTTTATAGATTTTAACGAGCTCTTTCCAAATTTTTACTTTGCCACCTCGTTCTGTTTCCGAAAATAGCCGCCATATTGGAAAAATGGCGCTCCGAAACAGTTTCTCGACGATATTTCCTTTCCAACTCACTTTACGGTGGAAACACTTATGTAATAAATTAAACTAGAAAATATTTACTATAATTTATGTATCAACCCTTTTTTGTGGAATGAATAGTTTCGGCGTACGAGCGCTGCAAAGTTTACTCCATTACGCGCATTGGCCAGCAAACTCATTTCCACACCACCATGAGGTAGAGTTCCTGACGCGTTTCTTTTTAGTGGTATCCCCAGTAGGCCTAATCCACATGTGATGCACTGTTGACTTTAGCGCATTCCCCTTCGCTTCGCGATCCCTGATGGACCAGTTTTTGCGAGTTCTTCGTCTTCAGAACTGATCAAAATCTCACGGATAGGAAGTTTTTCGACTTCATCACCTTCGTCCTTGAAAAATGCTGCCTTATTTTCATGCCAGTGTTCACTTCTTATATGTCTTGCCCCCTTATATTTGCAAGATATGCTTGATTTGAAGGAAAGAATGACAGCCGAAGAATACGATTTTTTCACGAGTAAAGGATACTTTACCATTAGACGTTCCGACAAATTTTGTTGTGATACGTGGCTGGATATGACGATTGAACAATCGTTGATGAGGACGATGAAAATTCCTGGCGGCCTTACTCACGGTCGAGTAGTCAAGGACAGCGTGCTTTCCAAAGCGCCCGGATAGATGACGACATTAGCCCGATTAATCCTTTATTAATTTTTCAAAGAATGTGCATCGCAAAAGAATCTGATAAAGAACTTGAAACGTTCCTTGCGTATGAACTTGCTCCGTTTTCGTTATCGCTTTTCAATGAGGAAGGCGTGCGCAAATGCCTTAAATCTTCTTTATATAAGGCATTTGAAACATATTCTGGAGATATCAACTTTGGAGACGCCATGTATGTCATCAACGGAGGATACTTATTACACCGAGTCGTTTTCATCCATTTGCAATAACTAGGTCGCATTCATTAAATCGAAATATACATCCAATGCCGATGGGTATCCGGTATCCGGAACATGTAGCAGACCGTAGTACCAAATATGCGGAGCGATCCCGACGATGACGCAAACATTCTTCAGTGGATATACTTTGTGACGAGACAATGATCCCAACTGTGTCGCAGGTCAAATTTCTGGGCAATGATGAAAACAAGAACCTCTTCATTGGAATGCTGAAAACAAAATTTGAAGCTGTGAACTACATGGTCAAGCAAGCCACGGAAGATGCAGATTCATTAATAATCAATACGCCAATCAGCATTTCATCTACATTTGATCCAGTTATAGTTGTCGGCGAAGATGTAGATTTTCTTATTCTTTTGACGGCTCTATCTACGTGTTCAAACATATTTGTTCTGAAACCAGAAAAAGGAACGATTTTGCAACGAATATATTCAACAGAAAGTATCATAGATAAAACAGCCGCAGATAACATCCTATTCTTGCACGCTTTCAGTAGCTGTGATACAACATCGGCATTCTTCAATCAAGGGAAAATGAAATGGGCCCATTTTACTCCGGAAGAATCCAGATTTAAACGAGCTCGTTCGGCTATTTAAAAACCCAAACGCTGGCCCGGAAAGCATTGCTGAAACTGGAGAACGGTTCCTCCTTGCGTTGTACGGTTACGTTGGCGTCAAAAGTATGTCATTAAACACCTACAGACGTACATGTTTCACGAAGTCAGCATTTAAAAATAAATTTAATATTGCGTCGCTGCCACAAACAGAAGCAGCAGCACGACAGCATTCGGTCCGAAACTATCACTAAGTTTATCGGTGGTATGGAGTTGGAAAAAATGCAGAGCTGTAGGGATGGAAAAACAAGCAAGAATGGGCTAATTCCTGTCACCACACTCGAGCCCCTAGCTCCAGCAAACTTGCTAAAACTCATTTCTTGCAAATGCAAAAAGAGATGTCATGGGGCTTGTGGATGCAGAAAGGCTAGACTAAAGTGCTCCGTTATTTGCGCGAATTGCAATGGTACCTGCGATAATTCGGTTGTTGATCTGCAAGACAGTGATGAAGAGCTAGATACGGAGAAAGTTCTTCAGCAAATTTTCGACGAAATCGAGGAAGAAGGTGATAAAGTCGGAAAACTTCCTATCCGTGAGATTTTGCTCAGTTCTGAAGACGAAGAACTCGCAAAAACTGGTCCATCAGAGATAGCGGAGCGAAGGAGAATGCGCTAAAGTCAACAGTGCATTCATTTTACAAAAAAAGGTTGAAACATAAATTATAGGAAATATTTTCTAGTTTTGTAATTTATTACATAACTATTTTCACTGTAAAGTGAGTTGGAAAGGAAATATCGTCGACAAACTGTTTCGGAGCGCCATTTTTCCAATATAGCGGCTATTTCCGGAAACAGAACGAAGTGGCAAAGTAAAATTTCGGAAAGAGCACGTTAGAATCTATAAGTATACCAATTTTCAAAACTCCCCTAAAACTTCACAGGTAAAACTACCAGCTGATTACACTATAAATGATGCACCCAAAGAATCATCGAGTTCATAAAAAATAAACTTAAAAGCTTTGAGAGTATAAACGCACCCATAATTCTATTCATTTAGACAATTATAACATTACATTATTACTCTGGACAAACAGCGGTAACAGTCAGTGTAGTAAATAAGGGGATGGAAAATTGGTGATTATTTATTTCACACGTTCAGAGCATCAGCACTAACTCGGTGCTGTATGTGAGTAATTCTATGTATATATAGGCTATCGGAACTTATTTCGTAATTGTAAGCTTAATTTTGCTTTAAAAATGTTGCAGTTAGGTAAGTCGCAAAAACAACCAATAGCAGACAAAGTTAAAAACTTTATAGTGAATATGCCGGACTTAATTTATGATGGTTCTAAAGTTCAATGTCTAGATTGTAACATCGCTCTAATGTATTGGTCCAGAAGCCATCGCCAATGTCACATCGGAAGGAAACAGCATTCTGCAAAAGTGGCATACGAGACCGAGAAAATTTAAATTTGATTTATGTGTTACTCTTATTTTATGTAATCTATCGTTTCGTTTACTAGACAAAGAAGCATTTGTCTCCTTCTAGAATAAATATGCCAGATGTAAATTACCTAGTCGGACATGGTTACAAAATTTAGTGCCATTTGCTCGTGAACATATTGAAAAGGAATGAAATCGGAATTGAAAGATAAAAAACTGTGGTTTTGTGTGGATGAAACAACAGATTGTAAAACACATTCTGTGGTTAATGTAATGGTACGCCCAATGCAACCACATCAATCGTCATCCTCCATCTTGCTTGTTTCCAAAGGAGTTGTAAATTTTACTGCCGATGAAATTTTAAAAGTGGTGTTGAACTCATTGAACAAATTTGGTCCTTTAACTAAGCAACTTTTAATGTTTATGATTGCTAGTGCCGCAAACCTGCTTTCTTGGGGGCGATCTCTTAAAGAACACAGTGGTAACTTGTTGCATGTAACGTGTAAAATAGTAATAAATATAATAGTAAATGCATTGATTGCTAGTACAAAAGCAGTGTTTCTAAAATCCCGAACGTACCCGACTATTTAACAAACTGCGTCTGAACCACCACAGCCGGTTATTACACGTTGATGAACATGGTTGCAGGTTGCGTTTTACTACAACAAATATTTTGATCAAGTAAAGGTGGTAGTTTTAAAATATCATCCGACAGAAGCTGCAACTATGAAGAAAAGCCAGGAAATGTTTCAAGATAGTAAGGTTAAAAGAGATTTACCAACTATTCACAACAATTACTAGCGGAAGGAATAGAAAACTTACAAAATGTTTCGATGTCGTTAGTGAATTCTGTCCAAATTGTGAATGAAGTTCAAGAAATGTGGAAAGAAATTGATGTGTAATACGAAAATTTGAAAGTGTTCTTATATTAAGACAAATTTGTGAAGGTATGTGTGAAGATGCATTAAATTATTTCAAAGATTATTTTAAATATGCAAATATAACATCACAAGATATAGAACGGTCGTTTTCGGCATTAAAAAACATTTGTTCTTCACGTGGTACTCACTCGACTGAAACAGCGGTGAAAACATATCTAATGATTGAAATATTTACCAGATGTTACCCAGTTTGTTATGTCACAGAAGACTTTTAAAGCGATAAATGTTTCAGCACGTTTTATAATTTTTCTTACTTTCTATTTTATGTGTAAAGTTGTATGCGCTCGCCACGCCTCTGGCTGTTACTGCATATTTACTCAATTTACTTAACATATGAGTCTGTGCTGATGGCGTGAAGCAGTTTCATGGGATCTAGTTCGCCATCTATTGCGAGATATTACACATGCTATATAAAAAAGGGCAGTCTATGATATCTATCTATGATATTCAATTACCGCTGAAGGTTCTGAGCATGCCTTTCGAAACATATTACGAAATAACCTACTCTTCTGCTCATATGAAAATTGCTTTAAAAATAAGAATGTGAACTTTGCGTGGCGTACTAGTAAAATATTTTCCTTGGTAAGAGATTTATAGAAGATCACTCGAAAACGTTCAAAGCAGGTTCAAATACAACGCTGTTTATCCTTTTAGAAGCTATCCACATGAACAGCTCCTCTCGTCTTGTTCTGTGCTCGCTTTTAAAGAAACTACACATACTAGTACATTTACATACCTTGAGTGCTCTAGATTATCCTATTATTATTCCAAACTGTGGTACAATATCACTGGTTCTATTTTTTTCTTATATCAGCTTGTACTACAATATTTTCCGTATTTGCATGCATGTTGATATTTACATTTACATCTATATATGTTCGTGTATAGATGTATAGTAATATGCTTTCTAATTGTTATATTATTGTTACTATTATTCAAAAGCAATATACGCCTGGAAGTTGGATAGCCCTAGTCTCTTTTTAGGAGAAGGTGGTCCACACGATGAACCTAACTCACTATTAAAAAGCAGACTGGTCACAGTGTTAAATACAACATATTAAAATTTTTAAAGTCCGGTAAATTAAAAGAGCACTTCATCTTCGTAAAAAATACATAAAAACATCCTAATAACTTTGCTTTATAAAGAAAATGAGTTTTCGTAATGGTTTAAGAAATATAGAAGACGAAATAATAAAACGAAAAACAAGCTGTTGCGAGGTGTTTGCCTATAAAACATTTGAAATTTCTGATAGCATGATATAACAAAGCTCAAAATGGATTATCCAGTACCGTCGACCTCAAATAGCTGGAGAAACAGGGTAAAATTAGGTAAATTTCGGGAACGTAAATCTTTCCCCTTAGCAGTGCGTCGTACCTATCGCAAGGTACGTATATTAATATGTCACATTTAATAGAGACATATCCGAGTTAGAAATTAATGGATGGCCTAAAGTCTGGTTGTGTCTGAGTTTACGAAACCAAAATTTGCATTGGTGGCAAATACCTATTAAGCCAATTACCCCAAACATGGGTTCGCATTATACGATACTATATCGGTCGATCGCGATCGGTCAGCCCGCAACTTGTTTACTATTGTCGAACAAGAACAAAGTGAAATTGCTGAGACTTTAGAACAATACGCACAGTGAATGCTCGTTGGACTATGGAACATTCTACATTGCTTTTTTGTTTATAACATTTGGCACTGAAATTATCATTATTACAAATAATGGAACTTCAAGTTCTTCTAAAGAAATAAAATTTGCGTATGCTTCAAACTAGCTTTTTACGTTTATCTCAAATAGGTATTAGTAGTGTTGAAACCAGACGATTTTAGTTTATAAATTATGTGGCAGTTTTACTCCATATTGTAGTGTAATAATACACGAATGGTTAATTACCATTAGAAAATTCATTTATTATAATTCAAATTATCAAAATCACAGTTAAGGTTGGGGTTATGGTCTTCATATGACATTTGATGTAGCTTTGGGGTTCTATTTATACCTTTTCGACACCACGCCCACCACCTTTGAGCATTTTAATTCCCCTGCGGGTGTTGTCTCATTAATTTAACTCCAGCCAGAGACGTTTAATGGAAGAAACAAATGTGACCAGAAATAAAAATTGTTAAATATTTTTAAAAAGCATAATTTAATGGATAAAAGGAACTTTGTTAACATTTAAAACACATTTCATACTACAAATATACATTACAAGAATTCACATAAATTTACTGGAAATAACCAAGGATACATCGACGTACAGTACAGGTTTCTATAACAACAATACATTTGGATGGACTGAAGTCAAGGTGAATTAAAGTTTCGTTTCGGGAACAACGGAGAAATACAGGAGTGTAGTCCTGGTTTCGAGAAGAAATAAAAGTTTGTTTGGTTAACGACGATTGAATTGACAATATAGAAAAGTCAATAAAGAAATCTAAAAATATATTAAAAAAAAGGATTTTAAGAAGAAGTATTAGTAAGAAAAAGAAGTATTAGTAAGAAAAGGAACCTCACCATACAGAAGAAGAAAGAATTGATGAAAGGGAAGAATCCATTAAGCTGCGTCGAGAAAAGAAGTGAAAAGAGGAGATACAGGAAGAACCGTTAACGGAAAAGAAATTACACTTACACATTCACACACTAAATAGGTAAATATTTGGATTTTATGTTCAATATTTTCAAAAATTCATAAATATAATTTGTTATAGTTTATGCTTTTTATATCATTATTTACGAGCTAGACCGGTGCAATACTTGCGGTACTTTGAAGAAAATTTAAGTGAATTCTCAGTACAATATACTAACCAGCAATGGTAGTACTTGGAACGAAGCCAGGAAAACGGCGGCTTATAACACCACAAGAGAAATACATACTTTCATATTAAAAAAATCTAGTATCTAGCCTAATCAAGTTGTTTTAGTAGTTTAGTAGAAATGCAGCTTTCAAGAAATACGTAAAGTGCCCCTTCATCAGTTCCTTTCTAAGGTAAGGATCATAAAGATCCTACACCTACGCGTGTTTTATGTACCTATGTATTTATCTGTATATGCATATATGCGTATGATTTACGATTTCATCACGTGGAGCTAAACTAAAAAAAGTGTAAATTTTCGAAACCGGCATATCTCTAGCAATATTTGTTTGTAAAACCTTTAAAAATAATTTTTGTATAGATAGTAGTTTTGTTGGATTCAAATATGATTTTTACCATCAAAGCGTTAATTGCCAAGAGGCGGTGCTGAAATATAAACCTATGTATACTTAAACGGACTCATTGGTAAATATGCATCTACAAGAAATGCATGTGTATCTTGTTCTTTTTCACGTATTAGCATTGAATTATATTCGAAAACATATTTTAATGAAGGTTTAAAAGTGTAGAACAATTAATATTAAATTAAAATTAACAATAAAACTTATATCATTTTATAGTAGCACAGCTTTTAAAGTTCGAAAACCTTGTAACATTGATTGTACAAAGAATTTGCAAATCAGTGTTGAAAATTTATCAAATAAGTATGGCATCAAACAAACTTGTTAGAATTTCAAGCAACATAGGTTTTTCTCTCGCTATTTGTTCCTTGTTGTTGTATGTACAGTTTAAGAATAAGATTTCTTTTGATCTAAGGCAGTAAAACGTTAAAAATGTTTAACTCGTTCAATAAAAAAGTACAATTTAGACTAGAAACCGAATCTGCGAATGCTATTCCATTCCTTGGCACAAAAGTAATACAAGTACAAGTAACACTAGGGAATAGAGTTGCACATATCATTGACGAGCGTTTTCTTAATAATAATCAAAAACTATTCCATACACTTTTTAGTAATGGAAATCCAAAATATTGGCTTGGGCAAATAGTCGTAACAGCGTACAATTACGAAATAAGTTACGACAGCATAGCTGACTCCCATTATAGTCAGTACTAAATCGATGCTGTATGCAAGTAGTTCTGTGTATATGTAAACTTATTTCATCATTACCGCTGTTTACCCAGACTAAAAAAATTACTTGCTTAGTCAATTAATTTTCAATTAAATTTATCCGAAATCTCCTTTAGAACCCCCAAATAATAATTGGCAAGTACAATTTAAACGATTACCAAATATTACCAAACGTAATTTTGGTTCTGTGGCAGTAGGCGCTGAAAACTATTGACGATTAAAACGATGAAATGATAGATATATTAGTTACAGTTGACATATTCTAAGGTAACTTTTACAGAGTTTGCATTTCATTAAAGGATAGCAAGTTATATTCTATATAAAATAGTCGAACACACAAGTTGAATAAAGACTAGATGCATCCCCAGATAGATGAAATGTAATTCCTTAATTTTTGCTTGTCTTAAAACCATCAATTCTGAAGACAAAGTTTAAAAATTCCTTTCAGCAGCTGAGAAAATTAAAAAACAAAAAGTCTTTGAGCTACAGAAAAACATTTTATTTTATTCAACGTTGTATCCTCCAACCTCTACATACTTTTCAGCTTTGGTTTGAAATTTCGGTATTGTTATTCAAATTATTATAAACATGCTCTTTAGTAGGTATATCTCCACAAGAAGAAGTCCAATTGACTTAAATCGGGAACTAGTCAACCAATCGACGGCTTCGTAATGACCTCTTATTTCGAAAATGTTTCTGGAAATAATTCTTACCAACATTGTTGAGTGTGCACGGCATCCATCTTCTTGGAAAATACATTTTCAAAGATAGGTCTCTTACTGCAGGTAGAAAAGAATTTTGGAGCAATTCCAAACACGTATGTTGGTTTACCGTTTCACTAAAATTGATGTCGTATAGGTGAAGTATAGTGCTTGAATTAGATCATTTTGCGTGAATCGGGTTTGCACTACTTAATGATAACACATCATCCACTCTTTTATCAAACCCTAGTGATAAATGCGGAGTAGCGATGTCAACTTTAATAACAATTGAATAGACTTATGTATTCATCATGTTGCGGTACAGTTTTCCTTACTTTATATTCGCTACTGAATACTCATATCTTTATTTCATATCATACACTTGCAATCATCCATTAGCACTTTGTTCACACCCCTGGACACTATCGTAACTTTTCTGCAAATCGAAAGTTTTAAGAAATAGGCATTTGGATTAAGAAGTGTCATTAATTTATAATGATATAAAGAATATGTGCATTTGGTGTCTCTTCAGGACTTTACTCTGACAAAAGGCCTTTGGAGCTACTTCGATACAAGTCTTACGGAGCTTGGACTCCGATCACGTTGCCCTGGTGTAAATCCAACCACATTTTTGTGACCTTTCATTCAACATATATGTAGATTCTGCAGTTTATCGTGAAATATTATTACTTAATCCCAACGCTTACGCCTATTTCAATACAGTTGTGGTACTGTAAACAAGCGTTAGCGTGAACAATCCGCTAATGTGAACAGAAATATTTTGACAGTATGTGCTCGCTAGTGTTAAGAGCGATACTATCTAACAATTTTCATAACTTGTTAAACGTAGATTCCTGGGAAATAATTGTTCACTTATTTGTATTTCATTTATCATACGTTTCAAACATGTGCATTGGTGTATGAAAGCGGCTTCTATGCACCGTAAGCGCCTAGTGCACGTACCAAAGTTTGATGTTACGTTTCCACCCATTTAAAAATCTTTATTAATAGCAGTCCCATGCTCGTTGTTGAATTTCTATATCATTCCCCTTAAAAAAACATCTTAAAGTTGACGTCACTAATATGAACATATTCGATAATTATAACAGCGACGGTTTTTTGTGTTTACATTATCTGAACTGTACTATATACACAAATCTAGATTTCTTTTATGTACGGTCAAAGCGCGACATAGACTAATAGTTTCTGTCGACTTTTACATATTGTTATTTTTATAGTGGCTACAAATAACTTCAATCTTATCTTATTTACTATTCATTTATTCCGCTCAGATGACAAGTCGGAATAAATCACAATTTGCGAATAAATTTAGTATAAAACGCTAAAAGCCTCTCTTACAAGTTCAAGGGGCCTGTTTCAATTTTACGGCCCGTATCACTTAGTCCACAAATCAAGCGCCTGGAATTATAAATACGGTAAAATTTGAAACGGCCTTCTGTCTTTCACGCAGGCGTGCTTATGATTCAACATCTAGCAGCCGGAATGTATCGTTTAAAACTCAAACAATTAAATTCGAGGATGAATTGAACCGATAAGGAAGAAAAACAAGGAGGAATAGGTAATTGAATATTATTTTGTTTTTACGTTGCTCCCGAGATTAATTGTTTTTTCAGTTTTAATGAGGTAATATCAAATGCTCTTTTTGATGTTGTTTACCTTAAACGTTGCGTCTAACGTATATTTTGAGTAGCTTTTAATTTATCTATAAAAATGTATATTTTCCTCTGAACAAATTTACAAAAAAACGTAGGTATAAGTTAATAAAATAACCGGGATGATGAAAATTGCATTTTCATGTTTGTACACACGGAAAAAGCTTTTTGAAAGAATTGTCATTTCTTTAGTCATACTATCCTAATACAACGAGAATTTATATAGTTATATGATAGAAAGCGAAAATAATAGGATATACAAAAATCAATTATCGTGAAGCGCTTAACAAGGAAGGAAGCGTATTATTGGTGCTGCTATACGGAAATTGAAATATACATTTTTAACGCAAGGGAAGTGTTTTGTTCTGTTTCGCTTCATCAGCGTCCACTTATTGCTCCTAATAATTCAACAGGAAGACAAATTGTTAATTTTGAGAGAGAAGTAAGTTAGTCTACTATACCCAGATAGCACTAATTTTTCTAGAATCAATAGGTATTAAGATCGTCAAGAGCCTATATGCCACTGCATTTAATACTATTAACAATTGATATTGAAATATGATCTAATATCTGAACAAATGCAAAGGTGCAAAGTTACAGTACAGGCTGTAGCGTGATTAATCCAAACAAATAGCACTCAATATCGCATTTAAACTCGTTAGAGTTTTAGACTAGGTGATGGCATCACCATTGACATTGTAATCCAAAAGAAATTATTTAGTATAACTATAAGCAAGAGCACAGCAAAACACGGATGTAAAGCAAAAAGTAATTTTCAATTGATTATAAATAGAATTCAGTATAAATTAATATAAATAAAATTCTATGAAATTTATTATTTAAATTATTCCTGTATATTAGCACCAAATTTAAATAGTGCGATAACTTTAGGAACGCCAATAAAATTGGTAAAAGTATGTACGAGAGCACTTCATCACTATCATCCATACAGTTTTAAAACTAATAGACAGATACATCTAGTATTGCTAACGCTTTTGGAAAACAAGAAGAAGGTTTTCTTCGGTGCTAGTTTAATTATCTGGTGCCCTTTTTAAACCGATGATTTTAGCTTAATAATAACTAAAATTAAAGCGTAAAATAAATTACTAAAATTATTTTCGACAACTAGGTCGCAATGTGTATCTTGGTTTCCGGGTTGAAATCGCGTTTGGTGTGGCGTTGGTGCCGACGTTTCGTCCACTGTTGCAAGGGACATTTTCAGGGCTGCTTGAGCAACGAGCAACAAGCATTGTCATTGTTGACGATATATAATCATTGCCATTGTTGAAGATGTAAATAATTCAAGATAATTCATAGAAGCTTAAACCAATATACAAGTCATTTAAAAATGTGTTGATTGCAGGAAGCAGTACATAACTGTCATTGTACAATTTTTATTTTCAACATGCAGAGATACACATTAGTTTTTCATTTTATTCTAACTTCCTATTAATAATAAAGGTAATAAACCGTTCGAATTAGCCTGAAAAATAGCAACCGTTTATCTGTTGAGTCGTTGAACCTAACTCAACGTTTTACCCCAAATCTCACTTTTTAATGAATATTTGAACGTGTTTGACTAAAGCGTTTATTCTTTCTAATTACGTATCCAGATGGATACAGTGCGAAAGTATACACTGAAACGTGTTCAAGTGGTTAAACGCTGACTCGTCATAAAATTGAATTTGCAGCTATTCGAGTAGGATGGCGAAGTAAATTTCGTACTTATTCGCAATAAAGGTTGTAAAGTTACAAATACATTTGCATGCAGGTCGCTATAATATACTATACTTTTAGGGCGCAACATTTTATGGTCGAGCGATGTCTACGTAAACTGACATTAGTGCCTATAATCTACAAACATTTGTAAATGAATAGTACTAATGTATGAGTAAAATCGCCCAAGAAATTCAGGCAAACTAAAAATTAACCAGTTATTAAAAATAAATTTACAGGCCACTGATTTGGAAATGAGATTTCAATCGTAAGAAATACAAAGCAAATATATATTTCCTGAAATAATTGACGTCTATCGCTATAGTCTATCATAACTACAGTGATCTATTTCTTTCTCATATTCTTGCCACTCCAAATTATTGAAGTTAGTGAGAGTTCAAATCATTAAAAATTGTTTGACACATAATGAATGTGGATAACATTATGAATAATTAGAGAGTACATTATACTGAACTAGATCGGAATTACAAATAAGGCAGTTTGTGAAAATATGTAATTGTTGTTGTGTGTGAATAGTAAAGAGCTGTCAGTTGCTATCGATAATACTGTATCGTATATCCGCAGTCTTCATATACAAGGTTATCGACTAATGCGTTTCCTATATGTGTCGTCGGTAATTTCCTAGGCGGTATTTCGACTGAATAAAACGTGACTTGATCTATGAATTAAGTGTATTGTACGAGATTTTGGTATTTTTTACATAAGAAATATTCTTGGTTTGGGAAACTGTGTCAGTGTTAAAACTGCAAACATTTTCAAACAAAACGGCGCACTATGATCTTAATCTTAATCTTATGATTTTGAGATAACCATGCGGTAGCTATAGTTACCAGCGGTAATAACAAAAAATTGAATAAACAGTTACACAGTCCACATGCCAATCATTAAATATCGCTAAGAGAAATTCGTGTGTAAGGCACAAAAGATGCATGTATTTCAGATGTTATTACAACTCATTTATAATAATTGGAAATATAAAAAGATCATATGGCATATATCGCTCATGTATATATCTATACAACCCGTTTCAGAACATGCAACAAATTAAAACAGAAGAAAATTCATGCAAAGGAGAACAGAATTTGTAAACCGAAAACATTTCCTACTAATCTAGGAAGGCTCAAATTATTTTTGTATGCTTCAGACGGAAATTGTTGGAAAGCACAAATAAACGCGAATGTGTGTTATTTAAAACAAGAAATACAAACGCTAGTAAAATTAGGCGCAGATATTAAATAAGGTCAAGTGTATATTAAGATAGGTCGTGTAGATTTAATTTGACGCTCACCGCGTTTGCTTGCATCTAACACCGCGTTTTTCGTATCTGTATAACTCGGGAAGGGGTCATATGGAAACGGAGAAAAGATTGCTACGGATGGTATGTCCATGGACGAATGGCAAAGAGTTTGGGATGAAAACGAAACCACGGCGCAATGGACCAAATGCTTAATACCAGAAGTAAAATCTTGGGCCGACTGTAAATTTAGAAAAGTTAACTATTCTACAACCCAGTTTCTGTCCGAGCATGGCTCCTTTGAATGCTACGCAAAACGTATGGGCAAAGTGGAATAAGCTATGTGCTTTTACTGCGCACAAATGGACACTGCGGAACACACTGTGCTAGATTGCACTGATTGGTACTTTCTTCGAAACCAGCTTGAAATGGATGTGGAAGTGAGATTCACAGTGGAGAACACAGTGCAGTACTCATATAATTTTGTAAATAAATTTAGCGCACAAGTTGTGAAAAAAACCCGGTATGTATGGAAACAATAAACTGGTACAATAATGTAGTTCTTCGTAGAAATTCTTAAAAAGTGAAAAGTGGTTGCATCAGGATCGACATATTATAGCGTGGGCACCGCACACAGCGGATCGAGTTGAGAATTGAAAATTTTGGATGAAAGCATAGGGATGACGTATAATAAGAGAAGATCTGTTGTTTCGTAATAACTATTTTATAGAAAATAAAATATCCTTTATACTACTCAAAGGGCTCAATAACATATATAAGTTGGTTGTAATCCAAGTTCATACGTGAGGAAGTATGGAAGTGCACGTTATACTGTGAAATGTAGATACGGTGTTATTTTTACCTATGTAAGAGCCCGAAAAGGTGAATATTTTGATGTATTCTTCCAACCGTTGCCAAGCTATTTAAAAAACCGAAAATCGAGAAAATTGTGCAGCTAAGGAAAAAATCAGACATACTTCCCCACAAACTTAAATTTTTTTAATTTCCGCGTTCGGGATGTTCTCTTGTTACTTTCGTGTACTTACTATTAATTGTCTTTAGAAATTTTCTAAACGATCAACGTTGAAGTTAGAAACCGTACCAACCAAAAATTATTAGAAATCCTACGTTTTCATATCAAAGAAGATAATCATATCCACATGTACATGATAAAATGCGCACTTAAAAATACTACCAGCCCACGACTATAATGATGATGTTTAATGATGTTGTCCAAACTAAGGCGTTTATCAATCCGAACATTAAGATCCATTGCTAAATTCCACACCATACAGTCCACTTTCATACGCCAATTTGCCTCAAGAACACCTTATATAATATTGAATCAAACACCAAATCTAAAGAACGCCCAAACCCAGTCGGCAATATGCTATATTCTTAATGAACATGAAATACATACATACACACATATGTATATACGAGGTTAAAACCATTGCGTTATAAAATAAGTATAGTATACCCCCTAAGAGGAAAGTGGTATAACCACTCTATGTTTCTATTTAAAGCAACTACATTCCGATATTGATTGCGGCCGTTATCAAAACTACCCCTCACTGTTCTACGCATTATATCTAGGTACAATGTAACATCCTATTGTTCCTGTACGTGAACAAATATTATGATTAAACCGCTAATTCATGTTGTTTGTAACAACTTCAACAGATTTCATCCTGTGTCAGGCATTATCCACTATTTACAAAAGGTATTACCCTAATTCTGATTTTGATAGTTTACGTACTTATTACTGTTACTGTTACATTACTATTTATGTATCTTATGCATCAGATATAAAGTATTCCCTTTGTTCCCTGGAATTTACCTCATGTTGGATAAATAGAAATTATTAATAATTAGTTTCTTTCTAATTCTGTACCAACGTGGTCTTCAACTTCAACGCCCTTGCTTAAAATTGTTCTTGGCTTTTGTATTGCAATTGGGGTAGATTCATCAAGCTTAACACAGCCTAAATTAGTTAGTACAAATTTTTTTGTTAAAATATTTACTGTAATAACACTATTATTTTATAAACGAATACTAATTTTAAACTAAAGAGTGCGACGTAACGCGCTACTGAAATAGAGGTCCCGCTAAAAACGCTGGCATGGTTGTTCACATATGGCATAAAATCTTTCTTTTAGGTTGGATGGCTTTTGATATAGAATTACAGAACAAACTTGAAATCAATAGCATACTCCAAAACTAGGAATCAATAGATACTGAACTTTTACAGAGACTGTAGTAGTCAAAACTAACATTAACTACCTATCTGAAATACAATGCAACAAACGTAATTTAGTTTAAAAAAACTGGTTGGGCAATTTGTAATTATAAATTTCACTGTCACACAGCTTTAGTCGAATTTGTAGATATATCTATATTTTCGCAGTGTCAAATGATCTAGTAGTGCGTACTATGCGCAATAAAATTATATCAATTAATTACCTAGATTTTATTTAACTTTGGTTAAAACTTGGAATAAACCAAGGTGGGCATTTTCAGCGTATTTAACTCCACTACGTTAACTATGTATAATAGCGAAATGTAAACAACAATGTCAACATTGGTTCGCAAAGTGTAGTTCACTCATAACAAGGAGTCTCGACGTATCATGTGAATACGTTGCAAACCTTTCAAAACCACTTGGCTACAAAAAACGTTGATCTACGGATACCTTCTCAACTGAAGTAGCCAATTCAACACAACTCACAAAATTCCAAACATATTACCAAATTTTCATTCTTTCCATTCTTTGCTTTTCTTGAATGGTATAGATTTCAAGAATGGTGATTACGTCAAGTTGCACTTCGTTAAATTTTTTGCAGATAAGAGCAAAAAGTCTTATAAATATGCGGGTTATGGTGTTGTTTGATGAGCAGCAAATAGTATGTAATTGGAAATATAGATATCACTAAATAAAGCAATTGGATTTGAGTATATCGCAATCTAGTATCTGAGTCTTAAAGATAGATCGATGTTATGAATGGCTACTTTGGTGAATAATTAATTCCCTTAATTAATTTACCCAACATTCACAAGAACTTGCGTCTATATAATGGAAAAACCAAACTAAACCAATTTAATATGACGATTGACATATCAGAGCGGTTTCTAAAAATGTTTCAATTAAATTAAACGAGATTGTTCACTAACTTAGCTCTCCATGAACCTGTAAGAGCTTTCTAGATATTGGCCGTTACTACTGTTTAACTGGGGGTAGAACATTTACACTTTAATACCGGAAACTACTAATTGGCAGACCGCAAGTAGGTAACTTCAAATCAAGCAACCCATATCTTAATTAATAATCATTAAGCAATTATAATTATTAAGGCGTAACTAAGCAGCTGTTAGAGACATATCAAGCATATATGTATTGTAGTTTCGTATAGTAATTAATAAATTGATTAAAAAGTTTGACACAGGCTTTTAGGAAAAATGCTCGAATCCATCGAGGTTATTCCTATTTGCGAATTTTTTAAATAAAACTAATAGATACATGGTAATTCATGTAAAAGATATGACGCCATCGATATTTTTTAATATCAATTCCCACCTTAATTGTGGATTGTAAGAGGTCAGATTTTTCTGTATAAAAGAAGATTATTATAGATATAGGCCGAATAACGAATTTTTTTAGAAAACTATGTTGAAAGTTCAAAATACTAAATAAATACTTATAATGCAAAATTAAAAACAAGACTAAATTAAATGTTCAAATTGCGCGCTTTTGGCACCCTTACAGTAGCCAATACCATTAGTAAATTCTCTTTGAATATATCAATAATTTGGGGAATTTTTGGTTTTAAATCTTACAAATTTACTGGCGGATTAAAGTACACTTTACTTTTCAAGTATCACCACAAAAAGTAATCTATCCCTAATCCCCCTAATCCCTATACAACAATACGGCAAAACCTAATTCAAATAAAGGCTGCATAATGGGGACGTGCTCCATTTTGTTGAAAGAGAAAGTTATTCCTTGGAGGATCGGGTTTCTCTGGACCTTGATGCAATGTTATCACTGCAGGAATGAGGTCATCTTAAAGAAAATTCAAATATGTTACACTGGTTAGGATCCCATCAAAGAAATGGGAGCCCCGAATTCATTCGTCAACTATGCTGCACCACACATTCACGATTTTCAGGCATCGAGTATGCAATACTCCATCGTCCATCGTTCATTATAGATTCTTTTTAAGCTAATAGCCATAGTTTTTCCTATTGACATCTTCGTTTAAAATAAAGTAATTCAGAAAGAAATAATCCTTTTACAAAATCATCATCATGACTACATAGCTGTGGCATTGATTTCGCCGATTGAAATCGTTTTCAGTTAGCTATCTTATGATGTTTACTCTTTTTCCAAATTTGGTGAAAGAAAGACGCGATCATATTTAAATTAGTTGCAATGTGCGTAAGTATTGAGTAATGACTACATTATACTGCTAACAAAATATTAAACTGATTGTCTGCGGTTATTGAAGTTCAACCAGACTTAGAAAGACAAAGAATATGCCCAAATTCTTTGAGTTTCCAAACGAAATATTGCAAAGAATTTAATTCGAACAATGACAAAGTAACTACCCAATAACCACTCCAAATACGTTAACTTTGACAAACAAAAAGTACATGTATTCTTTAAAGAATTAAACAACTCTCAGGCAAAGCATGGCAGCGTGCAAGTATAGATTGGCATAGCAATGTGTCTACTTACAACCGCTTTAGTACAACTTCTTTTCTTAACTAAACCTTTAATTTTTACCATCAGCAAATATATATATATATATCCGATGATCTGCATTAAAAACTCAGGCGGCCCGGCAAGTGGTTCACTCGCCAAGAATTGAGTACTTGCGTTCATGGTGAACAATGGATAATAATGCGGTTATCTAATGCATGATGAATCACCATGTACGTATTAATTCTATTTGAAGAAATGCGCAAATAAAGATATAAATCGACGACGGTCCAAGCATTATCTCCAAAAGTTTGTCCCTGAATTTTAAACGAACTTATGCAGCACTGTATAAGAAATAAAGAAAGAGAATATTATTTCCAATCATACTTTTTAGAACCGTAAATAGATAATATATTTTGCATTCGGTTTGGTCCGGTTGCTAAACTCGTCTAGAAATCCACATATATAGAACTCGTGCCGATCTATTTCCAATACTCAAATCAGTATTCTAAGGGTCCGATCTGAGATTTCGTAGTCAACAAATGAAACCACAATCGCAAAGCAACACTAATTCCTTAGCACATATAGTGGATCATGGATAGTGTTAGGATTTTTACTATTTGAATTTATCACCTTATGTAGTAGTTGCATATATGTCAGTAATAATAGGTATGCATGGCATTGCGCAGTGACACTGGAGGTGAATATGTAGTGGTATAAATTAAACCATAACATGGCGTAGTCGTGAAAAAGGTGAAAGAAAATATCTAAATACAAATATAAGGAAGAAAAAAAGATACAAAGAAAAATAGATTACCTAAACCAACCACGAAAATGTGTTGAAGGGGATCTGAAGGTTAACTGGAAAAAGATTAAACAATGTATTGAATTGTATGCCACAGTCACATGATGTGATCAAAAAGATGAAAAGATACAGCTAGCTGTACTATTGCATACTAGATATAGGTGAAGAAGGTGTGGAAATATTTAACAATTTTGAGTTAACTCCAATGGAAAAAATTGCATACAAACAGTTCTAGAAATGTTTGACAAATACTTTGTTCCCAAAAGTAACGAAAGAATAGAGCGCCACAAATTCAATACACGAATTCAACAACAAAGTATGAAACATGTGACAAGTAAGAAGAAAGGAAGGTGTACCATGTGACTATGGAAATCTGAAAAAGAGTCCAATCAAAGATAGAATTGTATGTGGTGTTCAAGATGACAGAATTAAAGTGAACTACTGCGAGAAAGAAAATTAGACGTACGGTAAGTCATCGAATTATGTAAAGGTGCTAAATAGACAGAGGAATATATCCAACTATTGAGGGAGGAGAACAATGCTGAAATACATTGGGTAACAAGACAAGAGAGAAGGACGGAAGGTAGTAATCGAAAAAGAGAAAAATCGCTAGGTATGTCACGAATAGGAAAACCCCAAAATGTTACAACACAGTGTACTAGGTGCGGTAATAACCATGAAATTAACAGAAACTCTCTAGCCATAGGTAAAAGTTTTAATCCCTGTTACAAACGATCATTTTAGTAAAATGTGTGGAACAAAACAAATAAACACAGTTAGTGACAATGTTTCCGATGATTTAGTTCATGTACCTGATATTGTATTTGGTACTATACATTTTTGTAAAGATAATGATTGATTTAAAAATGTAGTATGTGATAGTAGACTGTTATAAAGCAATGAAATTCAAATGACATACTGTCATGGGGTTACAGGTCAATTCAATCCCAGAAAATACGTTTAATATGTTTAACTTACAAGTAGATGACAACATAGAATGTAGTCCACTTAATGTTTTAAATTACAATGGTAGCAAGATTCATGCTAAAGCTAAGTGTATATTGTCGGTTAAAAGCAAATCACAACATAAACATGTTACATTTATTATTTTCAAATACTCCAAAATATAATATATAATAAACTCCAGTACCAGGTATAGAAACAATTAAGAACTTTGAGTAACGAGTAAATATTATTGAATGTGGCACACTTTCAGAATATAAAGATTTATTTGAAGGTAAATGGCAAAATTAATATGAATCCATATGAATTTAAGTTAAAAACTAATTATGATACTGTAATATAGAGGTCTCGTAAAGTTCCTTTTCAACTTATGCACAAATTAGAAATAAAATTGGACAAAATGGTTAGACAAGATATTAACTCCCCAGTGACTGAACCGACTGAATTTGCCACCTTTTGAACCTTTATTTCGTGATAGATCATATCGATACACAGAAAAACTAGTACTTTGTTTTATATCACTTATTTAAATAAGTACCATATGGTATAACCGCTGGTCTTTTCCATAGGACATTTAAGAAAAAGAACTCAATTAAGAAAAGTATTAGAGAGCGAGATTAGAAAGTAAATTCGATACAGAATATTTTAAATCTGAAAGATGTTAGTAAGTTTTTGAGTATGCAAATTTAAGTCTCAAAGTTTATACCTAATTTAGTTCAAAAGATTTTGCATTTGAGAGAATAAATTAGAAAGGATACGTTTTGAAACTGGACGCACGAATATGAACAAAAATATCACAATGTGACACAGATTTTAACAAGAAAGCCAGTTTTGCAAGATTTTAATGAAAAAGAAGAAATAGTTCTTTCGGTAAAAAGTTCTCCGTTTACAATGGGTGAACTTATATTACAAAGAGGTTGACCAGTAACATATGCATCAAAAGTTCTAACCGATACACAACTTAATTTGCGCGAATCGAGAAGGAGATGCTAGTGATAATATTTAGTTTTGGGAGATTTCATCAATACTTATATGGCAAATATTTTAAAATAGAATTGACCATAAACTCTTGGACACAATTTTCAAGAACTTTTAGATAAATGCCCGCTCCGACTACAGAGGCAAACAATTAAATTACAGGCTTATGATATGGAAGTGAAATATAAGCCAGGGAGTCAGTTATATTTTACCTATACGTTATCCAGAGGACATAACTCCAATAAAATGGACGAAACAGATTATTCTACAATTGATATTGAACCACACTTTAACCTCATTGAATGTTGGAGCGTGATACAACAAAAATGTAATCATATAGTGGAAGAAAGTATTAGAAACACAGCATTAATAAAAGTGAAGCAAATAATTAAAGGAGGATTGTATTTTGGGACTATGAAAGCTGTAATTACAATCACTTGGGAATCGAAAAGACAATTCTTAGGACTAAAGGATACATATTTTAGCTCGATGTTTACAGGAAAGTAGAAGGGAAAGAAGAAAATTGTGGCATATGTTTGAAGTTTCAGAATAACAGCAACGAGCAATGGTTAGATAAAGGCTTACATAGAGGACCGCCGCAAATGCTGGTAACCGACGTATTTGAGTTCAATAACAAAAACTACTTGTTGGTGGTTGATATATTTTCACGTTATCTAGAAGTAATATAATTAAGCAGGCGAATTAGCAAGTCAATAATTAATCATCTCAAAGAGCTATCTTAGCTAGACATGATAAGCCAGTTATTACATTAATACATCAGTATGTATATATATACGTAGGTTTCAATATTGATAGCAATCACGGTTATTATGAGTTGCCCAATTTGCGCCATTGCGCTATGCGAATACAGATAGCTTCATATTATACATTGAAACTGAATGTGTGAATTGTGAAGCCATCTGTATTTGTATAACGCTGTGTTATCATTGCATTACAGTCGTTTCAGATAGTTGTAGTACTATTAGCGCAAATTGAGCAACTCATAATAACCGTGACTGCTATGAATATTGAAACCTATGTACATACATATATCCCAGTGTACCAGTGTTTATACAATCTATTGTCATATCTTAGGTGAATATAACTACAAAATAAGAAACTTGATCAAATATAGTGGTACTAACTGTTCACCTTTCATACCTATTATTTTACCAAAGTTTAGTAGGAATGCTACCCAGACAATACTGATCTGTTAAAACTGAATATATCCAATCTCCGTTCCAAGTACCGAGATGAGAGAAGTTTTCAAATAAATATGATGCATTTACCGAAATTACTATAACTTACATTTCAGCATAATACATCGCATTAAACGTGTTTGTACATGTATATGTGTACAGAGGTTAACGGTATGTCTTAAGGTCTTTATACAAACTTAGATTTGACGGCTGCATGTTTTGTAGTTGACGCTTGATTCGCTATTTGATCACAGTGCAATTATCCGATGTCAATTAAACACATCTGCGCTAGCAGGAAATTACAAACGTTGATCGTTACTGCATATAATACAATCATAGATTGCTTTCGCATAAAGGACATGATACAGTAAACATAATTTACAAAGAAGTATCAATTATTGAAACCGCTTCAGCTATATAAACCAGACAGTAGTCCATAAGACAATACTGAATAACTGACAATCAGGTATCTTTATCATATACAATCTTTGTTGGGATGTTGTCGACGTAAGTAGAAATAAAGGAGTGCAGATTCAATTTTAAGTTATATACCATGAAAACACTAATCTGGCGCGAGATACATTCATTTTACGGTAGAATTTAAATTGCAGATTACCTTAACTATATTTTTAGATAACACGAAGTAGTACCTGAAAGCTCACAATAGAATATACACATGAAACAATTTACATGCCTTTTCACCTAATGAACAGACACTTGCGAGACAGAAATGTCGAGGATTCCGAGAATATTTTTCTTCGTTCGTGTGTATACAAGTTGACATACGCAGACTGTACAATCAATCTATGTCGTCAGTTCGTTAATCATTTTTCAGTTAGCCTTGCAGCACTTTTATCTCTTATACCTTAAGTTTTGTTATATACACAACACAAAACTTATCTATCTTTTCTTAAACGTTGGTCTCAAGTCGGAGCGCGCATAAAACCCGGAAGAAATACCTACATTAGAGGCAAGTCTTTTTAACCTTTCCAATTTCGCAAAAATTCTTTCTTCGGCTTCTTGATACTTTTAGACCAGAACTCCCTTTCAAGGTTAGAAGAGATCATAGAACGAATATTATGCGGAAGGTCTACATAGTCGCTAGATACATTTAATATATAAAAAGTTCCTTAGGTCTCCCTTTTATGGGTGACGTCCAGGGGCGGCTCCCCCATTAGTGCCGCTGAGCTGCAGAACCACCAGAATAACGCCTCAATTTATTCATTAAGCATTAAATATTAACATTCAGCATTTACTGAGTATTTCATTAAAAATATTAAATTTCTATATTTTAATAATATAATTATTTGCTCCTACGAAAAGTGCCACAGCTGCACAACCATGCAAACGCAAGCGCAACGCACTCATAATTTCCGAGAAAGTCGTCTCTGCAGCGCAGTTCTTTGCAATACAGATAAATTCATATACGAAGTAAATCGATGATAGGCGACGGTCTTTGGCACACGGGCGCGAGAACGTCGAGATGAGCTGCAATTTTGGCCAGCGGTGGTCAGTGGTAGTCGGTCGATGTCAATGTACGCATTGCGGGCGTTTAAAATTATGACTACGTGTCAGTATTATGTAAAAATATTGTTTCTGATATTGTTTTTAAACTCGGTGAAACTAAGTTTCAAAACCTTAAATTTTAACAACAACTGGTAGTAAAGAGCGTGGTCGTACTTTTCCTGTACTCAATATTGAAGTGGCCGGTAGAAGTTGTGGAAAAACTTTTAAAGGACAATTTAATAAAGCCATATACCTTTCTAATAATTGGATTTGTGGCTGTGGCGAAAAAAAGCGCTTTTTTGTTTTCCGTATGCAAACTGATTACGAAGAAAAGAATTGGCGGAGAAGGGCGTACGTGATTTAATACATTTAAGCAAAAAAGTAAAAAGAACATGAAACAAGCCGTTCGCGTATCAGCAATCAAATCAAATTTGCATTATTTGGAAAAGTGAATATTCAAGCTCAACTTGATTCTACTTATTGGACAAATATACAAAAGCACAACGAGGAGCAGCCTTAAGAGGACATGATGAAAGTGAATCATTCGAAAATCCCGGTAGTTTTCTGGGTTTGGTGAATTGTACGCCAGAACTTGATAAAACACTTAGTGAACATCTTAAAAATGCAACTGTTTTCACAAGCTAACAATAACAAAAAATGATAAAAAGCTCATTGCTTAAAGTTATGACGGGGCAGCTGTAATGAGTGGATTACATGGCGGAGTTCAGGCAATAATCCAAGAAAGATACGAAAATGCACATTTCGTACACTGCTGTGCTCATCAATTAAATTTGGTGATGTCACGAGCATGTTCAATTAATCCTCAGGCACGTGTCTTTTTTGGAGATTTACATTGACAGTTTTTAGGCATTCGCCGCAAAGATTCGCGGTTCTAAAGCAATTAGTAGGGAAAAATGTACCCCATTCTTCAGCTACGCGTTGGAATTTCAATATTCGTACGGTTAATGTGATATATGAACACAAAGATTCTATTATAGAATGTGCGAAACATCAGGTAGAAGATGCAAATGCATAGACGTGCAAAGAAGCAAGAGGTATTCGACGTATTCTGAAAGATTAAAATGTTACGTTTTGGCTCACTGTTATATATATATATATATTATGCCATATGTTGAAGTTTTATATAACCAACTGCCAAAAAGGACATGAATTCAATAAATGCACAAAACGTGGTAAATAATTTTGAGGAAAGCATTAATAACGTTCGAAATAAAATAGATTCTATCATATGCCAAGCTTCAAATTTTAGTACAGTCCCCTGTGATGCAAAACGGAAACGTTTAAATAATAGCAAAGAAGACCACCGTATTACATGTATAGAAGTTTGTGATGTTATTATCAATAATGCAAAAGAATGTTTTGCTTTTACAAACCAGTTGTTTGCCGCACCGCTCTTGAAGTCAGATAATTTTGAAAATTATAACCATTCATTTCCTGAATATAACCTGGACTTAACATGTGCATAGCTCCACAGCAGGGGTTGAGACCAATGACTTTTCAATCCTTAATAATTGTTCACAGCACTTTAATTTGTACCTAGGATAGAATTAAATTATGTGTACACATTTCACAAAGAATATTGTATTTACATGTATGCAGTAACACTGTATAATACTCGACATGTAACAAGCGGATAAAGTACTTCCAGTAGCATATTATATATTATTTGAATATTTTGACACCATTTGAAAATACATCTCCCAAACGTCACGCTTTAAGGGATATTTTCTGAACGAGAGGGGTCAGACATGAAACGTATGTGCCATAGAATATAACAGCGTGTTCTGTTGACCACCAAAATTAAAACAAATTAATCAATTAAGGTAGTTAAGTAGAAACAAGTTTTTATTTGATATCATGTACGATAATTTTTGTGGAGAAAGCACTCATTTTATATTAACGTCTCGGTTTTTCTTCCCATTTTACACTGTATTATCAGTTTCACTTGTTAAATTATGTTAAATCCTATAGAATTAACGAGTTTTGTAAAAAGAATAAAGTACTATGTAATTAAAGAAACGCATCTCAGTCTTCTGCTATAGTCAGTATTATACTGAATTATATTAACTGGTAATTTCTCATTATTTCTTAATGTCATTTCTATTACCATAAAATAAGTCTACTTTATGCATAAATTGGTATAAACAATGAAACAGATATCTACAATTAATGAAGATGTGTATAGCTGTTTAACTTGAATTATGAGGAAAATTGAAGGGTATTTATATAGGGTACTAAACTTTGAAGATATCTAATCCATTAATTAAACTCCTGCGAATGATGTTATTCAAAACTTTTGTATACTTCATTTTTATCGATCGCAACAGCCTCATTACTGTTGTTGCACCCCTAACAAAAACATCCTTTTAAAGATCGCGTCTACGTAGTAAGTAATTCGAGGAACTTCTGCAATTATTTGGAAGTTTGCACAAATCAATATTACAGAATCTACTTGTGGATAGAAAAGGTCTCTTCTATTCCAGGCATACGTAGAAAATTCGCCAGATAGGACTTTAATCCTATAATCCCTAATGGTCTTTCAGTATATCGGGTAATAAGTAGATTAATTGAAAGTGGGGGTCAAATAAAAGCCATTGGTAATCGCAGTAATGGCATTATTTTAATAACGGTTATATTATATGACAGTAACATACCTAATCTAGAAGGAATTACATGGATAGTTACTTAGTTCTAACACTCGCCGTTATTTTCACACAAAATTACTTTGCTTTACTTACACAAATGGAAAATCGAAAAGAAAACCACTTTTAAAACCGGAAGTACACATGCTAGTTGCTAGCATAAGTGCACACTACTAGCTCGCAAATACTAGCTAATAGCATGTACACACACCAAAGAGGATACTAGGAAATATTGCAGAGATCACACAAAATTTGACTTTTAACTGCTGGCGACGCGCGATATAATGCGGGCAGTAAACGGTATGCAATAAAACACGTCTGAACGCTAGTGCACAATTAAGTTGTGCACCTACAAAAGCATGACATATCACTAGCAAATGTTTGGATAGCTCTTACCACACCAGCCACTCGCCACTGGCATGTTTTTACTAGTATTCTTATTCCGTCTCAAATTGAGTAATTCAGTAATATGGGCAAATATAGGCTAATATTACGAAGCAAATTGTTTATTAAAATTTATGGTCAATTAATATCGATTAAAACAGTAATTTGAGCAACAAATATGCATACTTTAGTTGAATTAGATATTGATAATTGAAATTACAGGCTTTCTGAACAAGAGATAAAGTAGTTGCATATACTATCTTAGAAGAAAAAATAATAATTTCTTGTTTTGAGTAACCTTGAAATGGTATAGCAAACTTGCAAAAGAAGCATTTCATGGTCATTAAAGAGATACAGTTTTGTTGAATGAAATAGTAGTGATGCAAAATATGGAAACAAACTAGACAATCACAAACACAAAATTTGCACTGCAGGTTCTATTATATTTACATAATATAGGAGACATTTACAAAAGAAATATTGGATTTTAAAAAGATAGATATTTTATTATCAGGAGTAAATATTGAATATTAATGCTGA
Source organism: Chrysina gloriosa (assembly GCA_038088585.1). NCBI lineage: Eukaryota > Metazoa > Arthropoda > Insecta > Coleoptera > Scarabaeidae > Chrysina > Chrysina gloriosa. The sequence continues at coordinate 41,908,057 of CM076089.1, forward strand.
TCGACCTCACTCAACAAAATTGAAGTATATGATCATTAACACAATTGGTAAGTCAAATAAACAAATTGTTGATGAAACAATCAAATTTATAATGAAAATCCATATAGTATTTAATAGCATGTTCTTTAGCAGCATTTGTGAGCTTGCATCGCCGATGCATAGAGCAAATTAATTGTTGGCATCGCGTTGTTTGGATTATTTTCCCTAATTCTCATGCATTTGTCGTGTTTGCTTGATTAGCGTGTGTAGTAACTGCCCATAAGTTTTTAATACTGTTGAGGTTAGGAGACTAGGCCGGTCTCTCCATGACCTAACCTTATTTTTCCGAAACCATTGCTGTTTTGTTCACTTTTTCGGATCGTTGTCTTCCATAAATCTCAAAGCCATATTATTATATATATTATCAGAAGAATATAGCATATAAGCATTTCCACATATTTTCAATCATTCATTAGGGCGTCTATAAGATACACAGGCTTTCTCGTGAAAACTTGCCACCTTGAATAACTCTTTAATTAGTAAAACTATCACAAACCACTAAAACATGTCGATTTTGTTTTGGAGGAGAACATTTAATAACCTATTCTAATCAATTGGGAAACTTTCGACCCCATTCCAACATTATCAATGACACTACCCCATACTTGATACATCATTTTAAAGGGTATAAAATTTCCAATCTTTTACATGAAAGAAAAATTTTAAATAAGATTGCGTTATCGTTAAAATAACAAAGGAATACAGTTTAAAGATTTGAGAAGTTGAATCACCGAATAAAGAAATTAAATGATTGAATGATTTGTGATAACTTTACTAATTAAAGTGTTATTCAAAGTGGGAAGTTTTCAAATAAAAGCCATATACACCATAGTACAAGAAGCAATCCCATATCACAACTTTGGCTCTACCATGTTTACTAGTTTTAACGGTGAATTTTGGTGCATACTCTACCCCCTTATCAACGGATAACAGAGCCATATAAACATATTTTAGTTTCGTCGCTCCGCAATATATCCTTCCCTAATAGAGAGAGAGATCAACGCAGGAAAAGCAAACTAACTTAATTATAGAAAGCAACTCAGTAAACAATATCATTTCATCAAAAATTTATAGTTCTTAAAATGACAGAGATAATACATAAAAGAGGAGAATAATATTTCTCTTTATCTCTTTGTACTTCTTTATTTGCGGCGTCCTTATCGCACTATCTATAAAATTTTATACCTAATTTCGAAGTTACCTTGACCGAATGCATCCTTTACCGTTGCAAAAGTCAAAAGCTCTTCCACATATTCTTACAAAAGGTGGTTATACAAACAACATACGAAAGAATGTGTACGGTATCCAATACATGATAACACATATACGTAACTCGCCCCAGAATATAAGTAAATAGTTAAAACTACAGCTTAAGTCTTTGACGAAGGAGGTTGCCACTTAAATTTATATTCTCCATAATTAAGGAAAGTACTTGGCTGGTATTGGACACCAACAGGTATTGTATTGATCAAATAGTGTCAGCAACCGTTATTTTAAATTATTGCTTTTGCTCTCTATTGAGGATGACTCCGTTAGAGTTAATTATTCCGGCAAACATGGAAGAAAAGTTACACACATACGTGTTATGCGTTTAATTTATTGTAGATATGAGGGCATGGACATGTGACACAAAGTGTCATTTGGTCACATACAGAGTATTCAAGATTTAGATCTCATGCATTTACAAATTTAAAAAAGTATTTCAAACGGAACGCGCTGCATATCAATATATTATTAAAATTAGAGTAGTACGCTCCATCAAATCCTTTTAAAGTATCCTATACCTATATAAATGTCCTAATCTATTAATAGCCAATCTTGAAATTTCAACAAATAATGTATTCGATCTCTTGCTGATTTAGAACATTCGGCGGCGTTAGTTGATACACTTCTGTTCTACTTGATCATTCGTCTTAAACCGAGAAATGGAGAAAATTAATGACAACTAGTATAACAGGTATTTTAAATTTATCGAGAATACAGTAAAATGCCGAATGGGACATGTTCTACTTTGAATGGGAAATATGCTATACATTTCGTTCGTAGTTAGTAATCGGTTTCTAAACATTCTTCTTACTTATTGCAGTACTTTTTCATCATTGTTTGGAGATTGGAGTCTCTCTCATTAAAAATACGTGTTTGATTCACAATTTTATTGCATTCTCTATGAATGAACAGTAAATTTTAAATTGAATTTGAGATTGCACTTACTATCTGATTTAAAGTGAAAAATGTGGGTGGTGGTGGTGAGTGGTCGTGTGCAAAACATGGCTAATAGAATCGTACCTGATATTTTATTAAGTATTCGGGATAACAAGGTTTTTCGTAGGGATCGTGTAGTAGTGCTAGCCCTAACAAATAGGAGAACTATTGATTAAGTTTGAGGTCAATTATTTGAGTATGTGTTTTAAAAACCTGCAGTGCAGCATTAGAAACATTGGATGTTCGTACATATGAGAGTTCAATTACGAAATTCGGCCATAATGTACTTAATTGCGCATTTTGCAGCTATTTGATTCTACAGAAGTAGATAACTTATGGCCGAATTTCGTAATTGAAGTCTCATATGTACGAACATCCAACGCACTGGCTTCTATAGAAATGAAAAGTACTTCACAAAGTCGCACTGATGAGCGGTATGACCGCGAAACGCGCGTCTGCTAATAGTGAAAGTAGTTTTCTAATTACGGGCATTAGAAACACTTTATCTTTAATTGATTTACTTATGATACCTAATCTAGATTACGACTCTGGAATTAGTGATTATGTTTTAGTTGATCAGGAGACTATATTTTGTACCTTAGGCCTTAACGGTGACTTACCTAAACCCGTGTACAAAGCAATTCGAAATTTGAAGCTGACTGATTACAATTTGCTTTTGAATAATTTGAAATTGATACCTTGAAAAGAAATATTTTACATTATGAATACTGATATGAAGGTTGAATTTTTGGTGAGGAATGTACCTCAGCTTTTCAATAGACATGTGCCATGACATGCACTAAAAATTAAGAAGAAATCTCACCCAATATTAAATTTATTATACAACTTCGGGACAATGTTCTAACTAAACACCGCAATAGTAAGACAGAATATCATTGGAATTATTATAAGTATTTGCGAAACCCATTAGAAGAGAAGAAAGGGCGTCCCTGAATTTTTGATTTCAAATTGTAAATACAAAAACGATATGATAGAAATTGTTGTTAAATAGTCCAAACTCAGAAATGCTATTCCGCGAAGCTTGCAGAACGTAAACGGAATAAACAGCTTTTTCTTGATAAAATATCAAATAACGTTATGAATAAATTATCACAAAGTTGGTAAGAACAAACACTCTGGGAGAGTTTGAGGCAATTACATTCCACATGATTGATACAGGTGATTTACATGAAGTAATCACTAACCATAAGAGCAATGCTTTTGGTCATGATATACTAACTTGGAAGTTGTATGGTCCAATTATTCTGCCTTATTTAACACATTTAAGTAACACTTGCCTGGTTGAAGATGCTTGTCCGTCTGTTTAGTAAAAGATTATTACAGCATATGTTCTCAAATAATCTCAACCTATCATTCATAGAGATTTATGTCCTATTAGTGTTCTTCCTACATTATCTAGAGTATTGGAAAATGTTATGAATTCTTAATTGAGGCACTATTGGGGTTAATAAAACGTACCTGATGATCAAGCAAGCTTTAGACCTAATCACAGTTACACCAGCGCTCTCTAAAACGTTATTGATAATTTGTTCTCTGGTTCTGGATAGGGATATGGCGTCTATTTTGATTCTACTAGATCTTAGCAGAGTAATTGAACTATTAGGCTGTTTTTTATGTATGTACAGTTATCGCTATCTGCAAAACATTTGGTGGTTTCTTATTTGGAAGACAGAATATAGATTGCGCTCCCAAACAGTTGCATGTCTGGTTTCAAATAGGTTGCATCTGGAGTAATTAATATTGTGAAACTTTCTTTTTATTTTATGCATATCCTTGTTTTGCAAACACATTGACACCTGCGGGCATTCAAATGTATTCTGACGATATATCTTTCTACTTTTTTGAGGGGCTAACTACGAGACTGCGTTACATAATATAAATATAGATCTTAACATTATAGCAAGAATGTCACAGCACCATGTTACTACTAAATTCATCTAAATCGACCTTTTGCCTGTTTGCTAATAGCTACATAGATTACCATGTCTTTTACGGAAGGTGCTCTAGTCCGTCAATAATGTTAGTATTCCACTTCAAACAGAGACTAATCTTGGATTAGTTATGGACAGTAGTATTTAATAAAAATCCTATGTAGAGACCACAGAATCTATATTTAAAGCTAGTGTCTGAGATTAGGAAATATCTCAATATCAATCTGGGATTTACAGGCATATCGACACCTTCACTGATCTTCCAACGCTCATATTCATAGCAAGTAACACGAATTTATAATACCAATCGTTTCGAACTGAAGGTGCTTAACACTCATTTGAAAGATCGATACAGACAGCTTTTGGTGTCAGGTGTTGTTACATGAGCCTTTTGGCCTCTTATGCATCCATGTAATTGTAAAAATATATTTGCTGTTAATTTTCGTTTTTCTTGATTACATCATATTGTGTATATATGTATATATTTAGTCCATTAGATCCCACAGTCATAGTTGTAAATTATTACAGACATCGCTTTATATGTATTTTCGCTAACTCAAGATTTATAGAAAGAGCAAGTTGCTGTAGTTGAACTACACGATGTGGTTTCAACAATATACTACTTTTTTCTTTTTCTTGTCGTTGATGTTATCCATTCTATAGTTCAAAAGATCTGAACCAGAAGAACAGAGAGATGTTAACTGACGTTGGAGAATGTTTTCAAGTTCAAAACATATTACATATTGAAAGTTCACAGGCTGCCATTAAACGATTAGGTATTATTAGGACATTTTCGAATGGTATAGCAAGAATTCACTTACAACTCGAAAGCTACCAAATGATTTATAGGGAACCATAATGGGGCTCGATAGAGCATGGCTACTCCCATTTGAAGAATGTACTAACATACAGTGCATACTGGTCTATATCTTCCTGTCTAAATTAAATGTATAATACCTACAAGGAACTTCTATTCAATATTTCCCGAAATAATTAGTTTTAAGGCACCCACCGCCAAAAGAAAAAGAAATAATTTAAAACAGCTGAAGAACGATTATAGAGGTATCTCGGCACAGGGAAATATACTAAATAGTGTCTTGTTTCAGTGCTTTGAATACCAAAATGTGATAAAAACTATTCTATTTAAAATTACAAAGTTGGCACCGACAAAACGATATGAACGAAAGTAATATTTCCGGAGAAACATCTTCCTTTGGGGGACAAAAGAATATAGGTACCCACTACAAAGTTTAAAAGTAAAAGCAGGTGATAGAACATCAAAAACTTCTAATTACTAACTATATTATATACTGATTAACAACTATATCGACTCTCCAACCCCTTTATCTCAAGGCAATTTCGCCGGGTCTACGCATAATACACGGTCTTCAGATACATTTTTAGTACCTAGGGGCAGAATAAATATTTGGAAGAAGGCTCCCTAGTGTTATACGATGAGCAATGTTAATAGGTTCGATCTTGACCCGTTTGGCTAATCTCATTCGTTATTGTTAATATATATATATATATACATATATATAGTTATTGGTTCCGTAAAGCACTAATATTTTGTTTTGATTTCTGTATCGTATATGTGTGTAATATTTTTCACATTGTCACTTATCTTATGTTGGGAGCATATGTGACTTTTTTTCATTATTTTGAATTATCCTATAAATTGGAATTTTTATTCTGTTGGATAATAAAGATATACTATACCTATAATACATAAACTTAACCATGTACGCGTCGGCCAGGCGGTCAAGTCACCTAAAATTGCTAATCTAAAGATTAGATTGTGCAGGAGGAATAGAAAGCACTATCTGCAAAAGATAAACTTCATCCAATGTAGAGTGACATGAGACTACGCGATTAACCAATATTAGTCAAAGTTTCCGAATAATTTTATGATTTAACACGGTCCTTAAAATACATCGGCTTCGCTTCCTTTATACTGCCCTATCCATTGTTTTAACTTTTAGCTAATAATTCGTTTGCGGGATGAAATTTGCATCGTTGGACGATACAACCCCAACAAAACCCGGCAATAAACAAGGGCTTCTGCAAATTATGCCTCTTCCACAGCAGTCTCTTAGATCTAGCGAACGTCGGTTTCGGTATCCATTTAAATTTCAAATTCCCTTATTTGAAAGAAAGAAGCGGTTAAACCCTCTTTAATTCGTAAAGATTTGGCATCAAAGCCTGAAATTTAAATTGCGCTCTGGGGTGGTCGAGACTTAAAACATCCTTATTCCAAAACCGACACACCTGAATTTTTAAAATAGTGATAAGTGTATATAAAGTGGTCTAAAGGATTACATAGTTAATAGTAATATGTACGTACATATCTTAAATATGCGCTAAAACTTGAATGAACCGGTGTTTTAACAAATATTGCCTGTATACCACTTATTACTTCAAACGCATTGTGCAACCGACAATACCCCAAATCTTTTATAAATATGAGAGTTATCAATTAAAATATCAGTAAAAGGATTTGTAATGGGGGCGCAAGTATGTATAATTAACCATAATTAATTAAAGATATATCCGTTTCTTCATACATCTCTATCTTTATGTAAATGTTCTCCTTATAGTTACAAATATACTCTTAGTCATAAATAATTTATATTTATAACTTACTTTCGACTTCATATCATATCTATTCTCTCGTGAAATCATAGTGGAACCTTATGTACTTCAAAACTATTAGTTCGTCAGCACGCGAAGTGTTACCATCCGTTTCTCAAAAAAAGCTTCACCTAAGAAATTCTCTTAAAAGCTTTCCAGTTTTTTATACTTCACATTTCCACATGATTTTCACAATGAATTAGTAATGATTTTTGGCTTGTCTCTCTCGTATCTGACATTTAAAACCTCTTTAGTTTAAAATTTTGAAACAACGTGATAAAACGCGATGTTTTGCGTTTTGCCGCTAGGAGGCGCGCACGCAGCTCGCGGCTGTTTGTTCAAACCCCGACTACCGCAGAGCCCGGGCTGGACCAGGATGCTGAGCATGGCGCACATCCTACGGTTATGTGCGCGCGCCCTCATCACAGTAGACACTCTTCTCTCAACCCCTGGATCGATATATTATCAACTATAGAGAGAAAGTACTATAGTATAGCACTTGACTAAACTCGCCGAGCGATTTCTTCCCTTACGCAACATCGCGGGCCATATGTCCTTGCTGTGATGCGCGTTCTAGTTTGTTGTTTTTTTAAACTAAGTACTTAAATCTGGCGGTAAAATTTATAATGAATGGGTATATGAAACTAAACGAAGCGACCCTAAATATAACAAAAATAGTAAAGAACCGCAACCCAACAAATTCCGAACTGTTCATAGTTAATACATCAGATACACATCCTAAACATAGTACGAAACAAAACGGGACAATGATATAAAAATTCCAAGTGAGCGATAAGACAAACAATGATATTAAAAACTTTACTACTAATATACAAAATAAAAGGGAACCTGCTATGAACAAAGAAAATTAACTACAAGCTGCAATCTGCTTGCACAGGAATACAAGACTGGCATTTTCCTTAAACCAAAATTCCACAAAAATGTTCATACACTCAAGCTTTAGCAACAAACGTAACGAAGTTATCGAATAAAGTAAGCAAATCAAACTGAATAATGGCAGACCGTCCGGTCTAAAACAGAATCAACAGAACTGGTAGAAAATTATATCAAGTATTTAAAGCAACTCTAGTTCTAAATACGAAGCATTCCGGAAATAATACCCGTTTAGTCGTACTGATAGCGCTATTGATCCAATTAAAAGCAAAGTGGCGCAGATCTCAACAGTAACATTGTACCTTTGCAGGAAAAAGTTCTTCCGGTGCCTGGTGTGAGTTTTATGACTGTTTGCAATGGCGCATAAGAAAATCCCACGAAATGCGAAGTGCGATCTGTGATCCGTTTTTAATGCAGAAAACGCCCGTCTAAGCGAAATTCATCGTAGAATTACCGAAGTGTATGGTACGGGAACAATGGATAAGTCATCTGTAAGGTGCTGGTTTCGAAATTTCAAAGAAGAAAGAGATAATGTGCACGATGAGGAGCTAACAGGGCTTCCCCCTTATCACCGACGATCTAAAGAAACGTGTCAATAATTTCATTTGCACAGATCGACGCGTAAAACTGAAAGAAATGAATAAGCAATTTTCTGAAATTTCACAATCATTGCTCCATGAAATCATGACGGACCATCTGAAAAACAAAATATTTTGCGCAAGACGGGTGCCCAAAATTCTTACCGACGAGCACAAGCCCAACCACATCATTATTATATGTGTATGCATTCTTCCACAGGGGTAACGTTTTTGACTCGTTACGAGCAACAGGGTGATGCATTCCTTAACTAAATTGTTACTGAGAATGAAACCTGGGTGTAACATTTCACACCTGAGGGAAAGCGCAAGTCCATGGAATGGCACCAAGCACACCTGAGACAAAACGCAAGTCGATGGAATGGCACCATCCACGATCTCCAACAAGGCCGCGCAAGTTTAAGCAGTCGCTTTTTACAAAAAAGGTTACGGCCTCAATGTGCTGGGACCGAAAAGGTCTGTTGTTGGTTCATTTCATACTCCAAGGAACGACCATCAATGCGGAAACATGCTGTGAAACACTTCAGAAGCTGCGTAAGGCCATCCAAAACAAAAGGCATTGCTCTTCTGCATAACAATCGTCGTCCCCACACGGTTCGAAAGACAACTGACCTTCTTCGGAAGTTCAAGTGGGAGGTTTCTGACCATCCTACATATAGCCCCTACTTGGCTCCAAGTGATTATCATTTGTTCAGTAAACTCAAAGATTTTTTGTCAGGAGAACGTTTCCAAAATGATGATGGCTTAAAGGCAGGTGTACAGCATTGGCTGGTTACTTTAGCGGTAGAAGTTTACGCGTAAGGCATAAACAAACTGGTTTGAAGATACAACAAATATTTTACAACAGCAACGACTACATGGAGAAATGAGTAAATGTATTACTTTCATTTAAATAAAATCATTATTTACTTTCTTTCATTTTTCTTTTAATTATTTGTAAGCGGGTACTATTTTCTGGAATAATATTTCAGAATTTCTGTACAAAGCAAATACGGATCACACTGATTTTAACGTCACTAAACACTAATGCAATTTAATTTGAATATTTTCCAAAGTTCACTAACACTGACTGCATTTGCACTATTCATACTCTAAACGTGTTGAAGCAGTTCGAAGAATAACCAAGTGGTGTAGGCGCATTATCACCGCGTTCGTGTGAGAGTTACCAACATTCGACTTTACACTTTGTTTGTATTTTTTTCGTTTATAAAAGCAGATATCTAACTAGCAACCATATTTTACCGTTTTAACTGCGTTTGTAATATTATTTGAAAATATAAACCGACCGACACTTCTTAACTCACGTAACCGAAAGAAGTCTAATTCATCATTTATTTTACATCATATATAAACAAACTTCTTTCGAGATTAATGCAATGAAATGGTTAGCTATTGCATTTAAACTCTCGTCTGATGTCTGAGGGCTGTTTTCTTACCGCTGAACCTACTGAAGCAATACGCTATATATTGACCAAGTGCCTTCATTTATAATTTTTCAAAGTATTGCCATTTACAATAAATACGCTTGTAAATACGCCCATGTAAAACATAGTTCCTGTAGCCTATCGTTCACATGTGGAAGTAGTAAGAGAGCATTAGGAGGCAGGTTAGGACTATATTACAAATGACCCATAGTTTCAATTCCTATGTTTTGGGTATCTAAACGCTCAATCTTTTGAGCTGTAGTGTGAGGTCAAGCCTTATCAAAATGCAAAATGACTCTACCTCTTTGATACTTTACGGGAACAATTGGAAAAATTTGAGACAAGCAAACTTTAGTGAACAATTTAGTATTAACAGTACGGTGATTCTAGTGCTACAGTGGAAATACTTTCACCTCTAAAGTGGAAGGATTAAGACAGTTTGAACAGCCTCAGAGAAGAGAGGCAGATGAGGTGATAAGAAAATGATAAAAAGGGTTCAGGTTGTTATTAGTGGTCTATACTCCGCACAGGAGTGTTTGATCTACTTTTCGATTATTTTTTTTTTTTGCATAAAATGAAGAAAGCGACATTTTCAGGTCGAGAGGACTTCATATTAGTAATTTGCTGACACCAGATTTCGCACGTTTACCTGTGGATTTACTTGCCAATTTCGTAGAGACTAAAATGGAAAGGTTGATACCCTTACCACACCGATTTGAGAAATCACAAAATGCGTATTTCAACCATCAAATGGCCATCTTTACTGCAGAAGGAATCATTATGGGGCTTACCAAAGAAGATCAATGATATAAATATTTTCAACAACTTTGGTTTAGAAGCATCAAGATTTTGGGAAAATCAAGATTCGGACGTGAACAAACCTCCCTAAGCCAAAAATGTGAAATCAAACCCAATTTGGTAAAGCAAAATACAATAGTAAAGGATATTAAAACTATGAAAGTAAAGAATGAACTAATGTACCTACATTTTTCATGTAGAGAAAGGTTCATTCGTACTATATCTCTCTTACATTTCAATCTAATGCAACTAGATTTAAAACTGCATAATCGTATTTTCTATAAAGTTTAGCGATAAATATAACAGGATGCATTAGTTTCCTGATAAATCAGAAGAAGCAAAAACGATATTAAGACTATTAGCGTTCTAGTAACTTCACACTGCTTCTTGGGAAAGCATCGGTGCAACATGGGACTGATATGTGGATCGTGTGGGTAGTCGAAGTAAACTACAAGAGGAAATCAGACTGCATATTATCGGGGCCCATGAGGAACTGAAGGAACTCAGATGGAAGCATTTCGATAAAGATCTACTGGTACAAATAGCATAATCCTCAAGTGCCTGGTGTATTGATGACAAATATTGGTGAAATGAGTGAATGAATAGTGCACAAAACAACCACCAAACAAAATTAAAATGGCATATAAAACGAAAGTAAGGCAAGATTAAAGATAAGGAAATGAAAAACAGAAAAAGAAAACATGAAAAACTAAAATATCTGGCGCCCTAGACGGGCAGAAGGATAATGAGAAAGAACAGAAAGAAAAATTAAAATTGTTGCTTGTATTTCTTTGATTTCTGTTTTAAAGACCTTTTTTTTCTAAAGTTTGGACCTATCAGAGATCTAGTTTTTAAGTTTTCTAGCCTGAGCTCTTAAAAAAATAGATCCTAATCTGTGTTCCAAAACTTTTTGTTCTCCAAACGTTTAAGGAAACAAGTCATCATCTATTTCTTAAGACAATAAAAATGCTAGCTTAAATCGAAATCGGAAAGAACAACGGCTTCTCACGCAAAACAACCACGACCAAGAGGAACACCAAAACGACAACAAGTCTTGCTTTCATTTCTAAACGGTTTGTTTTTCTTACTCAAAGCTCGTCGTCTTCTGCTCGTTTTATAGGCACGTTCTCACTTTTTGGAAGCGAGTCGAATTTCTGCAAAAGCATGCTAAGAATCCTCTAATGAGTGAATATCTCTGGGAAAGAAAAGAAGCAAAAACTGCGCCTCTACGATAACGTTTTACGCAAAAATACGTTTAAATGTTTCAATAGATTCCTGAGAGAATGGAAAGGATGTTACCAATAAAGGCTTCTTTCTCTAATGCGCAGCTGGTGGTACAGTTATCAGATAGTTATCGGCTAAACACATATCGTATTACTATTACCAAATTACGAGGTTTCGGAAGAACATTTTTCTTAAATCAACGATATCTAAAGTTTACAGCTTCAGTTACCTGTTAATTAATTACACAACTAACATAAGAAGTCCAAGTTGAAACGTGAAATAAACTGGTGAAAATTAACACAACGAAAGAGAGAAAATACACATATTTTAGCCAGTAAGGCAACATACAAAAAAAAATCAAAATAAATTAGTGTTGTAAGAAGTACAGCAGGTTTCCAAATTCTGATTTATTGAAGATTAGATTTTATTCGATTCTGGCATATTATTCATTAGACAGATGTAACCACTGAATACTGCTTACAAAAATTTCTTTCAAATGGAAAACAAAAATCCGTAATAGCACTCTGCTAACCAAAACCTTTGCAACATATAATTCAAAATAATGATAGGTAATCTGAAACATATTTCGGCATATTTCCAACACACCTGTGAACTATATACGAGGTACGTCCAGAAAGTAAGTTTCGTTTAGTAATAAAATTAAATTGTGTACAGATACAGAAAAATTATTTATTGCACAAAATTCTACAACTCTTAAACTACTTTTCCACATAACTGCCGAAATTTTGCAGGCATTTGTCATAGCGTGGCACAAGTTTTTGTATACCTTCTTCATAGAAGTTTGCCGCCTGTGTCTTCAACCAGTTGGAAACATTTTCTTTCAGCTCTTCGTCATTACTTGAGATGTAAGAACAGATGAAAGTCGCTAGGAGCGAGGTCAGGGCTGTACGGAGGATGGTCAAACACGTCCCAGCCAAATCCCTGTCGGAGGTTTTTCGTCACATTTGCAGTGTGTGGTCGTGCGTTGTCGTGAAGAAAAACAACACCTTTTGACAGCAATCCTCGGCGCTTATTCATAAGCATAGCATTCAGAAAACGAATCACAGATCTGATTTCACAAGCGGCGGGATTTTCAATCAACGCCAACATTGTAAACAAGCACAACAAAGCGTACGTGGCTGACAGCGATCTCAAAATGTCGCACGTTTCTTCACCTTGATACAGAGCGTCTACCGCGCATGTGCGGAACTGCGATCGCAGCGCTGCAGCGGGGTTAAATTGAAACGGAATTTACTTTCTGGACGTACCTCGTATAATGATACTTCACATGCAAAAGCGAAACAGAGCTCCTAAAATGATTAGACTGTGAGTAAGATAAATAATTTAGTATTTAAGTATTTAATTATAAATTTCTTTCTCTAATACATTATCAAAGAATTTAGATAGAAAAATATAAATTTTACAAAGTAATTGTATCATCCCCTTAATATCTATCAACGGTATTCTTCTGGAGAAGTTTATCTCAAATGGTAAATCATTAATTTAGTGCATGATCGTTGTGTATAGAGTGGACATTGCACTAAAAATGAAACCAATAGTCTAAACACAAGAGGAAGACAACTATTATCATATAAATATGGATTTGTAAACTAGAATAATTCTGACTGAAATACCCATAAGTAATTCGACATGGAAAGCCTTCTCTAATTATAGATATAATTATAGTATGCAAATTTATCCATTGTTCGTCTATTATCTACTCTATAATTAAATCTAGCTCATGTCCCCTCTGTCAAAACCTTCTAAATATAATCACACAGTTTGAACTACGTCCACAATGTTTTGTAAAATCTCTATAAATCATTCGAACATCGTTCTAATCCTAGTATTCTACAATTTTTATTCATAGTATTAAATTTGTTAGTGATTACACACACACTATTCCACAGCTTACATTAAACTTTCGCTTATAGGTACATATATGGCAGTTTGTGTTTAGCTTAATTTGCATGAATATTAAGCTAGTTCGAAAGTGAATTAATTTTATTACAAAGTAATATTAATATCAGCTTGTAAGCCGATATTATTTACATATTTCTAGGCATTTACCTCGGATGTATATAAGTAATTGGGCATTTGTACAGATTACATTCAATTTTAAAAAGAGATGAGTAAAATGCAAGCTGAAGGGGCGAGGGGGTAAAAGTAGTCCGATTTCTGTTGAAGACAGAACGAAAATTATAAGTTGACCAACTGTTGTCTAAAACAAATGTTAGTATATTTTGCTTCAACTAGTATTTTATTATAATATATTATTCTTGATGGAAATTGCTACAGCAAAGTGCATATTAATGCAACCAACTAAAATCTAAGATTCAGAAAGAATTCAGAAATAATGTTTCAGTATCCAAAACACGAGATCTGAGTCCTGATATGTCAAATGAAGAGAAGCCTAAAAACCCCAAAATAGATTTTCTGATTTTTACAAAGATTACGACTCATTTTTTTATAAGTGCCTCATTGCTATAGTAAGCATGAGAAGATAGGAACATTAAGATACGGAAACTTACACCACACATTCGCCAATAAAATCATCAAAGGATCACAGTAATTAAATGTTTTTCAAAACCATTTGCTTTCGCTCTTTTCTTTTTCCATCTACGTCGTCTTAGTCCGTTGTTATCAGAGGCGGACGGGTTTCTACAGTCACTAAGCTTAAAAATTAATTCCAAGAAATTATTGTGGAGTCACATAATCGTAATTTATGGTTTCGCTTTAATTTCGAACGGAAAAGATTTAGAAAACGTGAAACGCTTCGATTTTCTTCAACTCGCCTGCAGATAATATGCGAGAAAAAATAATAAGAAGGAATTGAAATCTTATTATACCGAATATCTCGCGAGTTCGTTAGCTAATTTAATATCGGACTGCCTCTTCGTTATTTGATTTTAGGAAATGAGTTTGTTAATTGAATAAATGGCAAGTTAAGTATACGCTTAAAGATAAGACTACAAGGACTGTTACAGGTGCATGGTTAAGCACTTACATTACGCTGAAATCCAAAATTACTCCCTTTGTAAGTAAGTAACCCATTTACTTGTTAATGTATAAACACACCGGCTTACAAAAGATTTCAATTCAACTAAAATTAATGTATATATAAGACAATATGAATAACATAGCAATCAGATATTGCAAAGGAAGTTGGGAATATCATTCTGTTGCATTTTTACCTATTTGATAGCATAATAATAATAATAATAATAATAATAATAATGTTTATTGCCCAACAGGGAAACCCAATTACAGGACAAAATACAATTGCATCTAATGTACGTATATATATATATCATACTATATATATATATATAGTATGTATGGAAAATTAACTATGAAATTTTATATTAAAATAAAAATTTATGTAAATTAATATAGTAAACCAATTGATATTTCAAGAATATAGAATGAAACAACAAAAAATCAAAGATTATATCGAACCAATGAAGATGTCATCATAAAGTCTATCAGCATTCTGTGACATATGCGTTAATGGAGCTCTCCACATGATGTTAGTCCTCGGCGTACTGTATGTGAATGATGGGCATTGTCGAGCTGTTGTCCTCGGCACATAAAAATTAACACGTGAAAGCAGCTCTGGGCAGTCAATCCTACCAATAACTAATTTATGCAAGAAACGGGCACTATGAAGAGATCTTCGGCTTGCCAACGAACGGACATCATGTTGTTCCAGTAAAATGTCGTAATCAATCCCTTGTTCCGGATAGATTCCAGTAGTTTTGAAAGTAAGGAATTTCAAGAAACGACGTTGTGTCTTCTCCACAGCAGATATTTGGATATTATAATAGGGATACCAAATAACGGATCCATATTCCAATTTGGTGACGACCAGCGAAAAATATAATGATTTCAGTAAGTGGATATTGTTGAAGTACTTCGACGATCTAATAATAAAGCCAATAACTTTAGTTGCCGAAATACATGTATCCTGAACGTGATGACTGAAATTGAGCGCCGGATCAAATGTCACTCCAAGATCCTTTATCATATAAGTTTTACTAAGAGAACGACCATTCATAGAGTATGAAGTTGGAATAGGCGCCAGTTTACGTGTGAAGGACATGGCAAAACATTTATCAATATTCAAGAGCAACCGGTTTGTTACAGACCAGTCCACTATAACATCAATACACTCCTGCAGGAAGGTGGCATGATCATCATTAGAAATGTTTGAGTATATTTTTAGGTCATCAGCGTAACCCAAAGTATAACAAGGCAAATTCAAAAGTAAATCGTTTATAAAAACTATAAAAAGTAGGGGACCAAGATTAGAGCCTTGGGGAACGCCGGAGGTGGAGATAAATATGTTGGAACTGAAACTGTTATAGAAAACGAAATTCGTTCTATTGTGCAGATAAAACTTCATAAGACTCAAAAGATGCGGTGCAAATTCATATGAAGACAGCTTGATGAACAGAATAGCATGATCAATAGAGTCAAATGCGCGGGAGGAGTCAGTATATATGCAGTCCACCTGACCTTGACCATCAATAACTTCAGTAACACATTGAGTAAATGTCGCAAGGTTGGTGACAGTCGATCTACCCGGTAGGAAACCATGCTGATTTGAAGAAATGTGCGGACGAATATTATAAAATATGCAGTGATACAAATATTGTTCAAAAATTTTTGCGAAGTTTGAAAGGATTGCAATAGGTCGATAATTACATATTTCAAATTTATCGCCTTTTTTAAAGACAGGGACGATTCTAGCACGCTTCCACAGTCGAGGAACGGTTGAGGATGAGATGGCCATGTTAATAATTTTTTTGCAATGGCACAGCAAGGGCTTGACGTGCGTCTTTTATAAGAAAGCTGGGTATTAAGTCGTCACCCGCGGTAAATTTGTCAGAAAAACGAGACATGATTTCCCTAACGCAGAAGTAGTGACTGGCCCAACCCAAAAAGAAGGGAAGTCCACAGAAGCATCCCGATACACATGTGCGTCAGATGGCATAGTATATACACCTGAGAAGAAATCAGCGAAAGAATTAACAATTTCTTGAGGACCATTCAAATGTATTAAGTCACGGTGCATTTTCCCAGGTATACGAGTAGAAACTTGTTCACTGCGCAAAAATGACCATAAATTACGAGGATTAGACTGAATTGACTGCTCAATACTCTCCGTGTATGATTTATATGAATCGGATATCAGTTGTTTTGTAAGAGAACGAAATGATTTAAATCGATCATAGTAATGGGTACTCCTAGTTGATTTCCATTTTCTGTGGTAATACTGTTTGAATCTTAAGTTGGATATTATTTCCTTATTGAACCAGTGCGGATAGGAATAATTGGAAGAGTTAAATTTAGGAACATATTTATCACACGAGTCGTACAAGGTTTTATAAAATTCTTCTAATGCAAGGTTAACGTCAGTAAAGTTATCAAGAAAAGTCCAGTTGACTCTAGAAATATCATCATATAGCTTTACCAAATCTGCATTTCTAAAATTATAGTGAGTTGTTGGTAGTGGCAGGAAACTGAGGAGTGTAAGGTGCTTTACAGTCAAGGTCAAAACGTAGTGCCGGATGGCGGAGGTCCTCCCAAATAAGCGGGTGAACCTCATGACCAATGGACAATGTGGCAGGAAAATTGGAAAATACCAAATCCAATGCACGATTGTCAATATTCAAGACATTATTAAATTGAACAAGTTGGAACGTATTACAAAAACTTTCCAACGCTGTTACTTTTGATGAGAGGGTACTGTGTTCACCGGTAAAAAAGGAACATTAAAATTTCCAGTCAATAAAATTGGTTTATTAATTACGTATGATTGAAGCGCTTCAAAAAGAAATCAAAGATATCAGCGCTCGTATCAGGAGGAATATACAAGACCATTAAAATAAACTCAAAGGAAAAATAGCAGCATTCGCAAACAATAATGTCAATTAAGGGAGCAATTGAAGTAAGAACAGGGGTATCAATAGTCTTATAAGTAATTCCATTATTGAGTGCAACAAGCACGCCACCCCCAGTAGTAAGGTTAACCATAAGGAATTTCACTGTCATTGAAGGAATCCTCTAACCAGGTCTCAGTCACTAAAATTATATCGTAGCAAAATTCACAGACACTAGCATAGAAAGCATGAGATTTAGTACGTAAGCCACGGGTGTTCTGGTAGTAGACATTAAGAGTAATGGGGCGACTGTTGGGTGTAATTAGTTTTCGAACTGTATTATAGTGGGAAGGCCATTTCTATATTTTATTTTTAGGTTGGACTCGCCTTTAGATAGACGATCAGCCAGTTCGCGTTTTGTATTATTATGTAATTCACGGTGCATTAAGGTGCGATCTTTACAAAAATTTACAGTACTCCAACGATCCAGTTCTTTCCGCAGCCTTTTTGAGAACTGCCACCACATGAGATTCCAATGGAAAAGATATTTTCAGAGGTCTGCATCTTCCCAAGCCATCACCACTGAATCTCCCCAAGCGTGACAGCTAAATATTTACATCGCCCAACCCAACGCATTAATTTGGATACGACAGCGGCTGGCGACGCTGTCGTATCCAAATTAATCTGTTCAGCATTAGTTCTGCAAGCAGATTCCTTGAGGTTGTAGATAATAATATTAGATTTTCGACGTTCACGATCAGCAACCTCTTGCACAATCCTCTCAACGTCAATCAGAGAAGAGTTAGGTGTGGCAGACAGTTGTTGTATACTAGATTTGAGGGTTTTTATTTCATCTTGCAGTCCAATAATCGTTGCTTTCAAGCTATTTAAATCATCACCAAGCTGCGAACACACGCGACATGACCAAGATAAACCAGAAGTGCTGGAGTGAATCTTGCGGGCTTCGGCGTTGGAAATGTCAACACAGTCAGTCCTGTAACTTTTCTTACAAATATTACATATTACAATCTTATGCGACTGATCAACCTTACAACAACAAGAGCACTTTAACGAACTCATTCTAAATTAAATAATCAAATAATAAATTGTAAATTAAATAATCAAATAATAAGATGAATAGACAGGGACACACGCTTCACCCTGCACTACCCGCTGCAGGGACCTAAAATAAGACAAACAGAGGAACGAAGGCAACGGAAGGAGGATCTGCTACAGAAACAATATGTTAAAGTAAAGGTTATATAATTATATAAATATAAATATAATGGTTATATTTAGTATTGCAGGTCTGGAGAAAAAGAAATACGACAAAGAAACGCGAAGTTGTACAAAATAGTATCATAAAAGTGACCGTAAAGAGACTTACATAGAGTTCCAAAGCGTCCGACTTTACACCGTTACAGTAGCTTTAGATCATGAAATATCTAAACGAGAGGAACACTATCGGAAAGATAAACCAAAATACTAAACAATGATATAAATTTCACTAATTAAAACTCAGAAATACTAGAGCAAATATTAAATTAAGAAACGAAAATATATGCACGATGCAACGATGAACGAATGTTGCTGAATGTTATCATTCAATGTATAAGGAAAGTCATCGTGTGTCTAAAATAGGTACTTCAGCTATTTACTACACATTGGTTACGCATCAGTAACATATCGTATCAGTAACTGGCTACCGTATTACTACTCCCTATTCTTCACACGCTATGGGTGATAACATAGGCATCAATGGCTAGATTCGGTCACATAACTGTTTCCGCTATTTAACCTTGTTATAATAGAAGAAAATAACAAAATTCATATAATGGGCAAAAGAATAAAAAATATACTCGACATTCCGCCACTCGAACACAGCAGATGAAAACGTGATTCCTGGATACGTAATAGCAGTAATGCTGCTACAAATAATTACAGAAAACTTATAATAATTGATCTGGTGCCAATCCTAAACCTGAAAAAAGATGTGTAAAGAAAATGATACCAAATTTAAAAATGAAACATCTAAATTTAAAGTTTTTGCAATAATTGAAGGCCTAAGATTCAAATATGAAAGTAATTCCGTAATTCAGGTAGTCATTAAGATGAGCTAAAACAAATGCACCACAATTCGAGGTTCCGGATACTTTTCATTAGCCAAATTACCTATTGACGTCCGAATTATCTTGTACGGTAAAAATAACGATAAGCTACTTTCTTTCCCAAATGCATTTGTTTTCGTTTAAAAATATGTGTATGCAGCTATTGAAGCGATTTACTCATTTATTCTTCATTGATTTTCATTCATGTGAGAGAATATACTAAAAACTGCAAAAAAGTAATATTTGTGATCCTTATACCGCCTAGAGGTAAGCCATCAAATATTTTTGAAAAATTCGCAAAAGAAACTTGTGGGCTGATTCGGGTTAATGTTTCCAAGCCATGTGACCAAATAATATACGCACCCAAGATTGCACTATTGCGTGTATCGTTTTAATAAAGATGCTATACATCTTATTTTGATTTAGGTGAATTTTGTAGATCTAATAGCTAAGGCTAAATTAATTTGATTAAATATTCAATACAATAATCTGACGTGTGAAAATAATAAAAGATCAACACACTAAATGAAAAACTAAAGTTTAGTGAAATAGGAGTATAAACTGCGCTTTAAGCGGAAATAGTGACAGTGACAGAACATACATTTTAAAAGATATTCTTCATGTGTAACATTTACGATAGATGTTTAAAGCGTAGCGTGTTATTTTCTAAATAGGTCTTTTCAAGTTATAAAATGCCCGTTGAAGTTTTTCTGTAGTTGTATAATAGATTTACGAATTCTACTTTCCATACGATAATGTGTTATCAAAAACTTCTGGAGTTTATACTCTTTTCCTACCTGTACATATTTCCATGCAAATACAATTCCTGGATTCAAAACTTTTGATAATATTCTACCCGCGATTAATTAATATATCGTAATCAAAGTTTATATCAGGAGAACGTTACATCAATTAGCCAATACAACTCTATAGTGACTAATTCCAGGCCCCATTAGAATTCGTGAATCCCACCCTTGTAATGAACCATTAAAACGAATACATCTTGCAATATACGGTATTCCAAAGAAATTTTAAATTAATGTAATCTCTAACTATGGTTTACTTACGAAATTTACTGTACCCAGAGATATTTAAAATGCCGTACAACACTGTAAACAAAACGTTTTCTAGTAACTGTTTGAAGTGGTACCAACCGATATTGCCTGCAACCCTTTTTACACAGGTAACGTGTCTCAAATAAATTTCGACTTCATTGTATGTATATTCTTTTACTATTGAATTACATCCCTACACTTTGTGAAACAAATTTCACAGAAATTGACTAACTTTGAGCTATTCGTATATCCTCTTTCAAATAAATATATGTATGTATAGTACGATTGGACATAGCATAACTGTGATCTAATAATAATAAAAGTATAACACAATAATCGTAGTAATACCCTTCATTTGCAAACTCACAACATTTATGAATATGAATTTAAATTATAGGAGAATAGGAAGATGGACAAGTTAAACAAATATGGGAGACAAGACAGTTGTAGAAACGATCATCACGATCATAAGGTAGAGGCAGAGAGCAAGCAATTGGAGTGTAGCTAAAGAAATGGCAAAAGACAGAAGAAATGGAGACGATTCGTATAGGAAACTTCTACACCCTAGGGTAGGAAAAGGACGGGATTATATATGTATGTATTAATAGGAGTAACAACTAAATAACGGCATAGTTTGTATTACAAAAAAAAAGACGATTATATTAAGGTACTCAGTAAGGTTTAATAAAAGAGTTGATGACGTGCTATCATCGAATTTTAATGTCGCGCCTTGCACATAAGTAAACTTTAGCAATCATTAAGCAGTTTGGCGGGCATTGGAGATTTTATTATTTAGGGAATCTCAGCCGCTCTGAGCACGTTAGATCGTTTAACAGAAAACATCAATACGATTCTAGCGACCTCTACATGAGAATAGAATTTACTACTACTTTACTGCTATATCAAGTAACCCCAATAAATTCTATTAACAAATCCTTAAATAAATAAATAAATAAATATCCATGTATTACAATTACTAATTAATGATATAATTTCTAGGCGCTCTGGACCAGTTTGGTAGAACTTGATCTGCAGAAAAGTTTCCTGGAAAATGTTTGAAGCTTCTCTATTATTTTGCAGAGGACACCAACTATTTATGCATGCTTTCGGGAAAACGGAGCGTATTGCATTATCTATAGTTACAGTTCAAGGTTTCTACAAGTTATATCTAAATAATATACTCTACTGTTTACAACTTACGTACCAAATTAAAACAGAAGGAAGTTCAAACAAAATTTGTAAGAGGGAATATTTTTGCTATCAAAGAAAAACCGAAATTCATTCAATTCATTCATTCAATAGTATGCGCTCAACTAGGATGTTTATTATATACACGTAGAAATGTAAACGCTAGTAAAATTCGGGCTATATTTTTGGCAAGGTCAAGTGAATCGTGTTCATTTCTATCATTCTTCTTCTTCTTCTTAATCCTATGCCTATTTGCCGTTAGGTATAGGGCGGTTTGTTTAACACAGTATAACCTATGGTTTACTCGTATTTCGGTTATATATTCTCCCGATTCTTCGTTATTTGTTCTTACCTCTATTATTATCTTTTTTTTTTTTCATATATTGCTCTTTTCTAGTATCCTTCTTAGATCCTCTCTCCATATTCGATCGAACGCTTTTTCTAGATCAATAAAGCATATGTAAATATCTGTATTCTTATTTATTAGTTTTTCACTGATTTGTCTTATAGTAAATATTTGGTCTTGGGTACTGCTCTCGTTTCTAAAATCACATTGACTATCCTTTATTTAGAATAGAAAGTTGAATACATGTAGAAACATTCAACTTTATTTATTATTATTACTGTTAGCTGTTTTATTCTTTCTTTGTCCACATATTTTATTATTTCTGGTATCTCTAGTCTGGCAAACAGCGTTAGCAGCATACATTTACGAAATAAGTTACGATGACATCGCCGATTGCTCACTTTAGTCAATACTAAATCGATGCCGTCTGCAAATAGTTCTGTATATATGTAGGCTGTCGTTACTTATTTCGTAAATACCGCTGTTTGCCCAGACTAGTTATCTCGTTTATCCGTGCCACTTTTTTCTTCAGTTCCCTTTGTAACTTCAATTGCTTCTTCTTTCGTAATTTGTGCTACTAGTATTTCTTGTGTATTATTGTTTCATCTTCCGTAAATATGATTTTATCTTTGTCTTTTATGTTTATCCTATTGAATTCGTTCTTCTGCTTTAATTTAATGTTCCGTAGAATAACTTCCGATTTTTCCTGTTTTCAGTCATCTCTTTCCCAACTTTTCTCCATGATTTTTATTTAGCTTACTTGATCCCTACCTTTACCTCATTTAGTCTTCCTTTATATTTTTCACAGTCGTCAGTCCTTTTTGTATTTAGATAACAATTCCATTTATTTTTCGTCTTTAATTTTTACTCGTAATTCATTGGCCCACCACTCTGCGCTTTTCATATTCCTAATTGCTATTTGTGTTATTCCACAACTCTCTTTAGCTGCTTCCATTATGTTGTTTTAAAATATTTTTTCTTCAACTCAACTCAATTCGTTTCGTTCTTTACATTTTCTTTCTACAATCTCTTGGAATCAGTTTTGATATTTTATTTAAGTTTCTAACTCTCTATTTTCTCCTTTACTTTCTTTCTTCTTTTGTCTCTTTTTCTCTTTCCTTTTTCTGGCTATATCTTCCTACCTCGGCTTCCATTGCTACTTTTACGTTTTTTGTTTTGCCATTTACGTATATCTACTGACCGACTGAAAGTAATTAATTATTCACTTTTCATTTCTAGTGGGCTCAACTCTTGCATATTTTTTAATCCTTTTACATCTCTATTATTTCTAACATCTTCGCCCTCCTTTCCTATACACTTCATTCATCATTTAGGTTCATCATTTAGGTCTCCCATAACTATGTTTCTTACAGCTGCGTTTATTTCTTTTTGTATTTAAAAAAATGAATTTTTCTTCTTTCGTCTTATCTACGTTTGCTTTTCCAATAATTACATTTCTACCTACTATCTTTCATTTACACATACTTCCTTTATGTCTTTCAATCTGTTTCCTCGTTCCTTTTCCTCCACCCGTGACCTATACTTCCAGTAGCCATTATATATTCTTCTCTTTCATTTCCTTCTTTATTTTTTGTTTCTGTAATTCCCAGAATTTCAGAAATCTTTTAATAGCCAAGTTTGTTATATATCCTTCTTCATTTCCACGCCCGTCTCTCTTTCCCGTGCCTTTTCCTGTCCTCCGTTATTTTTCTCTCTGTTAGTTTCCTGAACTCAAAGTTTGCTTCTTTTCCGTTCTCTCTTTCAGTATTAGCTCTGAAACTAATTTATTGTAATTTTCCTGTCCCTTTTAGATAGATCATCGTTAATAAAGATCCATTCCCCTATTTTTATTCTTAATTTATTTCTGTTTTTCATTATCTTTGCCTTATGTTCCGCCCTGTGTAATTGGACTAAACAGGATCGCTCCCATTTCTTAAATCAGTTTCATTATCATTCTTTTTCTTCCACGTTTTACTGGAATTTTATTACTTCTTTTTAAGATATTTTCACTATCCTCTTCATCCTCGTCTCTTTCCTCTCTTCTTTTCCTATCTTCTGAGCAGTATTCCTCCACCCATGCTATACAAAATTTACAACTCCGCTCCTGTTCTTTATGGAATATGTATCATTCAAACCAACTCAGCTGTATCTATTATCTGTTTTGCTTTGTGACACCGCCAGGAAGAACTTCGCACATGTGATTGAAAAATAAAGGTCAATGTTTAAAATTTACACAAGGAAATATAAACGCTATTAAAATTCGAGCCATATATTAAGCATGGTCAAGTAGATGTTTGAATACGACGACGTGTATACATATTTACTTGTACGGTGAACGCGTTTGACGCCGACTGTGTATGGAGGTCCAATTTTTTTATCATTTTTTTCTCTTAAACTCATTTATCGAAACTATTAATAAATACATCACACGACTGTTACAAACGACGCCTCGACTTCTCATTGCTTTTAAGGTCCATGAAGTCAATATATTTATTTGATTTTATTGCCAACCTAAATTTAGTCGTAATAATCCGAAGGCGCCCACTGAGCGCACTGATGATATTTTGTGCTGGACGTCTGAAATCGAAAGTTTCGATCGAAGGTTAACCAGCCTAAATGAGCAGCAGTTAGATTCACGCAAAGGAAGCCTGCCTGTGAGAAAATCTTCGAACCCCAAGATAAACACCGCCTTTCGAATAAAGATCAGTTGGCCAGTAGATTTCTTTAACATAGGCTGAGGTAACGACCCAGGTCCCTAGACAACCACCAACTTCCTAAATAAAGAATTGTTGTATTGTTAATACAGCTAGTTGAAGATGTCTTTTTATTCCGCATCTAGTTTACCTAATAGGCCAAATCTCTATTCATCGCTCCCAAAATTGCTATTTCCCAAATTGTAGCTATTTCCCAAAGGAAATAAAATTTCGATGAAAAATTACGTCAACGATCAAGGCGTGCCCAGGAGGGCAACTTCATGCCACATCGATGCTAGGGGGACTGGTAGACAAAATGCACACCACTACGACATATATGGTTTACACAAACGTAGAAATTCCAGATTTTCGAAAATAAAACAACCGAACAAAGTCAGCTGACTGTTTTTCAATAACCACCTCTATTGTTGACAAATTATATTTTGATTTGCTCACCTACCAGTCATATCTAGTCCTTTCCCTTACGACTTTACACCGGTAACTTCGTTTACTCTAATACAGGCACATTATAGGCAGGAAATTACTAAACTTACCTAACCTACCATTAAATTTGAAAGCTTTTCAACATACCTGTAAAATACAGATTACTGGGAATACACTAGACCAGGCCGACATCGACAAACTAATAGAACTTATTTATGCATTCAGGTACACATTATGGCATCGATTCTAAATGTGTATCGCTTCCAGCTCGCAAACCAATTGTAATATAGTTTATATACCTGATAAATTACTTTTCGATCACTTCTGTAAATGAATTAATCCTTACAACAGTGATCATAAAAATATTTCTAATGAAAAAGGTGAACACAATAGATTGCAAATCAATCTTAAATACTCGAGAAATTTTTAAACATTTCAAAAATGCAATATGTTGGCTATATTAAACACGGAAATATTATTGTAAGGAAATTTATAGAAGGCAAGAGCGACGTTATGAGACGATCAGGATGTCTCATAATTTATAACTTTGACCTTCTATTATATTTTGAAGTGTGTACTACAGCGGCAACAAGAAATCGGACACTTAAGATAATATAGTTTAAATATGGCTTTTGCCTTGTCAAATGTTATTTTATTTCTAAATTATTATTGACACATGTCATTAATACTCCATTTAAGTGGTCACAAAAAAGCAAGTAAGTATATTAGGTACCTGGAGAAATATAATTTGGAGCCTTCAAAGGCACTATACACGACATTGAAAAGAAATGGCTACAACAAAATTGACATGAAGATGACAAACGATTGGTTTATACTAATAAAAAGGAGCCTATAAGACTTGTCCGGGTTTTTGTTACCGCAACAGTACTTAAATTATTGAAAGAAAATTCAGTAAACTGCGTGCATCTATTAAAATAGATGCTCGCATAAAATATCAATATGAAGCTTAAAATAATGACATCGATGTAAATTTTTGTGAAATTTAGTTAAAAAAGAGCCATTTTACATACTACAATATTTAATAACAGCATGTAATTGGAAAAATAATTTTGTCATCTTACTATATAATTAGAAGCCGTAGATAACAAGATAATCTTTACCTAGGATTTCTAATGGACAAAGAAAATTCTACAGGGGTAAAAAGAATGCATAATACGTTACGGAGGTTTAGTTTTAGTTTTAAAAATAAAGGTTTCAGATACAAGTATGTCAAAATTATTTTCTTGATCGAGGTGCTGATTGGACAAATTACAGAATCAGTAAACAACAGTACAAAAACAGTACAACCGTCTACTGAGATCGGCAAAATATAAATACTACGAACAACAAATTGACTCAACGAAAGGAGATAGCAAAAAGATGTGGAAGAAACTTAAATTATTAGTTGGGAATAATGGCAATACAAAGCCTGCATATATCGACTTTCCGAATGGTAGGGAAACGGACCCCAAACAAATTGCTGCTTCTTTTAATAACTACTTTATTGAAAGTATAGAAGAAATACATGAAAGTATTGAAGATATCGAAGAGAATTTAGATTCAACTACAAATAATAGTGGAAATTCATTTAGTACATTCAAACCAATTAATGATTAAGTTAAAAAGGTTATTAACTCAATGAAGAATAAATCCGGTGCTGATGGCTTGAATGTGAATGCTGTGAACGATGCTTTGCCTGTTGTTGGGAGTTTATTGCTACAAATTATAAACGAATCCTTTCGGACGGCTACTGTTACACCGATTCCAAAAGTGAGAAATTCCAGAAGGTGCCAAGGCTTCAGACCTATCAATATGCTGCCGACGTTAGAAAAAATTATAGAATACATAGCTAAAGAACAACTTGAAAATTTCATTGAGAGTAATGACATATTGATGGATGCTCAGTCGGGCTTCAGGAGGAACCACTCGTCTGAGACAGCTTTGAATATGATAATAGCAAATTGGAAAGAAGAGATTGAAAAAGACAATAAGATGATGGCAATTTTCCTCGACTTAAAGAGAGCTTTCGAGACAATAGATAGAAAACGGCTACTTAAAAACTCAATAATTTGGGAATAAAAGACACAGCTCTTATGTGGATAACGTATTATCTAACTGGGAGGATACAAATAACCAAATATGAAGGTGAGGAGTCGGAGGCGAGGGAAGTTTCTTTTGGTGTTCCACAAGGTTCAGTGCTGGGTCCTATATTATTTATCCTATACATAAATGATATGGGAAACGTAGGTACAGGCTGTAAAATGAATTTATTTGCGGATGATACGTTGATAAGTGTTGCGAATAATAACATTCATTGTGCTGTTAATACATTGAACAATGAACTAAAAAATATTGTAGAATGGTTTAAAGTAAATCAACTCAAACTTAATACAGATAAAACGAAGGCAATGATCATAAGTAAGAAAGCGCGTACAGGTCCACTTGGCGATATTGTAATTAAGAACATAGTTATTGAACGCGTTAATGAAATTAAATATCTTGGCGGGGTTTTTGATAGTAAACTGATTTTAAAAATCACGTAGACTTTGTAGTAAAGAAGGCTGCAAAAAAGATTGCGCTCTTGGGATGAATAAGTGGAAAACTGAGTATCTGGGCTAGAATCGCGGTATATAAGTCCATTATTGCGCCTCACTTTGAGTACTGCGCTACTGTTTTGTTTCTGGCATATGAGGGAGATTTGAACAGATTACAAAGATTGCAAAATAGAGCAATGCGAGTCATTTTGAGCTGTAATAGGTATACTAGAATAACCCTGGCGCTGGAAGGTTTGCAGTGGCTCAGTGTGAGGCAGAGAGTTTATTTTAATACATTAGTTCTAATCTATAAGATTATTAATAATATGGTACCAAAGTATATGAGTGAGTTTATTGTGCGCAACAGCCTCGTCCATAATCGTGCTATTAGAAATGTAGGAAATTTTAGATTACCGCTGCACAAAAACCTGTACGCAGAACAGTCTTTATTATAGGGGACCTATAGGGAAGTTATACAGTGAAATGGGCAATGAAGCCAAGCAGTCTTCTAGCTTAAGACATTTAAAAAAATTATGTTCAGCATATGTTAAACAAAATTGTTAAGAGATAGGTAGCTTTAAGAATGATTGTAATTGTAATCATCTTATAGGGGAATAATGGTTTACTACTACTACTACTACTACTACTACTACTACTACTACTACTACTACTACTACTACTACTACTACTACTACTACTACTACTACAATAGAATTTCGGCAATCCAATCAGTTGAGCCTCAGTTCCTGAAAACGAAAGTCATACTCCTCCAATAATTAAAAATTTATTTATAATTACTCATAATCTAAAATACGCAGGTGATTAAAAGTACATATGTATATATATAGTAAAGACCTATTTTTCGACCCTACTTATTAAATTGAAAAAGTTGAGTGAAACTCTATCAGGGTGATACGTCAGTAAATTATAGAAAACTCATTTGTTCATTAACTCTATATTTCGTTGCTTGAGATTTTGCCACTTCATCAGGCGAAATGCTGAAGTTGTATAATCACAAATTACAAATTAAAAAGACGGAGACAAAATTAAAACTTACAATAAGAGTCAAACACTAGCCGTTATGTACATATTAAATTGGCGTCAAACAATGAGAAACAAACATCTGTTATAATACATCTAACAACATGAAGCAATA
This sequence comes from Chrysina gloriosa, assembly GCA_038088585.1. Taxonomy (NCBI): domain Eukaryota; kingdom Metazoa; phylum Arthropoda; class Insecta; order Coleoptera; family Scarabaeidae; genus Chrysina; species Chrysina gloriosa. The sequence goes on from CM076089.1 coordinate 41,937,226, forward strand.
TTGCCAATTTAATATGTACATAACGGCTAGTGTTTGACTCTTGTTGTAAGTTTTAATTTTGTCTCTGTCTTTTTAATTTGTAATTTGTGATTATACAATTTCAGCACTTCTTCTCGGCTCAGCTTCTATCACCTACTCCAATCCACTACAAATAACTGCATTTCAGAACTCGCTTAGGTACGAAGAATTATAGTTTCAAATAGTGACCGTATAAATTGCCCAATTAGCCACTGACGAATTTGATCTCTTATTTTTTATTTCTAAGAAGTTAGGGATTAAAGTAGGCTAAAAATGCGTTGAAAAAAGAATTTTTGATAGTTTTACCTGCTATAAGATAATAATGTTGTTACCCTAAGCTTGCTATTTCAACACTGATAACGTATGTATGTACATCATCTACTTTGTGAAGGTATATGTTACATTTAATTATATGAACAACAAAAAGGCATACATTTTCGTTTGGACCACTATTAGAATTTAAGTTTGTGGATGGTCAATTAGGCAAATCTAGGCCTGGTTTTACAGTCTTTTTAGCGCATGAATATGTGGTATTGACTTCCAGGTACAATTCTTTCCTCAAATCATGTATGACATACTAATAAGTATGAAATTGAATTACTATTTTATTGCAGAAACAAAGAAACAAAATAAATTACATTATATAGGTTTCATTTTATATTTTCTTTAAAACTAAGATTTGAAAAGGGGTTAGTTACAACAGATGCATAATATAATATACATATATATATATATATATTAAACATAATCAGAATCTTTGGTGAATTATTCACAAAACAAGTTTTATAAATTTTACAACAAAACTAAAATTGATTGGCGTAATTTCATGTCCTGGGTATAACACAGGTTACATTTCTGTTTTAAAGAACTGAGGAAGGTTGAAACCCATCTTTAGAAGTTAGATATCAAACAAATTTGACGATCGGGAATGTAGCTGATTATTAGATATTTAGATGTTCTCATTAATCTGGGCAAACAGCGGTAATTATGAAATAAGTTACGACAATCTACATATACACAAAACTACTGGCATACAGCGTACTGACTAGAGTGGGGAATCGGCGATGCTATCGTAACTTATTTCGTAATTGTACTTTGTTACCACTGTTTGCCCAGACTAGTTCTCATACATCCACTAGCAATATCTTCACTGCGGTCATGCAGTTGCTGCCTATTAATAACTCGTTAGATATTGTATTTTAGTATTGATAACGTATATTTTATATAATTTTTATTTTTACATGCAGTTCTTTCTAACAATAAAATAACCCTTCCACGTCTACCCTGGGAAATACTGTGTGTTCGGCAATGGAGTGATCAGTTGTACTAATGACATGTATTCGTCGAAACTTCACGTACAACATGGGATGTTATGTTTCCACTAGAGATAATTCAATTGCCAAAATTTATTTTTATTTTTATTGTATTATATATACTCAATACAATTGTTCAATATTTAGTGGCGTGTAAATGTACAATTGTAACAGCGATAAAGGTACTTTTAGGATGTAAGATATTTTATTTATCCTTCCTATACTCACGGCAAAATGAAAGACGTATACTATACTATATAAGTCGGTCTCACAGACCGTGTGTGTGAGTATAGGAAGGTTATTAATATCTAAATCGAACTATCATCGTCATACGAAACAGACAATATGCTCATTTGGAATGATATGCTTCCTTTTCCTGCAAAGTACATATGAATTCCATATCTTGTAAAAAACTACAATTGATAAAGAAGAAGCAAGTTTTTAAATACCATTGTTCCTGAATTACATGTACAAAATTATGGACAGTTACATAACTTACTATTAGACGAATTTACACAGAAAGCTTACTAATATAATTTAAAGAGACAAGAATACAAGAATACTTATCATTGAATTATGAAATAAATGTATGTAAGTTTTTTTAGTTATACGGTAAAATATACTTATTTACTTTTTAGAAATAAACATAGTGTATGTATATAAATAACAAAAATTTATTGAGAAATTTATTTTAGTTACACCTTTAAAAGTCTAATATTAATATCTGAGACAAATGGAAGTTTGATAGATTTCTTATTTATGCATTTCATAGTGAAGATTTACTTACACGTAATATAGTTATATACATAATATATACACATATGTGTGTGTAAGATATATATATATATATATATATATATATATATATATGGTGACGAAATATAGAGGTTGAACAAATGAGACTTTTTATTCATCATATATAATCGTATAATCTAAGAACAATAGTGTCGGGTCATAAGTAATAATATAAATAATCATACCGTGAACACCAAATATTTTCAACCTAATTACATGCGGTTAGATACAAATAGAAACAAATGTTAAAATCATTTTTGAACACAATTCCCTAGTATTTCATTACACATTTTAATACATCTGAAAAAATGTTGGCATTACTGTTGAAAGCTGCTCCAAACGCTCAAGTACATAACTGCAAAGTTTTTGTGGAGAGTAAACGCCCTCTACTTAAATATATACATAGATAAGATTTATAGTAAATTTCACCAAACTCAGTGTTAGTAAGCTAAAGGAGATCATATTTAACGGAGCTGAGATTCGTCAGATCATTAATGATGACTTGTTGTGAAGCTGTTAACAAGAAATGACGAAAGCACATGGCTAGCTTTTAGACTTGTATACACTAATGTTCTCGGAAATGTGAAAGTCGAAAACTACAAAGAACCCATCGGTAACTTGCTAAGGATGTATTAGCGTATGGAGGTGCAATATATCGTTGAAAATCCGCTTTCATACTTCCATTTGAACTTATTTCTTTCTAATCTGAGCGTAGTGAGTAACGAGTACAGGGAGAGGTTTTACTAGGATATTGTTGACATGCAGAAAAGACGTAAAATTACGACAGAATATGTTAACAAACTATTGTTGAAAAAGGAATTCAAGCTAAAATTCTGAAGGTTAGAAAGATTACAAATAGAAATTTATTGGATTTTCTTGCATGATGGTGCGTATAATTTCTTCATAGAGCAGACGTACTTGTTTTAATATGTCATATTAATAATTAATGTTAATGTTTGCAATAGATTTTATAAAATAAACAGAAATCATACCTACTTTAAAATGTTGATAGAATATTAGAAATTAAGTAATTTCAACAAAGCCTTACAACAAAATTCTAGAAAAACAGACCTACCGTTTTTCTAGAATTAATTACCTAAATTAACATTTTTGTTTAAAGATTTGGATTCAGTGGGGTCGAATTATAAAAGTTCATGTTTTCGTTCAACGTTTAAACTTTTAAATGAATAAAGTACTGTCAACTATTTAGATTCAGCGCGTCTAACATAAATTTAGGAAATTGTCTCGTAAATATTTAAGTTTTGTTTCTATCAATGTTTCGCTTGTACCTCCACGAAATCATAATTAAGGCGAAAATATTTAGCTCCCACATCGTATGTTCTAAAATAAAATTCTTAATATTTCTGCTACATATTTAAAAGGTTATAAACTTATTTTCATAATAACATTCGTATAAAACTTAATTCTAATATATTAGATGATAAATTAATTCATCCGCAGTTACTACCGGTCGATGTGTAAAAATTCAGCGCTCTTGATCTACCATTGTTAAAGTATTAGATACAGTATAATGGTCTGGAGACAATTTCCTTCTTCCAAAAAGTCTATTAGACTTTATCTTCAAAAACAAGTTTTTAATAGAATTCCATTTTATCAGGAATATTAAAAACACAAAGAGACCTGGAATATTAAAAGATTATTATATCATAATGCAAAAGAAGTTAAACTTAAAATGAAAAAATTGCAAATGACTTTCGTCCACTGCAAAATAAGTCAAACAAAAATTTTAAACTGAATTAAAAAGTGGAGATAAATTTCATAAATGTCTGTTGTATAAAATGAAAAACAATTAAAGTATATACAAGTATCGAAGAACGACGCTATAGGTGAAGAATAGGAAGAGAATAATAAATCATGGAATCCAGAAAATATTGAAAGATGGCAGAAACATCCGTGCTTTTAGAAAATAACTTAAGTAAGCATGGATATTGTTTCAAGCGAGCTGGTCTTCATTTAGTTAGTAATATAAACCGCAAAGAAGGATAACTAAAATATAGTGAATTCATGTTTGAAAAAATGATGTGCAGTTGTGCAGAAAGGTGATGCAAGGCAAGCGAAAGACCTTGTAACTATATAAATGTAAGGTATATTTACATACAGAAACACATAACTCTTGGGAAAATATAACGACTGTTTTTCTATTTATAAACGTACATACAATTAACTTTTGCTTGATACTAAATTTGAACACTACCATATCTATATGTTTTAGAAGTACTTTCGTATTTATTAACCCTTACGAAGCCACATTTCGAAGAAGTTGAAAAAAGTAATATTATAGTACCAATACATTGAAACCGTTGTTTTAAGGGCTACATATTATGAAAAATATTATCGTACTCCGCATGGCCACAAGAGTATGGGACAAATATGTATCATTGGTATTATATGACGAATTATTGCATTTCCTTCTAGTAAAAAAATATTTCACACGTTCTACAAATTGTAGTTGCTCTTTTTCTTTTTTTTTTCAGAGCATACCCGACACATCTGCTAGAGGACATTTCTACAAGTAGGTAATCTCCAATATTTAGCTCATTTAGCATCATAGTGGTATACCTAGTAATTTTCTTTTAATGCAAGTGCGAGTTACAAACCAACATGTGGTCATAATGCAACAAAAGATGGAAGTAAAATTGCTGAATAACACTCAGAATATGAAATGAATTAACATAAACTACCAGAACACGCTTAACAGTGATATTTTAAATCTTAAATTGTATCAGAGGTAATTTTTTTCCATTGTCTGGGACGTATACAGATTCAATAATGTGCAGCGCCAATTTTTCCGCTTCCATAGACATATTGAAAGCACCGCGTGTAGCGTGTGTGTTTAGTGCTTTCGCTGTGTTGTTAAATTTGTAACTTCAAAGTTTCTAGATATTCACATTAGGCCAAAAGTAAACATCTTTTCCACCCCGTTTTTTTCCAAATTTACTAAAGTGTTTGACGTAAAATATAAGTATGGTTTCCAAATTTTTATATTATTTTACAGTTTGCAATGTGTTTCAAACAAATCCCATTCAAATTTACTTTTGTCAGATGGAAATAAATAACTAAATTACACTAAGAGATCCACACGTTAGTCGAACAAGAATTAACTGGGAAAATATTATTGCATTGTACTAAAGCAGCGAACAATAACCCTAGTTCAGTTTCTTACTTCTTCATCCGTTACGAAGGAAGTACTTCTGGTCATAATTCATAAACGCGGGTAGGTACTGAAAACCTTATGAACATGCTATTTATATTATCCTTTAGAATTATTAAACTAGTTCTGACTCTTGGAAATAGTTTTCTGGACAAATACATACCTTGTATATAGTTGAAAGTATCTATTATAGCCTCTATTACTTCTAGTACGGCATTTTGCTTAAAGTTGATAACCAACGATATTATTTCAAAAATCCATGAAATCCCCATTACTAAAGACAACTTCAATACCATAAGAATCCTGAAATGCAATATTGAGTGTACACAAGCTGAGTCAACTATAGTACTTAGAAAACGATATTTAAAAAATGGTAATATTTTATATTTGGTATTTTTAAGTACATTGAACACATAGAAGTATTTCCGTTCTGCGTACTTCACTAGCTAATTTTGTTCCGTGATTTTATTGTAATTGTGACATACAAGGTTCTGTTTATGTAATTTCTATACTTTATTATATTATTATTCCCAAAAGGATAAACGAGGCGCAACTCCGATGTTCAACCCAGAGAAAGGTCGTCCAAAAATTGAGAAAACGGATATTCGAAACAAGGAATACAAGGCAAAGCCACAAATACTATAAATTGCCAGTAAAATATATTTATTTATTGACTAGAGCCAAGAATATCACACACACCCGCACAAAATATAAATAGAATATAATGAATAACAAGAATAATAGAAATAGAACCCTAACTGCCTCCAAAGAGGGCTAAAATTAGGTTAGAGTTGCAATCTACCCAACTATATAAAAGGTAAATAGAAAATCGACACAAAAAAGAGATGGGGTACCTCAAATAACAATAAATCTAAGTGAAGCTAATCAACTGATATGTAGTTCAATTTGATGAAATCAGAGACTCAAGAATTTCAAAAATGTTCTCTAAGTCTTCGGGGCAAGCACCAGCATTGTTAAAAATCAACAGTACTTGAAAGGTAAATTGTTATCAATAAAGAACTTTTTACGCTAGGAGAAAACTCCTCAAACATTCAATCTTTGAAGGCTTTCTTGTCTGCTCAGACTTTAGAATTGTATCTTCACATCACTGGTAGCTTCTATACTTAATGATTGTCTTCCTAAAGTAACCAGGATTTTTGGAGTGGTAAACGAAAAAAATTACTTTAAAGTCTCCACAAGGTAAGCCCATTTTCTATAAGCTTATTTCCTGGGAGCGTTACTTCTTCGGGTGTAATATATTTTTGACTTGGTAAGCACTTCAAAAATAACTCAGTTTCATCCTTGTTAAAAATCTGCTGCAGCAAGTAGCCTTTTTCACAATTAATCTTCAAACTCTTCACTTTCTTTACAGTTTCTCATCTGCACTAGTCGCTAACCCATGTCTGGGAACACTATACATACCTATTCTACCTTTTAATCTATGGAATTACCTCCGACCTTTCCTTGAGTTCATCAGTTTAATCTGATATACGTCCTGCAATTTTCTTCTCAAAGATATTTTCCTTTCATTTGTCTTTCTCTAATCTAGGTAGAAAATAGCGTCAATTTCTTAATTTATTAAACATATGTTCTATTACCATGGCTGACTTTTATGAAAAAGGCAGAATTGAAAATTTGCACAAACAACTTACAGCCTACTACTACTTGCGGCCTACGATTATTAATGAAATGTCTCATAATTAAGGTCGCCAAAACAGCGTCAACCCATTGTGGTTGAACCATAGACCTTATAGTACATGGACTGCTACTTCAAGCTAAAAAGCGGCACCAACATGAGACACCAGTATGACGTAGTCGCGTCCCATTACGCGCTAGCCGATTTATGACGATCTTATCACGTCTAACTCGGAACTCTTCCATTGTTGAATGTTGCTGTGATTAATGCTGTTCTAAGAGGTGAGAAATATCGCTGACTATTCACGCTATTGCCTAATTTGTGGGCATATGGCGGATAGTAAATTGCAAAGACTATCTTACCACAGGTATTAAATTATATAACCTTAATCCTTTCCTTACGGTAGTCGACCGTTTTCACGAAAATCAAAATATATTACCGCTCTCGTATAAAGTTCGTCGCAAAATCATATGTATATTACAGTTCGCATGCACCACGAAGAAAAAACATGTAAGACACTGTCACACCAAAATTGTTCTATTTAAGCACCAATAACTCCAATGTTCTTTTTCATGTATGTATAATTATACATTAAAATTAAATACTGACATATTTTCCATTTAATTTTTCCAACAGCACCTTACATTTACCTGAACCAAACTAAGCTATAAACTGAAATAAAATAATCGAAACTCAACTAAAGTAAGTGAAATGACACTACACTAGATTTAATTCAACTAATAATTAACTTAACTAACTAAAAACTATTGACTAAACTTAACTATCTAAAAATTACGGCTTTCCATTTGTTTTTTTACGGGATCATATATTTCATGATACGAGGTTTGTGTGCCGGGGCACTCGACGAGTGGGCGCATTGATACAGACAGACGTGATACGTCATACTGGTCTTGTATGTTGGTTCCACTCGCTTTGGCTGGGAAGCATAGGAGGAATAGCAGTCCATGTACTATAAGGTCTATGGGTTGAACACCTCCGCGCCTTACTCATAACTAAGGTTAAGAATGAATACATGAGCGTCACATGGGGAGCAACAGTGGGCTTTTAGTGCTAATATTAAATTATGATAATTTTAGCTCGGATTAATGTCTAGATTATTTACTTTCACCCAAAATTGTATAGCATTAAAACAAGCGACAACTTGCTACCTACTAGTCAATAAGTATGAAATGAACAATCATTACCTGTTATCTATTTATTTTTATTATTTATTTATGCATTTAGTAGTGTAGACGCCCTGTTTACCTGTTGTAAAATTGGCGATCAGAATCTATAGTCGATTCTAAGCGATTTCGAAGTTTAACATTAAAAATATATCTATATATATATAAAAAAACAATGTTCGACATCAATCGAGGTAAGATTTGCGAATTTAAATATGGATCACAGTCATACCACAAAGTTGACGTAATCAATATTTTTCCATAAAACCGGCCGTAACTGAATGTAATGGAGACAACTGCGTAATGTTGCGCAATAAGTTATATTTATTATAACTTAGGAATTCCTAACCTATTGAGTTCTTTCAATCACGTTCACATCTTGGGGGACACAATAATATTTAAGGTCAAAAAATAGACTTAAACGCAACTTTAAACTCATCGTCCCAAGTTCGTTCTTAAATGTTGTAAGTATAGGGGACGGCGCAAAAGAAGATTTCGGCGAGGTAGAAAACAACGCAAAATCATACTGGTAAAGATGATGAATAACATCAGCAGAAGTCATTTCCATATCAAGACCAAACAAACTTGCGAGCATCAAACCGATTCCAAATCCAATTTTTTCAAAACAATCAATAATGCCACTAGGGCTAGTTTGCCTCACAAATATCCTTCTAACTAGCGAAGTTTCAAATATTCAATTACTACATGAAGGAGGAATATACCTAGATACCTATAAAATGGAACACTTTCCTTCTTTCATTTGAATGATCCTAGACGTCATCCTAGACGTCAAACGAAATGTATATAGCAAGTCGTTGACAATAATGGATGTGATGATCAAGACGTAAAGAGGATCCCTTAGCTGCAAAATTAAACCAAAAATGTGTCTATTTCCAGATAGGTGTATATCTGAATAGAATTATCCTAATTTCTTCGTATGTAGATCGTATCATTAATATTCGAAAAGTATAAACTAAAAGCTTTAAAGGCGTCTCAATCATACGAACGAGGAACACGGTAGGGAACGAACTAGCTAAAAGGTCTAAAGCGAAACGAGCTGTTGCAGGCTCGTTCCAGGTTTACAAAAAATTTTAATCTTTAACATTATTATTGTATAAAATTCGTTTTCATTCAATTGTAATGTGCATCGCATATATCCGTTAAAAGTATATAAAGGGTTTATTTTAAATTGTAAGTGAAACACACATTTTGGATGAAAGCTCGGAAGATTTTGTTTGGAATATGTACAATATCCGATAAATGTCCACCACGATTACATTGGCAGACATCGATTCTTTGCATAAAATTTATGCATAATTGTGGCTCAATCTTACGAATTACGCTCTCGATGTTGACTTTGGGCTCTGCAATTGTTGCTGGATTCTCTTTATAAATTTCATCTTTCATGTAGTCTCAGAAGAAGTAATCTAACGGTGTTAAGGCGCATGATCTCGGTGACCAATTGACAACACCTCTACACGAAATCAAACGTCCATCAAGGCTTTCAATAAATCAATTATTTCTTGTGCGGTATGGCAAGTTGCCCCACCCTGTTGAAACTACAAGTCGTCGACAACCATATTATTAACCGTAATGACAGCACCATCCTGATTTTCGAAAAATACGGTCGAAAAAGCACACCAAACAGTCACGTTAGATGAATGGCAACTGGCCTTGGATTTTCAGAAGATGCGAAAAGTGTGTTTATAAACGCAACCATTCAAATGAAAATGAGCTTCGTCAGAAAAGATTATTCTGTCTGAAAATCTACCACCTTGTTCAATGAAGAAGTCAGCAAATTGTCGACGTTGGTCATGTTCTAGTAGCTTCAGTTCTTGCACCAATTGAACTTTATAGAGCTTTAGAGTCAAATCATAATTATATATATTACGTGGCGTAATATACGCCACGTTGTGCTCGTTAAGCCCAATTGTTGAAAACCCCTGGAATTAACAAATGTGGATTCTTCTTAGCACTATCGGTGATAGCAGCAATATTTTTTTTGCTAAAGACCGTTACGAGTACGTTTTGGTGCTGTTACGTTGGATAGTGGCCCAGTTGGCTCAAATTTTTCCACTAAATTTTTAATTGCTGGCTCTGATGGACGATTAAAACCGCCGAAAATATACACGATCTTACGAAATGTGTTTTCTACAAATCGACCATTGTCATTTTGAATTCATTTTAATAAATTGTAGACCTTCTACTGTAAACATAACCACAAACTGAATGATGTGTCTGTCATCTGAACCAAATACCAGTTTATCGAAGAAATAATTTTTTATTGAAAAACCCTAGTAACTCTTTGACATTCATAAATATGTAAAAACCTCTCTATGACAACGTTAAACTAATCAATTTAAAGAATACTTTGAAATCCCCTCCTCTAATTACAGTTTTCCATTAAGATTGGTATCTATATGACGATAGATTACTTTAGCTTTATGTCGACTTTTTTGTCTTCATAAAAATAAAAAGCTGTTTATCTATGGTTAGGTATTTCGCATACAGATAGGATTGATAATTAGGTTTATGAAATCCTAGTCACGATTTAGCACAGACTGCTCGTCAATCTGCCACGTTCCATTAACGTAAAATGCTATTAAACTGATATGGGTTGGTTTTAATAAGCTGTTAATTGCGACTATTTTTTGCTGTCATTCCTAATGCTAATTTAATTAATTTTCGTAAATTTTCCTGGAATTTTTAAAGTACGCTTTATCCACTTTTATATTGTTTCTTGTTATATCGGAATGAAATTACAGAAGTTTCAATAGAAACCTAGAAGCTGACAATAAATAGCTGAGTAAATATATATATATATATATATATATATATATATATATAGCAAAAATAACAAAACTGAAAGAACTTTTCCATCCATTTTCAGTAAAAACTAACATTTTGGAATTCAATAAGTGAATCTGTATTATTCTAGTTAATTATCTGCCTGTGCCCATGTTCTACATCACTGCCTCTTCCATCTTCTTTGAGATCTCGCTCTCATTTTCTTCCCATCTGGTTTTACCTCTTTTTGACTGTCCTTCTATCCTTCATACGCTCGAAGTACCTTAACCATTGCAATCTTCTGTTCTGTAGTAATATCTTATAAAGCTCTTCATTTCTTCGTTTTTCTCGTCCATTTTCTGATTGTTTCCCCTCCATAGATTTTTCTTAAAATAGTTTCCAATCTTATTTTGCTTTTTTGTGAGTTGTTATATTTTACTCCCATATAATATTTTTGGTCCTATTATTGTTTTGCACAATCGGCTCCCTACTGTTCGCGATAATTGTTTTGATCTTATTAATGCATACGCATTGCAGGTAGAAAGCGGGTTACAAGTGAACAAGTAAAACAGTACATACGTATGCAACTAAAAAACAAGCATAGTGGTGAAAACAACAAACAATTAACACTCACGACAAAAAGTGTGGAAGACATGGTAATGGAAGAAACTAACAGCTATATGCACTTAAGAGTGCTTATCAACAGCAAATATGAAGAACAAGCTGAAATCGATTTCACATTGGTAAAAAGTAATACGTACGTAGGCGCATTGTAATTGCAAATAAAACAACAATGACAGTAATCTTTCGGCTATCCTTTTTAAGTTCTTGTTTTTTTTCTTGCCTCTAGTACTACATCATTAGTGTAACAGTGCCATGTATATATTATTTATACACTTCAATGATCGATTTTAATGTAAGGTTGAAAAATATTGGGGACAGCGAGTTCCCTTGCCTCAGTCCTTCATATACTTCGTATTCGCCAGTTCTCCTTCTCTCTACCAGGACAGAACCTATCTTTTCTAACATAACTTTAGCCAAGTTAAGTAATTTTATTAATACCCCTAATGTTTTATGGCTATTTATGTTCACCGACTCGTAAGCTGCTTTGAAGTCAATAAATAATAAATAAATCTGGAATTTTATATTCGTAACAGGTAGTTACAGTCTATTATAAGATGAAGATTTTATATTGACTATGTTTTCAGGAACATCCCTTGTATTCTCCTATGATTTTTGACTCGAAAAAAGGGAGATGGCGAAAAAAGAAAACAAATTAAAAACTATTCATACAAAATCCAAACCGCTTTGATCATAAAGATAGTTCCAATCAGAGCTATAAGAGACCTTTGAGATGCTTTCCGTTAGTCTTTTCAAATAAAACAGGGTTTCTATCCATTTTAGGGTGAAGTTAAACAGCTATATTAAAGAATGCAGATATAAAAGTTTTTATTTTAATGCGAGAGGCCCTTTTAATTTGTTACAAAAACTAGAAGAGAAGAAAATATTTTGGAACAAACTGTTTTATTACTTTTCACAATATTACCCTTTAATATTCATACACTTTTGCATGCGTTCAAACCAATTCTCAAAAAATTTGTCCAGTCTGAAGTTGGTATCTCGGAAACATGATTTTTGAAGGTAGCTTATTGACGTTCTGAAAGTTTTGCTGATGTCGTTGATAACTTCTGGCAAACATATTGTTGTATACAATTCAGCATTAACCGTTCTTCGATCCTTTAAAGGAATGGTTGCGACATGTTCAGTACAACCGAAAAAACAGGTGTTCATTTTCTAGGAATTGCTTGGGAACAAATAACTTTCGTGAGATTCAGTTTATGTTGGAAAAGACGAAGAATGGATTGTTGCTTAGTTTCCAGTTTATACGCATATATCCAAATTTCGTCACTTGTCGAATTTCTTGAGCATTTCGTTGCACCAATTAACACGCGCCTTTTTTGAGCTTCGATCAAATTATGAGGAATCCATCGGGAAGAGCTCTTTTTCACAGCTAAATACTTATCCAAGATCGAATGTATTGAAGTCTTCGATATATCTATCTCACTATGTTATTCTGCAATTATATTGCACATAACTTGGATGTTTTTTGGAATTACAATCGATTTTGGTCGACCTTCACGCAATTCATTACTGACGGACGCACGACCACCACAAACTTCTCCAAAATTCTCCAACCAATGGTTCTGATGGTGCTTTTTAACCAAAAGTTGAACGAAGCGATTCTATGTGTTGTTGTTGAGTTAGACCTTTACTGAAATCGTAATAAATCATCCAACAAAGATCTTCAAGAGAAATTTCCATTCTTTCACAAAATTGGTTCTTTAAACGTTCACTATAAACAAACTACTCCGTCAATTTCTAAGCTGCCACTCTTTTCACAATAACAAATGTCAGATTTGACGAATATAATAACACATCTATGCACATAATGCCACCTAGTGATCGTTTGTAAAAACATAAAAGGCGCCCCTTTTAGAAAGTAAAATAAGATGAAAACGTCCACTTAGTATATTATAGTCTATCGCCTTTATAGTAACTACTTACTGCTGTCGATTAATTTGCATCTTCTTATTTTTATTATTTATTCCTGATTCCGTAATACGCTTGATTCCGCTTGTAGCTTTAAGGTAATACTGAAGAGTGAGAGCAAAAAACACGACATTAACGAGTATTAAAATGCCCACCGGAATTACAGAATGGACAATGTGACCATACGAATCTAAAAAAGAACATATATTATATTCATCACACATTTTTCAATTGGCCATTAAAATAGAGTTAAAGATGCCACACATACCTAAACCTTTTTTAATAAGAATACATTTTCCCTTTAAAAGTTTTGGGTGTAATGAAGGTTGTGATTTCAAAATGTCTTTATTTGCAAGATATAAAAGTAACGTCACCAGAGAGGGTATGGACATTCCGTATATGCTATACCACGTCGTCTTCTTCCAAACATTCGATTGAACTAATGTTGACTTCATTGACCTAAAACCAAGATATTCTTCGAAATTGCATATAATCGTTTTATATTTATACATTTACATAATTTTTACAGAATTAAACGAATTAGATCACTCTATTGAACGGAATAAATAAGATATGCTGTACACTTCTACTATAGCCACATTCAATGAAACTTCCAGAACAAACTGAACAGATATGATATGTTTCCGTTAATACATCTTTTTCGGAAGGAATCTAGATATGTATTTCAACAACTAAGTAAGTTGTATTCAGTTAACCTAGCACGAGTATCGCCAAATGAATACCTTACAACGATTTTTAAAAATTACTAGACAGAATCAATCAATGATATATTTAGCTTTGGTTTCAGAATCATAAATATATAAGTATGTAGCTGATAAATACTGTTAATATCAATCAACGAAATGCTAGTGAATGCTTTGTGGCTCCAAACACGCCAAGAAAACTGCGCACAAGGAAAACCCAAAGACAACACGTAGTAGTTACGCAATCTAAAATGTGTGGGATAGCTGAAAAAAATCTACTTTATTTGAATTATCGTATACAAAATTTTGGCCACTTCGAACAAGAAATTCAAGTTGCTTGAAATGAATTACCAACAAGAAATTGAGCATATGAGATTATATTTCGGATACTCAAATGTCTCAATGAATATTATTATTAATTATGTAACAAGACTGTGCACCTCTTATTTGCTAGACGTGTGAAAGGGCGAGGTTGGAATGTAGTTGACCTTGATGCTTCCGAAGACCACCACTCTTAGTTACGTCTTGCCTGGTTGTTTAGTTGACTTTTGACCATTATCAAACCCCATGTGAAATTGAAACATCCCCAATCAGTGAAGAAAACCGGATTTATGGTAAAGCGAATCATTATTTCTATACCAAGACGACGCATCAGCTTAGAACTGCCTGTAAAATAGTTTCTAACGGAAGAGCATTGCTGTTTTCGAGCCTTCGTATTCGCCAGATCTCGCTCTATACGGTCTTTTCTGTTCCCGAAAGTGAAAAGTGCATTGAAGGGAAAATATGTTCAGGCTGTGGACGAGAAAACAGTAGAAACGATAGGGTTGTTTAAAAGAGTGACAGTTGTTGAGCTTCAGCATTACTTTTAACAATAAAAACACGAATACAACGGCGTGTAGATAGAGAAGGAGATTACTTTGAAGAATATGAAAGTTCATTGTAATATAATTGTAATTAACCACATGTCTCGTTACTTAGTTGCTATACATCGTACATTCAAAACTGACATACAGTAATAGACTATATTAGAAAATTGCGCTGAAGTAGCGTTTTTAATGTCACGTCGTTACTTCCTTCTATTTTCAAAACCCAAGAAAAATCTTAAACATCGTCTCCTCGAATGCTAACTGCAATTTTCATTCTATATTTGTTTCAAATAAAATATTGATTACGTACATATGGTATGTATTACAAAGCAGAAACAAGTTCTGTAACTCAAAGAGTATTAACTGTACTGAATCAGAAATCGCTGACCGACACATAGCAGGAAACATTAGACGTCTACGACAGACTAGATTATTGGTTAATCACGGACAGTGACATTTTCGAACCCTCTATAAAACACCATCATGTTACAGTTTAGAATTTTAATTTATGCACATTGTACAGAATTATTAAACGTACTTATTTATTAGTTTGTTATCCGACAGGTGGTAACAACAAAGTAAATACACAAAACCCTAATTTGTCGTCACATAATAAGTTAGACACGTGACAGAATGGGTCTCTATAATATATTCCCTAGTCTTCATATTCAGTCGCCCCTAACCCGCTATGTGCCAGTCGGCAATTTCCGATGCGGTTTAAACATGCTAGACAGGAAAACACCATTCGTACTATTACAAAATGTATGGTATGTAGATTCTAAGAGACCTTCAATTAACATTACTTACACTACTGTTCGATATATATCGAAGCATAATACATTCATCCATGAGAACGAAGCAATATACGAAAAAAATAAAGTGAAACCTGAAATTTAACAATGAAAAATAAAAGAGTAAAAAATACTTAGTTTACAATACCTACAAATTCGCAATATTCTCCCAAGTCTCGTATAGTGTGAGCCAATATCGTTAAAATGTAAAAAAACATTAGGAAAAAGCAATAACAGACTATAATCCTTTGAATAATCTTTTTTAATTCGTAAACAAAGATATATATCAAAATTGTAGTTAATAAGCAACTGCAGGATATAATCATCGCTGGCGTAGAAAATTTAAATTTGATATCGTTTGCAGTACTTAGAGCACATAATTTGAAAACATTTTTCGATTGCTTTGTTGTAGTATTAAAACTTGTTTCCATACAGTACATCAAGTCTTCTACCTTATATTCCTTCCAAATTTTCCGCTCATATATGAAAAGATTACCGTTACCCTTAATTGAAAAGTTATAGGATCTTTTATCGGCTGTGTAGCTCCTACAGGGTCTATTGTCAGTAAATAATGCAATCGAATCTGAAACAAGGATACAAATTCACATCATTAAAGCAAAATTAAGTTTAAGAACAAATAATATAATAAATTGTTCTTTCAAAAGCAACGCAACTTTTCTCATCAGTACGAAAGATATATCAGTTTAGATTGATGAATTCAAGACGTACATACATACATACATACATACATACATACTTCATGTATAGTCGTAAATATTGCCATAGTCTATTAATTTGGTCCCGGATGTAGCGACGTAGAACTCAAATATAAAATGCGTAGTTTACCAAAGCACCAAAAATACTATGCTTATATAAAAATTCTTGGTACATATAATCTGTATATATAAAAATGGATCGTCGTTTGTTCGGATGCTAAAAACTTGAAAACGACTGGACCAAATTGGATAATAAGTTTGCCGAGTCACCTAGTATAATAGTATAATAAAAGTGTACGTCAAAATTGACCTTTCAAGTTGTTTGAGACATTTGGTCTAGATTTTAACTAACAAAAGTTGTCCAGCTCTATTTCTTTTGTTTGAAGTTGATTTGTGGGGATTCGTTTAGTTGCGTAGAGTTGGAGGAATGTGGTAGAATTCTGAAGATTAGGTAGATGGAAAGGTGAGCAGAATCTTTTTCAATGTCTGATTTTACTAGGCTATCTCGGTGTTCTTCGATGTTGGTATAGTTAGTGGACAACTGAGCAGTTTTGTTGGATCGAGGGAACTACATATCTGAAACAAATTTTAGATATAGACTTCAATTGCTTGTACCTGAGGATTACACATGTCTCAAGAACTAACTGAATCGTATTCACGAGATTCACATTCTGATTCAAATTTTACTTAGAACAAATTTAATTAATAAAATCTTACAATTAATCACAATTAATTTTCAGTGTCGGGTACCTTTATTCTCCATTCTCTTCCTATTTTTCTAATCATAAACTTTTAAGAAAGAAAATTATGAACTTTCACGGATAATTTATATTTCCGCTGCTTCTTTGTGTCTAATCCTTTTGCCTATTTGAGTGTCGGAAAGATATGTTCGCTTCAAACGTGTTAACATTAAGAACGCACATTAAGTATGAGTGTGGGATATTTTTTTACCATACGTGACACATATTTGCTGCCTCCTATCACACATTTTCGAGATCGCTAATCATTCCTTTCACTTGTTGTAGATAACCCTGTTTTGCATTGGGATTTATAAAATAATGCACTAAATACAAATGCTAGTATACCCTAATCCGGAAGGGACGACACATTTAATCGCAGTGTTCATACAAGGAAGTTTGTTTCCACTGGGTACGTCTGGAAGAAGATGTAAAGAAAATTGAACCGTGAGGAATTTCATAAGAGCTGATCAGTTGAATCCGAATGTGTAGCTTCAATTTATCTGTATTTAAGTTAGATTACTGCTACTTCTACTTATCCATTCCTCCTACATATTCACAGCAATAATTGTTCATAATAATAATAATAACAAGCTATTTATTAATCAGCGTAAATTAAAGAGAAAAAACAAAGAAACCAAATATATACATTAAATATAATGTACCTATTGTAACATTACAATATAAATATATAATGAAAAAATATATAATTAAAATAGTAGAGGCATGACGGCAAGAATGAGATTATCTCCGAAAAGGGTCATGAAAGTGAGCATTGGCATTTCTGGTCATATGAGTTATTGATGCTTTAAACAAAATATTTGTTCTTGGTGTGGCAACTAGGAAAGTATCAGTAGAACGCGTAGCATAGGTCGGGACCAAAAAATCTGTGGCAGATAGAAGATAGGATGAATCAATTTGATTATTAATTAGTTTCATTAGGTATCTTGCATTAGCCATCTCCCGCCGTGAAGTTAAGCTTATGAAATTATGCTGCTTCAAAAGTGTTAGATGATCAGTTCCACGGGGAGGACAAACATCACTCATTCTGTAAGAGACGTACTTCAGGAATCTTCTCTGTACTCTTTCCAGTTCTAGTTGCTGGTAAACGTAGTAAGGATACCAAATTATCAATGCGTACTCAAGTTTTGGACGAACCAGTGTGTAAGACAGGATCGTAAACGTTGTCAAATTAAAAAAGCTTCTTGACCTTATTAAAAAGCCCAGTGCGCGTGATGCAGAAGAACAAATGGAGTGAATGTGGCCGGTAAATTCCAAGCGAAAGTCAAACAATACACCTAGATCTTTAATGCTATTACTTCTTGATATTAGTACTGAATCCAGACAGTAGTCATATAAGATCGGTTTGCTACACCTTGAAAAAGTTACAACTGCACATTCATTAATACTGAGCTTAATTTTGTTGTCCTGACACCAATTGTTAATAATTATCAAATTTCGTTGCAATTGGTGGCAATCGGACAGGTTGGTAATCATCGAGAATATTTTCATATCATCAGCATATGCAAGAACCCTACAATCTAGTTTGTTTAATAGATCATTGATGTATACATTGAACAGTAAAGGGCCAAGGTTAGATCCCTGGGGTACTCCCGAGGAAATCGTAAAAATGTTAGAATTGAAACCATTATAATGCACGTAATTCGATCTATTCTCAAGATAGGAAGCTATTAATTCAATAAGAGCAAGTGAAAACCAATAGAGCTCAGTTTGTTCAACAGTATACCATAATGTATGGTGTCGAATGCCTTGGCGAAGTTAAGGTACAAGACATCCACCTGAGTCCTCTTGTACATAGATGTGCTAAGATACTGAGTGATTTCAGCAAGATTCGATAATGTAGATCTTCCCGTCATGAAGCCATGTTGCTGAGTGGAGATGTAAGGTCTTATGCAGTTATAGATCTTGCTGTAAAGTAAGTGTTCAAATACTTTGGAGCAAGTCGACAAAATATGAATTGGCCTGTAGTTCAATATATCGCTTTTATCTCCTCTTTTAAAGACGGGATTGATCTTACTTATTTTCCAGATCTCTGGAAATGTAGATGTACGAAGAGATAAATTGAAAATTATACTCAAAAGTTCACATAGCAATGAAGCATATCTACATAGTAAATAAGTTGGGAATCCCATCGTGCCCAGTAACAGAATCCATCCTAACCACACTCAAAGATATTTTGACCTCATCTATAGAAAATGCGTCCACGTAGAAGTAGTTAGGGTCCCCCAGGGTGGTTAGGGTGAGCGATGTAAGGCGAGGCTGGTAAACGTCGGAAAAACTTTTGACGAAGGGTTCAACTATATGATGAGGGTTTGTAATCTCTTCATCATTATCAGCTTTGATGCATCTCGGAATTGTAGATCCGCCTCTCCTATTCCCTATATAGCTCCAAAATAATTTAGGATCGCTTGAAATTCCATTCTCAACAAAGGACAGATACGTTTAATATGCACATCTACTTTCCCTCTTGACCAATGTACGTATTCTTTGGAACTCGCTATAATCATTGTCAGAGCTTAAAGTCTTCCACTTTCCGAAGTAATGTTCTTTTAATTTTACCAACTTTATTAAATTCTTACTATACCAAATGGGATACTTACGGGAGGTTTTTGTGATTTTAGGTACAAACTTATCAATAATATAATGAAGTATGGAATAGAAGTATGAAATGGCTATGTTAACGTCTAAGCATGAGTTAGGACCAGGCAATATGAGCCAATTCATGAGATATAAGTTCAAAATCAGCCTTACGGAAATTGTACCTCACATTGTCATGAGATGGAAAATTCTTTATTGTACTATTGATACCAAAATCTACAGCAATACTTATCGCTGGATGGTATGCATCCTCGGGTACCATTGGCGTTTTATCATTTACAACAACAACGTCTGAATCAGCATTAGTAAGGACTAAGTCAAAAGGAACTGTTGAGTTTAGAAAAGGATGATCAGGGCACCACACAGGTCAATTTAGTGACCAACTAGAGCTATAACAGTAGTTTGCTACCATCAAATTGGTAACAAACTCAAGACATATGTAGGTTCCATGATAACAAGAATAAACGACCAACTATATTCTATGCAACTACTGAAAGTTTTATTTCTGTAAGGAAAATGTTCAAGCACATAATAAGGATTAGACAGATTAAAAGCAATTGATTAAGACCACAAATTTGATTCTATCAGAAAAAATAATATTATGGACATCAAAATTATTATTGTACTAATTTGAACAAGCATTGGTGTCTATAAAATAGGTATATTATTTTATAACAACACCATCAAAACCATGCCATTCTTAATTAGATTATTACATTTTGTATTGTACAACTAGCGGACCCTGTGCCCGCTTTGCCAGACAAAACAAAATAAGACATTTTCAAAATAAGAAATGAAACACACTGCTTTTCAACAAAGTTGATTTTTTGGCTTATATTTATTCTACTTTTATTTCTATTTGTTTACAATATAAATCCTACGTTTTAACTTAAACTATCGCAAAGCTCTTTCGTAAACAACATTTTTTGTTTTGCCCTGAGTTGTAGTGTAAATAAACAGAACTGATGGCTTGCCTACACGTGAACACGATATATATAATGGACCGTGGGAGAAGCATGGACATTCCAAATCCATTCCACAGAAAACCAATGATTGCCCTTGCGCTTTATTTATTGTCATAGCAAACGCAAGACGTATCAGAAATTGGAGTCTATTGAAATCAAATGGTGGATCTTGTGGAATCATTGGAATACGCGGAATGAAAACATTTTCCCTTTTAAATTTCCCCTTTGAAATGGTTGCTTCATGAGATTATGCATAAGCCTTTTCACTGCTAATGTGGTCCCATTCCACAATCGAGGCTGATTTAAATTTCGGAGCATAATAATGGGCGCACCAACTTTTAATTGTAAACGATGAGTTGAAAAACCTGGTAAATCCAATGAATTCAAAAATTCTGTGGGATAATTAACAGCGTCATCTTGATTTGTAGCCGTGTCAACTGATTGATATGTTACAACCTCGCCAGGAACGTGGACTAAAATATCTGCATTCAATGCACCAACGTCCTTATTTTTCGCAGCCAGTATCACTCTTTCAGCTAACCAATTGTGATTTCGATAATTTTGCGCAATCTTTGGAAAAATACTTGAAACCAATTCTTGTTTGTTGGTGCGAAATTGCCAAAGTTATCGGGCAAATTGATTAAGCCAGTAACACGATCAATAGCAATTTGTTCATTTCCTATTGCCAGTAGTTGCGTAGAAAATGCATCGGCCGATGGATCATTTTGTATTTGTACTCGCACATTTGTAATTAAAGTGAGTGTTTGTACGTGTCTCCACAAATGAGATGATTTTAAATATGCCTTTATTTCATCTGCTGGTGTTGAACGGGGAGTCACAGGCAATGTATGACAGAAATCACCAGCCAATAATATCAAAGCGCCATCAATTATTGCTTGACTATTGCGTAAATCTTGCAAAGTCCTGTCCATTGCTTCTACTGATTTCTTATATGCCATTGTGCACTCATCCCAGACAATTAATTGGCATTGTTGCAAAACTTTTCCCCTTCCAGAATTTTTGAAAATGTTACACGTGGGATTCTCATTGACATTCATATTGAGGGGTAACTTCAGTGCAGAGTGAGCTGTGCGATCACCATTTAGTAACGTGGCGGCTATTCCAGACGATGCAGGTACTAATGCAATATTACTCTGTGATCTTATAGTCGCCAATAGCAAGGAAATCAAAATTGTTTTCCCAGTGCCTCCTGGGATGTCCAAAAATACATACCTCCGCTTTGATTTCGTACAGCTTCCATAATCGTATCATATGCATGTCTTTGTTCTCGATTCAATTTCGGCAAATTCGAATTTTTAAATGTGTTCAATGCATTGAAATCGTATTCGCGTTTGCGTTGCATGTCTTGAATGTATGCGTCATGCATCGGTCGCATGGTATCTTGAAATTTATTTATTGCACACATGCGATTTGTGATTTCAACCAAACTTAACATAAACCATATAGGTCCCAACACCTACGTTGTGTATAAGTTTGGTTGAAATCGGTCGACGCGTTTGAATGTAATGCGGCGACATACGTAAGCCCAAAATCGCCTCCTTTTTTATATATATATAGAAGAAGAAGATTATGGTTCATAATAAAGAAAAATGCTAGTATCGAAACAATATTAGAAGAAACAATGAGAATAATAGAAAGAGCGGACAAGGAAACCATCAAGCAGAAGATGAAGAACAAAACAGGGGACGAGAAGAAATAAACAAACAAAGAGAGAAAAGAGGAATGAATTCCGAAAGGTATGCAGAGCCTTAAAAAGGCAATATAATGAGAGGATGATTCAAAGCATCGAAGAAAAATTCCAAAACAAAGAAATCGGATCCTTTTGTCAAGAGGTTAAACGAAAGAGAAAGGGATATCAAAATAGAACCGTATATTTGAGATCAGTACACCGAACACTTTTAAGTGACAATGACCAATGGCTGAATGGAAAAGGTTTTTGCCGAGCAGTTACTAAATACAGAGAACGAAGAAGAAGAAGTAACGGGACAAGCAAACTTTCAAGACGTAAATCAAATACATCATGCAAAACAGTAAGTAGTAGACGGTATCCTAGGAATGAAGAACAATAAAGGTCCGGGAGTAAATGATATAAGTACTTAACCTGGGATACCATCTGCTTAAAGCAAATTAGAGCAAATGCCAATAGAATGGGCTGAAGCGCAAATATACCCAGTATATAAAAAAGGTGACAAAATGCTATGCAAGAACTATAGAGGTATTGCCTTATTGGACACAGGTTACAAAGTATTTAGCAGAATATTAAAAAGAGAATTAACGAGCATGCAGAAACTTAATTGGGACAATACCAAGCCGGTTTCCGCCGTAACAAATTAACAATAGACCAAATCTTCGCGCTTAAAGAGATCCAGACAATGTACTAGAAATATATAATGCTGCTGCACACTTTATGTATAGATTTTAATGATATAATAGAATAAACAGAGAAAAAATGTATCAAACAATGTCACAGTTGGGCATCCCAAAAGCTAAGACTAACGAAACTTACTCTGAAAAGAACGAACAACAAAATATCGCGAAACTGATAACAATCTGAGAGTTTCCAAGTGACAAATAGGGTAGGCCAGAGCGATCCTTTTTCCCACGACTCTGTTCAATTTAAGAATAAAATAGAAAAGAGCGAAACGATATTTAATAACAATCATCAATGTCTAGCTTATGCGGATGACAGCAATAATGGCTAAATTCAAAAACAAGCGCTAAAGAATTGTATTAAAAT
The DNA here is from genome assembly GCA_038088585.1 of Chrysina gloriosa. Classification (NCBI taxonomy): domain Eukaryota; kingdom Metazoa; phylum Arthropoda; class Insecta; order Coleoptera; family Scarabaeidae; genus Chrysina; species Chrysina gloriosa. The sequence goes on from CM076089.1 coordinate 41,960,837, forward strand.
GAGAAAGTGAAGCAAGAAAGCTTGAACTTAAAATTAATGAGAGGAAAGCTAAGTACATGATCATGGGGATGGAAAGAGAGGAACAAAATGGAAACCTAAAGATAACTACCAAGAACGGTGAAAACTATGAGTTTGAGAAGGTTAAAGAAATTACATATTTGGCAGTACATCTGAAGGAGAACGAACGTGAGAATCAAGAGATCCAAGCGAGAATAGCGAAAGTAAATCAAAAGTATGGAAGTTTAAGAATGCTAATAAAATCGAAATACATCTCCAAGAGGACTAAATTACGAATATATCAAACAATATTAATATCAACGACTACATACGCTTGCGAAACCTGGATACTTAACAAATAAGGAGAAATAATTGGAAAGAAACGTAAAATACTACGAAGTATTCTTAGAGGGATAGATACCGTGAAAGGCTGAAGAAGGAGAACCAACCAAGAGGTATACGAACAGTACAAAAAGCTCCGCATTACAACATATATAAAGAAGCAACACTTGAGATGGCTAGGGCACATAGAGCGAATGGCAAGGGCGAAAATGCCGAAGATGATTTTGGAGAGGAGACGGAGAGGGAGACAGAGATCGAGGTGGATGGAGAGAGTGGAGAAGGATATGAAGAGAACGAATAGTGGTGACTGGAAAACGGAGACGGTGAACAGGGAACGATGGAAAAATATTGTGAATAGTTTTACGTGGTAGTGTGAGAATGGAAAGCTTTACAAATGCCTTAGACCTAAAAGGCCTGTAGTGCAGATTAAATATTTCCCTTAATTTCGACAAAACTGCTTGCAGCAGTTCTGTGGTGTAATAACAATATTTCACTTTGTATACTAGGACAATTTGAGGATAACTGCAACTTACAACAATGTATAGAAAGGTGAACTGCAGGTCTATGTTATTAGTTCGTTAGCATGGCAACGTAAATGCCAATTTCAAGACCAACCAAGTCTGGATAACTATTTTACCAAAATTACAAATCATAAGAAATCATTAAATCGTTTTCATTATGTTTTGCTTACTACTAAAGGTCGACAATTTGGCGCGTAAACCGCGAACAAATATTGTAAGAATTCATTCCAATTTAAAAAACAATAATGGCAATGATGAGAGAAAAAGAATTTATTAATAAAAGTAATCGCCACGAACCGCTAATAAGGCGATTATACAAGCATGAAATCAGCAAAAGTATATTTTACTAGTGGTTCTAAAATATATCCATTAATTGTTTTGAGCAATGTAGTTCAGTCATTTTGAAAACCTGACGACATACATATGCAACGAGACACCGACGTGAATTAATTTTACTGTAGAAATTTGTAGTATTGACGCCAATATGCCGAAGTCTGTGGAAATGTATAACCAGTGGTCTACTTTGAAAAAATCTTATTATACCTACTTCAGTAACGGAAGCAATAAAACTAATGGAACCTCTTTGAACAGCAACAAACGAAAAACCTACGTTGTTTATTTATTCTTTATAAATATAGAAGTATACTTTATTTGAAAGATATTTCAATTCCAGTGGTAAACATTTTCAGAAATTTACAGAAATGCATCTAGAAATAAACACTCACTCACTCAGTAGCGAGTAACGACAACGATATATATATATATATATATATATATATATATATATATCAATTTAACAAAAGTAAATGTCTTTACTTACCACAAATATAACTAATAAATATGCGAATGCAAATATGCTTATTGTGCTTACTTTGCACACTTTTGCACGGTTACTTGTTAACTGCCCACTAACGAACCTAATTTTATTATTATGTTCTCTACATTTTATTCTATTAAAATTTTGGATCTCGAAAATAGATTACTATTTACTAATATAACCAATATAACATGCAAATATTACGTACTGAAAAACATTCTTTTGCTTCCTTTGTTGTCCTCTTAGGTATCAAGGGAGATGGGTACAGTGGCTCCTTATTAAAAATTATTGCAACGAGTGGTTGACTTCAAAATACTGCTACGTCGATTGTAAGCAAAAATTAGAACTTTAATTACTACATTGTGGGGATTTTTAATGTTTTGCTTTTATTTTGAAAACTGAAGGTCAATGGTAAATATATGGATTTAAAGCTGTCTGTTAGATTGGACAATTTATTTTTAGAAAATATGGAGTCCACATATATGATATACATGTGTACGTAATTTGTATGCTAAAAATGATAACTTACTTCTTACTATAAATTCAATTCTTTATTATGTTACAAAGAATCTTTACTCTCATTCATTATGGTTTACGTAAACAATGCCAGTATCGAATAAATTGTTTGGACAGGTTCATAGCTACCTATCAAGCAAATACGGTTTCTAATTTTACTTGTACTGTTTCCATAACATTTTTCCAAATTCTCAGTATCCTTTGATACATCTACTATTGCTAAAAAGCCAAGACGGCACGTAGTAGGCACTACTACACCAGATATTTATATAAAATTGAGATTCTATCTTTGCTCATATGATAACCAACGGTTGGAGACCATGAATCATATATTTTAGGACCCCTATTCTCAAAATCATTGGACGTTCATGAACTATGTTTTCAATTTAACACGGATATATACAAATCAATAAATCCTCAAGATCAAATGAATGAAAGTTAGTATTTAGGTACAAATTAAATCGTTACAATAACCATGTTTGCTTTCTAATTTTGACGTAACTGACAATGAGTTTCATTAAACGAAGCCATTTATATATAAATATGGAACTATACGATTGCATATTGTTTTTTTTTTTCATTTGCGATATGTAATTAAATATCACAAGTATGTAGACGACAACACATGGTGCTAAACATTCCCAAACATGAATCGCTAAAATGTGGCAACCTTCCTTCATACGAAATGAACTGTTTTAAGATACTACTTTAGTATTTAGTACATTCAAAATAATCAGCATTGTATTATGTAATGCAACAGATTTTAACTATAAAGATAACCAATAAATAAATTCTCCTCTCTGTTTGTTAATCTTTATCGTTTTTCGCAATGTACTGGAGATTAACTTGTTTTTCAGGATCGAGACTCGATCTTCGAACATTTTCATTATGAGGCGAGCACTTTATCAATCAAACACAAAACGGGTTAGCAATTTCAACAATAGGAAAATTGCATGTCTATAATGATTTTGGATATAAACTAGGAGTAAAACGAAGTATGATATGTATGTACGTATTTCCTTAACAACATAACAAGTTACCTATGGTCAAAGAAATAGAAGAAAAATCTAAAAAGTAAGAAAACCATACATTATCGTCACCTGTATAAATATCTAATCACTTAGTGTAAATACATATTTGTAATCAAAACTATTACATATATCATTGGTCTGTATAGTATTTTAGATTCGATTGTGAGAGAATGATAGTTGTACTGGTAATTACAGTAATATGGAAGGGATGCATTACGTACGGAAATCTTGAGTTGTGTGCATATTGTGTATGGTAGTAGGAATATCTGCTTAAAATTTAAATTTTGTTGATAAACAATAAAAATAATTTTATATATAATGTTGTGTTATGTAAACTTTTACTTAACCCTCTAATCGGCGAGCCTGCCTTTAGACGGTGTATAATAAATACGTTGTTATGTAGCTCTATTTCTTAAAAGCTCTGTACTAACGGTAAATATCAGCAGAGAAACAAACAATTCTCTTTTTGAGGCAAATAGCAGCAAGCATTTGTCATTTGATTGCAAACTGTTGAGTGCTTAAGTCATTTTTTTGACAAAGTGTGTAAAATAATTATTTGTTTCAAGTGGAATTTTGAGAAAAGTATAAAATTCTGTTAATTCATAATTTGCGCGTAAAAAAATTATTTTCATACACGTAAATATGTATTCTTCTGTGTTTAGTGTTTTTAATATCAGGTTTTTAGCAAAACTTAGCTTTTAGCCAGTGAAAATTGGACACCGTCTAAAGGCGGACCTGCCGGTTACAAGCTACTTTTGCATACACATTGCTCTAGTTCATAGTGCTTTTTCGTTTCATTTTTCTTTAAACATTTTTCAGTTTTAAACATTCTAGGAAGGAATCAACCGTTTGAAAATGTTTTCACAAAGAAAAAATTTTAATTTTTCAAAATTAACTGATGAGGACATGGAATTGGCTGAACCAGTTAATGGCGCAGATTCAGAAGACGATTTCGATTTTGACGACGATGATGATTTGAAAGACCCAGACTGTCAACTACCAAACGTAGAAAGCATCTGTCGGAAGTGAACAACAACGTGGAGCATTATGAAGAGTCTTTACCATCAAAAACTGGGAAAACAAAAAGAAAGAGGGCAAGATCTCCTCTACCAGAAGTTGAAGCTGGTGAAAGTGCAGTAGTGTCCAATGCGGGAGGAAGGGGTTAGCGGAAATGTAAATGTTATTTCTCCCCAAGACCCAGAGTTCAGAAAGATTTTATGGAAAAAAGATTCGTTGAACTTGAAAAAACGCTGTAGTTTTTCAAGGAGACAAGGAATTGCCGCAACAATTCAAAGAATTAACCACACCATTCCGTTGCTTTGCTTCTTTTTTCAACAATGACTTGCTGAATGAAATTGTGTATCAGGGCAATCTGTATGCAAAACAGCAAGATGTTTTCACAAATTTTAATCTAGCGACATATGATTTCAAAAAATATATCGGAATTTTGATTTATATGTCTGTGTACCGGTATCCCAATGTTGAGAGTTACTGGTCCAAACATTCCTTCGAGCCAGTTAGAAACGCAATGTTTTTCTCAATCAGAAAATATCTTCATTTTGATGACACCACAAAAGTGAAAAAGCTGTACAAAATTCGTCCAATTATTGACAGACCCAATATGCAATTTGATGCTGTGCCAAAAACACCTCGGCTATGCATTAATGAAAGAATGTGTTCAACAAAAATGTTTACAAAATTTCGGCAATATGTGCCCGCAGGACCCCACAAATATGGCATGAAACTTTTTGTCCTTTATGACTCGGATAGCTTTTCGTACAGATTTGAGGTATACAAAGGAGCTGGGGATAATGAAGTAATACCCAACACCCCTGACTGAGGGTTAAATTGCGAGAAGGTACAATCATCCCTCGAGTAACGTAACACTCAACTTACGTAAATTTGTATTAATCACAACTATCCATCACCAACGAATACTCTCAGACTCCAAAGATAAATTAGTTGTTAAAACAAATATTTTGTTTGGAAAACTTCAAACTTCAAGTTTTATACGCTAGTTTGTTCGCTTTGCAGGCAAAATATAATCAACGCCATAATTCATATATGTATAATGTATGTTTCGTGATCTTTTTAGATACTTTTATGTTTTACAATAAAAAACGGATAATTATCTTTTGCTTGTCCCGAATTGGAGTCTGTAAATTGGTACATAAACCTTCCAGTTTTATTAACACAATAATGCTGTGTAAATATATACAAATAATAGTGATAAATATTATAATTTTGTTACACAGTTACACTTAAACAATTCACAAATTTAATTTACGTAAAGACTTACGGAACCCATTACTTACATAATTGGCGGGATGACTGTTTTCTTGGTGTTATCAAAGTATTGAACATTTGAAATATTTGGGTAGAATACAAAATCTGCCTTTTTTCATTATTCAAGTCTATAAAAAGTGGAAATATACCGCACACACTTGTTTGGTTATTTTAAAGCTTTTCAAGTGGTTTAACTCCACAACCATAAGGAAATCACCTCCTTCGGTTTTTAACAATCAAAGATTATCCAGAAAGTTGGACTGCATCAGTGCCAGGAACGTCAGATCGTCGGTAGTATAAACTAACGTATGGAAAATGCTAATAAAGACTATGTTCAATAACGTTTTTTTTCAAAAGATATCTATACCATGTGTACGTAATACAATTGTGATCTCAGTTGACACATGACTTATTGTGAATAGAGTACAAATACACCTTTGAGATTGAGAGGAAATAGATAAAAGCAATTTTATTCAAATACATATTTAGCTACTAAATAAGTATATGGTCGACGGCTAACTCACAAATTGACCGAAGCTTCAATAGTAATTCGTGGTAGTGTACCAAAGAAACTGAAATTCAACGATGCTCCAAATATGGTTTATTCGTTGTAGATGACGAAACTTGTATTTATTCGTATGTTTCTGAAAAAAGTAACAATCTTTTGGATAATCTAAATTAATTCGAAACAGACAAAAGTCATTCATATACAAAATTCTGGTGTTAAATACATTAGATATTAAATACACGACCATTTACTCACCAGGACTCGTGAAGTGCAAATGATTTCCTTTCGAAGACTCACATTGGATTGCTAGTAAAGGAAGAGCCGATTATGATGATGACGATTTAATTAGTTTGTTTGTCATGCTTCTAAAGGTCAACTGAATATGATCACATCACTTGGGGACTTGGATTTGGTGTAGAAGAAAATCGACTTTGGCGATTACCCTGATTTTGATTCCTGAATCATGCCAATTTAGAGTGGTTGGTTATTGATCCATTATCTTCAAAGAGCACTAAAGAGAAAAACTGGAGAAATGATGATGGGCAAAACACTTCTTATCCAGGAACAGTTGAAAATAGCTGTTGTGTACTGTGAAATTACATACCCTTCTCCTGTTGGTATGCACATAAACCGACATATGAAAAGATTAATGAACTACGGTTACATTTGTTTCAATAATTTACGAAAGTTAGGCTAGTTACAGGTAAGTTTAAAAAAGTTTCCTCTCTATGAGCTGCGCGAAAACAGGTTTGTATTACAATTTGCTCTCTAAAATGAATTTTCAAAAAATGTTCGCTTGTCCAAAGAAATGTAACCAGTTCAGTACATTAAAAAGCTAAAATCAGTGAATACTTAAAAATCAGAATATTCAACAATTTGAATGCTAATTTGGTAATTTGAAGTGTTTTCCTTGAATTTCAATTCCAATGCGTAAAAGTTCTAAACTCGGGGTACCCAGTTTTCGGAAACCCTGAAAATCTCTACTTAATCCTGCGTACTTCAACTTTAATGTGTAAGGCTACACTCTGAGAAAACTAAGGAAAATCAGTGGACAGTCGAAACATTTTAAACAAAATGATGACTAGCAAATCGTAATTTGTGAACACTTTAATGGAAGTCATATCAAGAATAACTTGAATTGGAAAAAGGGAAGAATTACTACACTTGTTAATACTAAACAGAAAAATATTGTTAATTGGGAAATACTTAACACAAAATGGGACGAAATTGATATGTAGTAAGGAAAGTTCGTATAGAAGTGCATGATTTCAGCAAATACGTTGCCGGAATATCTAGGGAAAGATTTTGGATGCTTTCACCTCGAAATAAACTGTAAACAGCGCTGACTGCCTATTTTTCTCACTGGCAACCAAGAGGGAGATCATTACTTTTAGTTTAGGTCCGAAAATAGGGATACTCTGGATAACAATGGGTTTGTGATAGAGTTTCTGAAACACGGTTTTCTCGTGAATAACAGAAAAACAAGGTAATACCTATTTTCAAATCCGATATGAAAATAGAGAAAGTCCGCTTTACAGAGATGTTTCCCAATTATAAACTTATCTGTATATTACCGAATTAACAAATTATATGAACTAAATTGATAGAGCTTTTATACCAACATTTTTGTCAATGGTCTTCGCTTGTGTAAACTTTCACCTTCTTCTAAAGCACACTATGGTGTATGGGAACACGTGTATCCGCATGAAATAAATCACTCATTCAAAACTGGTTTTACGTAAAAGTAAAGGTGTAATATAAGGAAATAAATAAATAAATAAATAAATAAATAAATAAAACATTTTACTGTATGTTTATTTTTCTACATAACTTTTCCCGCAATTGTTTGGACGGCCCTCGTAAGGTTTCTACAAGCTTCAAGTATTAGTTTACAATTCCCAATTACATCTTCCAATTTTCTCTTAGTAAAGGTAAGGTTATACTTTGGTTAAGTTCGTGCTCTATCGTAATTAATTAACCTGATGCATAATTAATTATTTGAGCATGCTGTATATTTAATAATTGTAGGATGCACATATCAATGTATATCTATGTACATATATATTATTGATTGAAATATTAGAGGCATTTGCATTTGGTTGAAAGCATTCCCAAAGATTTTATAGAAATGCGAATTAATTTGGGTATAAAACGCAAAAATGAATTATTTATAACAGAACAAAATAATGTACCGCAAACTTCATATGGTAGCAGTCCGGTTAAAATGTGTTTCATAAACAGAGTGATAAAATAAAATTACATTCAGAAATGATAAATTTTATAGTTCTTTGTTTGTCATAATTCAGTTCAGTCAGTTTCAGTTCAATCGCGTCCACTTGCACTTATCTGCTAATAAATTTGTCAATTTCGTTTTGTTTTCGGAGAAATAAAGAATGTGTTAAAACCAAATGAATATGATCACTGGAAGTTGTTTTGAGTGATCGTTGCTCTCAATATAGAATATACATACAATTTGATAACGTATAACATAACAAAGAGAAATTTCTATTTTATTCTAATTTTTGTGTAGATCTCATAAGGTGCTATTTAACCACTTAGTGTGATACGGCTCTGAGTAGCAGCTTCCAGAAAATTAAAAACCCACAATCAAAACTATGCTAATTATAAAGTTACAAAATACCTACTTTAGTAGATGAAAACAGAATTTGCAATTCTTGTCAAACTTTATTTTTATAAAGGAGCAACAAATACGTAAGATAAGAAAATTCAAATAAGATACCACTTACAAAAAGGAATGTAAAAATTCTTAAAAGGACAAAAAAGACGTAAATTCGCAGTAATGGAAACACATCGTAAATATATAAAATATTAAAGGAGAACAACAACTAAATAAATAATTGAACAAGAACAAAAAGGAAAATTGAAAACAAAAAGATGATCAAGAAATAAAAAACAACTACTAACTATAAATTACAAAAACAATGTAACATTATCTAATATTTGGTATAATATATATGTATGTATATATATTATTCACATTCGAAGACATTCAAAGAAGATTGAGCGCACTAAGTTTTCGCAATAAGTTTCGGGCACGTAACAGCTCCCATCCATCGAAAACATGTTGCTCTAGATTCCTTACTGTGGGAACGTTATGGATGTCCGGAAAGTTTTTCACCATCAGCGCCCATAAATTCTCTATTGGGTTCAAGTCAGGCGACCGACTTGGTCGAGCACTTAGTACAACTTTGGAGTTGTTATCGAACCAATTCCTTACTATCCTAGATGAGTGGGTTGGCGAATTGTCTTGCAGTAGATGGATAGGACCTTCTGGGAAGATTATACGGGGGAAGGCAGAAATAGCTCTTCCAAAATATCTCTGTGCTCTTCTCCCGTTTGCTGTCCCGTTATCCTTACAATTTCCCTACGACCGGCGTCAGACATCCATCCCCAGAAGCCATAACTGATTCTCCCACTTCTTCTAGTTGCCTGGATATTCTGGGCCTCATACCTGGTGCCGTTTCGTCGGCATAACATTTTTGCGGAATCATTGTACGTGGAGAAAACTTTCTCGTCCCAAAAAGTGACACCATCCCAGCACCGATTTATATTAGTGTGGGCGAATTTAAGTCGAGCAGCTGCGTTTGTCCGGTATAATGACTATCTTCCTCCCTGACTCTCTGCAGTGTATGCCATTTTTATGTAAAAAGTTTCTGATAGTTTGGGTTGTGCCCTGTAAATGTTGCCGCTCTTTTATTTTCGTAGTTGCGGTAAATGGGTCATCAGCGCAGGACCGCTGTATTCTACCGACATCTTTTTCATTAAGCATTGGTTTTCGTCTGGTTCTTGGTCTATTTTTCCATCTTTGTAGTTGTCTTTGCTACAATAAGAAGAAAAACTATAATTGAGTAATGGAGTCGCAAACCACTTCTATAGTAAAACCAATTAATCTTTTTATAAACGAAAGAATAACAATCCTATTACAGTTTAATCCTGAGATATTTTAAGAAACGATCCTTACTCGATTATTGATATACATATTTGAAAATGTTTCATACTTAATACGTCCGATTGAAGAACACAATTTCTACGAGATAAGGATAAAACGCAACCGTATACAGCATGACGTTGGCGGTATCTATGGTTAAAATAATTATAACTATTTTTCTTTGTAAATTTACGAAACGAAGAGAGAAAAAGTTACATCCATCACTTTAGTTTCCGCTATAAACGGATTATTTGCTTTGTAATAGCGTATCTTAGAAAGCGTGCACGTAAGGAAATGGTTTCTTGCATCAAGAAAATAGATTCTCTTTCAAAATTTAGATCATTTGCTCGCGCCCGGAGAAACGTTTACTTGTCCGACTGCGTTTGCCTCAATGTAGCCTGCCTGATGATGCGCCCTTTGAACACCCAATTTCTTTATTTCTTTATTTAATACAAATAAAATGTCAAGAAAACGATTTTCTTATATTAGGTATAATTTTTATAGTCTTGAAATACAAATACTTTCTTCAATAGAGACTGATTTTTGCAAGAAAACATTTCCCTACGTGCATTAGGGTGGTCCAAAATTTTCAAATTCACTTTGTGCCCCCGGGTACCCTCTAGTTTTTACTGTAGTTGATAGTAGTATGGTGCAAAAATTTCAATGTCTTAAGTGGAGCAAAAAGCAGTGCTCAACGTTTCCAATTTTTTTTAAATTTTGATATTTTCTTCCTTTTTTATTTTTAATTTCTGTCCATTTATTTATTTTTTTTTCAGAAGCTGTTTATATCAAAGAAATAGAAAGAAAAATACACGAAAAATTAAAAGTCGCAAAATATCTAGGTATAATCAACTACCAACTCTAAGACAAGTTCTTGTTAGATTTCACTTTTTCGTACAAAAAGAAGTCGGTTTAAAATGCAAGTCACAACACTGTAGAGGAACTAATTTTTAGTGTGGCAGGAAGCCACTATTCCGATTAGACTTGCGAAGCATTGTATTGGTAAGCTTGAAAAATAACATTCTGAGTGGCTTCTCTTAAAAAAAAATAAAAGAAGAATAGCTGATACCCAAAAGAAACGTGAGTCAAAATTTCAAGAGCAATTATATATGGTATTTGACATTGCACATAATGATGTACTTGCTATATGCAAAATAGACGAAGACAAAGAGTTTTTAATTGATCAGAGGACGAAACGAAGAATGATTATTTCATTAGCAGACAAGGAATACAACAAGAAGCAAGAAAGAATTATTCAAAGAAAAATAAAAGAACGAAAGCGACTTGAAAAATGGAAAAAACTAGACTCATCTTCCATGATATCTCCAGATGTGACTTTTTCAAGTTCAGACTCTGAAGATGAATCACCTGAGTATTCGGATTCAGCCGAAAGTAAATCAAAAGAGCTGTATAAATCATCATCAACTCTAAAAAAAAAAAAAAAAGGAAATTCCTTTCAAGCTTACAAACTGAACCAACTGCGAAGAAATCTTTATTTTCCAAACACGTTACTAGCGCGTTAGATCGCAATAAGGTTTCTGACGGGGAAACCCTAAGATTAATTGTCTCTATTGCAGCAGCATTGGGGCATGAACCTAATTCGTTGCCATTATCACGAAGTACTATTCGACGTAAAAGAAAAGAAGGAAGAAAAGCTGTTTTTGAAGAAATAAAGCAATCTGTTTCTTTTGATGATCCAGTAATTGTTCATTAGGATGGAAAAATTCTTCATGATATTTTGGGCACTGAAAAAGTAGATCGTTTACCACTTTTAATATCAACAAATGGTAAGGAGAAATTACTTAAAGCGCCAAAACTTGTAAGTGGTACCGGCGCAAACACTTCAAAAGCAGTTTTTAATATACTAACTGAATGGGGTTTGGAGAACAAAGTAGTTGGCATGTGTTTTGACACTACATCCGTTAATACTGGATTGAAAAATGGAGCTTGTGTAATGCTGGAGCATAAAGTTGGAAAGGAATTGCTATGGCTAGCATGTAAGCATCACCTTTTAGGGATTGTTCTCAGTAAAGTTTTTGTTATTTGCTTCGGACCACCCAGTTCTCCTGACATTTCTTTATCCAAACGATTCAAAGAATCATGGCCCTCTATACACAGAGAAAACTACAAAACCATTAGATGAAGTTGCTCCTGGCAGAAAACTTTTCAAACTCGCTGCGATAAATGTTTTATCAGTTGCCTTAGAAAGTAAAAAGCAGCCCAGGGATGATTACATGGAGCTGATAGAGCTGTTAGTTCTAGCTTTGGTTCATACTCCAGATAAAATTCATTGGAGAACTCCTGGTGCAGTACATCACGCTCGTTGGATGGCAAAGCTGATATATGCAATAATTCACTTGTTTCGTAAGGAAGGCGGTTTCAAAACCACACAAAAGAAAAATCACAGCTAGAACGTTTTGTGAGCTTTGGAGTTCTTGTGTATGTTAAATATTGGTTTGAATCCCCTATGGCTACAAATGCGGCTTGGGCAGACCTTTCTCTGTGGAAAGACATGACCAGTTATGAAGTGATTGATCGTCAGGTTAGTGAAGTGGTTAAAAATGCTATATATATGCTGTGGTACCTATCGGAGTTAGTTGGCCTAAGTTTATTCTCAGAAAAATGTCAAATGAGGAAAAGGTAGCAATTGTCAAGAAGATGGAGTGTGAGCCCACTAGCCGGAAGGTAAGAGGAGATTCGTCACTTTTAACTGATCAAACCGCTTTGGCTGATTTTGCCAATAAAAGATCATTACAGCTATTTAAAAAATTAAATATAAATTCAGTTTTCTTGGCCATACATCCAAAGGAATGGCACATCAATGAACACTACATAAATGGCACAAGAATTGCAAAAAACTTGAAAGTTGTTAATGATGTAGCTGAGCGTGATGTCAAATTATTTGAAGAGTTCAATAAGCTGCTGACAAATGACGACGAAGAGAAACAGTTAATTTTGCAAGTAGTTGAACCCAATTCCGACCGAAATGACAAAACAAGCAGTAATTGATAGTTTAAAGCCGTCATCCTCGAAAAACTAAATCTGTTTATTTACTTAACTCGCTTTTTAATTTTTTTAATTATTTATCCATTTTATACTACAATATAAATTATTTTTCTACTACTCAGGTAATTGTCCTTTTAATTTTAAATTCTCGATTTTTTAATTTGTTATTAATGTTTGAGCACTGTCTTCCAATTGGAATTTTATCTTCAAACTTTGCATACATACTCCCATCCAAAGTAGTTTTGAAATTTTTATTTGAAAATATATGCCACCCGCCACGTGCATGCTTTCTAAGATACGCTGTCACAAAGAAAATAATCCGTTTATGGCCGAAATTAAAGTGATGGACTTGTACTCTATTTTTTCCTACAGACATATTTTCTGCCTTCCGGCCGTATAATCTTCTATTTCCGTTTACTGCAACACAATTCCCCAATCCACACATCCAGAATACTAAGCAATTGGTTCGACAACAGTTCTGTACTAGTTGTTGTACTAAATCCTTGCCAAGTAGGTAGGTAGACTTGAACGCAATAGAAAATTTAGGGGCGTTGATGGTGAGTAACTTTCCGGACATCTATAACGTCCGTACAGTGAAAAATCTGGAGCAACATGTTTTCGATGTATGGTAGCTGTTACGTGGCAAAACTTATTGCGAAAACATAGTGCGCACAATGGGTAATCGGCGGCGAATGTTAATAGACAACCGTGGATACCAAATATTAAATAATGTTACATTGTTATCGTAATTTATAGTTGAGAGTTGTTTGTTTTATTTCTTTATAATCCTTTTTTGTTTTCAATTTTTCTCTTTGTTATTGTTACACACCACTGTATATTATTTTGTTTTGTTATAAATAATTTATTTTTGCGTTGTATACTAAAATTAATTCCCTATAATTCTATAAACTCTTTGAGAATTCTTTCAACCAGGTGCAAATACCTTTAATATTTTATTCAATCAGATATTAATTACGATAGAGCACTGACTTAACAAAAGTATAACGTTACCCTTACTAATAGAAAATTTAAATATGTAACTGGGAATCGTAAACTAATACTTGAAGCGGTGTAAACCATAAAATATATTGTTTGTGAAAATCTTCTGCCTACGACACCGAAGACAGCCTCAAGTTCGTACATACATCTGGTTTACAGACCTGCATATATTTTATTTAAAACTGTGTCTAACTAAGAAAGAAAAGAGTTCTTATTGAAATTTAATGAATTGAAGCAAAAATGAAGATTATTGCCAAAAACACATCAGTTGCAATTTTCCAGAATAATAAAATAAATGGAGACTTACTTTAATGTTAGGGGTTTTTACCAGAAAACTAGAATAATATTTTATAAGTTCACTATTCAATAACAATAAGTCACAATAGTTGTGATAGTGGTGGTAATTGATTGTTGCAAGGAATTAAAAGAAACAATTTATTTTTGGCTAAAACCAAGAAAAAGACGAAGTACCAATCAAAATGTGTTAAAACCGTATTATACAATACTTTCGTTTATTGTAATACTACTACTTATTTAGTTTTATCTCAGAGCAGATTACAGGTATAAATTATTTGTAGAAAACAATTGTTCGTAAATATTTTGAGCATTATTCGGCAGATATATGTATACCACCTTAATTATTAAAAAATGAATTTGCAGCCATGCCTAACAACGAAAGAAGATATTGAGTTTAGATATATTTAAATTATCGTTAATATTTCAATATTCTAATATGTTCTTTAAGTTTTCAACACATACATACTTCTTAAATCAACTCCATAACTAAAACATCTTACCGTTTGTTTCTATTACGTCCAGATTATCATTAACATTCAATCCAAGGTCCGGTTTCAGCACACATGTTTTGCCAACAAGTACATACCCATCATGACAACATTTCTTCAAACACCAATCTGTACGAATATCGGCATTGCTGGTACAATATTTCGTGGAGTAGCATAATCTTGCAATGTAATCAATCCCATCAGACAGTTTATCCAAACAATATCTTCCATAAGTAAACAACTCATTATTAAATAAAAAACCCCGATCCTTCGTGAAATTTTTTAAGTTGAATTTTGATACGCGTCGATCAACAATGACTTCGCAATTACTTAATCCGCTTCTTATAATACTTACGTCTAGCCCCAAATCATTATAAATCATCGACTTATTGGTTCGAATACATCTGCGCCTTTCAGGTTCAAACGCGTGATTAGGCGGGCAACATTTTGGAAAGTATATAACATCCATTTCAGAATCTATTTCGACAGGTAATACGGACTCGGTCATCTTATCAATTTCATAGAAATTCGTTGCAATTCCAGATAAATCATTATGTTTAGTTATTTTATCCGTACTGTTATAAAAGTATAAAGTGGCGATAGAAGTCAAAAGCCCGTTCACATTCACCATAATGACGCTTACTCATTTAAAACACTTGCACACTAGCTAACAGTTACTTCGGCAACCGGCAACGAACTGTACTCTCCCGTCTGTCCCTGATCTTCATGGGGCGAGAAATTCGGGAATAACGTTCCTCCCTCTCCTTTTTATACCTGTAGGAAAAGCAAACTAACACACCTTTTGCATAATATAAGCATGTCTGCGATATCGGGTAGCCCAAGAATTATTATTAGAGATAGACAAGAAACTTGTTAATAAAACTTGTGTAGGCTTACCTACGTGAGGAGCATCAATTAAAATTAATTTCTAATATGCAAGATGATCCGTATTACCAGCATGTACCAAACCTGCATTTCTCCTTATGGAACATCCTATATATTTTTACAAATTCTGAAAGAATTTTACGTTGTGGTAAAGAAAGATATAAAATACTATGTACCTTAAATTAGAAAGAGAAGCACAACATTTTCAGTTCAGTTGTTACGTTATGCGATGTTTAATTCCGGATTATCTGCAAAAACTATACAGCTCGAAAAGTTGTCAAGCAACATTAATTTTCTCGAATTCTTCAGATGGAACAAAATCTTCAAAATTGATTGTACTTTAGTATCATGCATCATATCTGTGCCAAGCGAATACAAATTTTCGAGATAAATTCATTATTATTCTCCTATCTTCAATTTGTACGTCGCACATGTCGCACATCGTATAGAAACTTAATTATATTTTTAATAATATAGATCCCATCTACGCCAAACTAATACAAATGTTTAATTCAATTGTATTATGGTATTCTAAATTACATGAAATATGCCATTAAATCTATTAGTTCTTCGTATAATGTATGTGTTTAACAAATAAGGTCAGGTTTCGCAGACATTGACAATCTAATAATTTTGTACTTCTAATTTACATACACACGATATCAATACTGTCCAAAAATGTATCCACTGTTCATTCTTCTTCTCCTTTACTTAGTGTTTATTACTTAATTGTTTTCCGTATGTGCTTGTATTAAGTTTTATTATTTTATCTAATTGACATTTCCAAGGCAACACTAAAAATAAAGATTTACAACTGGAGAAATAGTAGATACGATTTTTATTTTGGGAAAATGTTTTCCAAAAGCTTATTTTAGCAATACAGTCATGTCATAAAAGATATTCAGATAGATTATAGCACAAGGAAAACTGTGGAAACTACTGCAGAGGTTTGTACAAACTGACAGCCCTTGTATATAAAGATCTTCGCACCAGCCAACGCGAAATATGCAGAGATTTAATCCTTAGACGTTCCAATCTTTGAATTTTAAAGAAACGGAAATATCATGGCTACCACATGTATTTAAATTAAGAACTGCATGGTAAGGATTTTGAAAATCGAATCAATTTTTGTGATTACGTTCCTCCAAGTTTACTTGACGACGAACATTTTCTGTACACGAGCTTTTCACAGACGAGGTCACTTTTAAAAGTAATGGGTTAGGGAATAAACACAATCTGCACGAATACATATGTGTAAGGAGGAGGACATATTTTAACATTCATTACATGAAATACTTTCCAACATTTATTATAATTTATCTTTATAATTTATTAAACTTTAGTAAACTGATTATTACCGAAATAAAATTAGCTACACAATAAAAAGTTGTTTAACAATATTTTGCATATATTTGGACGTAAAATTTGGGTATAAAATTTTTGTGTTAATTTCACTTTGAGTGAATATATATATAGTGGCTAGACGCCCCATGGAGGGGCAACGCCGCTTTCTAGAAGCTCTCTAAATCCAGCGTTAGGGGCGGATCAGTTCCTATCATCCAGTCCTCTCGTGGTCACACTCTCCGGCTCATGTCTCTCCATCCCTTCCTGTCCTTTGTCTTATCTTGCCATTTCCTGATTCCGATTTTGCTCAGGTCCTTTACCACTTCTTTCAACCACCTTGTCCTCGGTCTACCTCTCCTTCTGACTCCTCCCGGTTCCCATTCTAATAGTGCTTTTATTATCGTATTTTCCGCTCTCCATACATGTCCCAGCCATTTTACCCTTTGTTGTTTTATTTTCTTTACGATGTCTTCTTCAATTTCATTTTCCAGCTCATGATTCATTCTTTGTCTGTATTCATTTTCTCCAACCTAAACTGGTTCTTCTTCATCTGTTTTCGTCATTGTGAGTGTTTCGTCCGAGTACAATATAACTGGTCTTATTATTGTTTCATATATATTCGTCTTGACCTTTTTGGATAAACTATTATCTTTTAAGAGTCTTTTATTTGCGTGATACGCTCTATTTATTGCTATAATTTTTTCTCTAATTTCCTGTACTCTACTTCCATCACCATATATCAGAATGCCCAGGTACTTAAATTTTTCGACTTCTTCGAACTTATATTCTGCCATTGTTACATATTTGTTTTTGCTTATTTGTTTACTAGGTCGCATTATTTTTTATTTTTCATTTATTTCCAAACCCAACTTCTTTCCTTCCCTCACAATTCCCTCCACCATCTTAATCAAAGTTTCTCGTCTTTTTGCTATGATCACAATGTCATCCGCATACGCTATTATCTGCCCCCTTTGTTTTGATTGTTCCTTTATTTATTCTTCTTGTTACGTACTCCAGAGCCAGGTTGAACAGCATTGTGGCTAATGCATCGCCCTGTCTAACCCCTTTATTAACCTCAAATTCTTCCGTTTCCTCTCTTGCCGTTTTAATTGTCTTCTTAGTTTCATTCATTGTCATCTTTGTGAGCCTTCTTAGTTTTGCCGGTACTTTGAGTTCTTTCATCGCTAATATTAGACTTCCTCTTTTAATGGAGTCAAAGGCCTGCCGGAAGTCCACAAACAGAAATTCTACATCTATCATATATTCATGCGTTCTTTCCATGATCTGTTTTAAATTATGCATAGCGTCTGTTGTTGATCTGCCTTTCACAAAGCCACATTGATATTGACCTATGGTGCCTTCCATTGTAACTGCAATTCCCCTGCAAATTATTTTTGCTAGTATTTTGTATATTGTGCCAAGCAATGTGATCCGTCTGAAATTTGCACACTCACATTGGTCCCCTTTTATTATGTATGGTGACCATCTGTCCGCATTTCCACTCCAATGGCATACATTCTTCCCTCCATATCTTCAAAACCAATAAATGTATATATTTCATCAAAAGCACTCCTCCATATTTTTTTATCTGTTTTTTAACGTCTCCTGTCTTTTTAATTTTTTGTCTTATCTTTGCAGTTACCATATAATGATATGTATCAACACTGGTGCCTCTGTAGCTTCTAACATCTAATATTGTGGATTGTCTTCTTTTTGAAACGAGTATGTGGTCAATTTGTGTTTGATATTTCTGGTCTGGGGATATCCATGTCACCTTATGCCATCTTGGGTGCTGGTACTCTGTGGTACTTACAATCATCTCTGTTCTTGCTGCTAGATCACATAGCCGTTGTCTATTATTGTTTGTTTTCTTGTGTATCGTATGCCTTCCCGCTACATGCTCGTTAAAGTTTTCTCTCCCTATTTGTGCGTTACAGCGTACAGTATTACTATGTCTTCTTTTTTCCAGTTTTTCCTCCATTATTTCATAGCATCTGTCTTTATCTCCTGCTTCCTCGTTTTCAGTGGGCGTATATACATTCAGTAATGATCATTTAAAAGGGCTTGTATCAATTCTAATATATGCAATTCTTTCATTTACTGGTTTAAATTTCATAACTTTTTCTTTGTTTTGTGCTGATATCATAAATGCTACTCCTTGTTGCCCCTGCTGTTCATTCCCTGAGTAGAATAATGTAAAATCTTTTCTATCTATTCTACCCTGACCAGCCCAACTTATATCCTGTAGCGCTACAATATTTATTTTGTAGTTTTTCAGCTCTGTTTCTATTTCCTGTAGCTTTCCCACGTCTAACATCGTTCTCACATTCCATGTGCTGATTTTAAGTATGTCATTTTTTTCTTTTTCGTTATTCCTTCTTTTATTCCTTTTCTTCCATTTTTATTCATTCTATCTTTTTCCATTTTCATCATGTTAACTGGTGTCCTTCCAAGTCCTTTTCTTTGCCCTGTCGTTACGATTTCCATTTCCATTTCGTGTTGTCCTTTAATTCCATGTATTAGTTTTTTGTACTCCTTTCTTCTAAGCTGTTATTTCTTGCATTGCATGTCATTTTCTTTCCACCTATTATCAGCATCATATGTCCTATTTTTACTTTCTTTCCTTCCTCTCTTAATTTTCTTGCCTCCATTCTTATTTTTTTCTGAATGTCTCTTTCCGGGCCCGTTAAATCACTATCTATATAAATTGTTTTACCTTGTAACTTCCTTTTATTCTTAAGCACTTCAATTTTTCTTCAAAGCATTCCATTGACAGCAAGATTCTGTTTCCTGTAATTTGTTTTGCTTTGAGTGAATATATATACAATATATATTTACTCAAAAGAGAAAAAGTTCATGACTGACGACAAATGTGCAAAAAAATAATACTCGGAGTACACAGTCCAATGAGCGATAAACGTTTCAAGGTTAAATTCACACCTTTTTCAGTGTCGGTTAAAATCCGATAATGCAGAGGGAAGAATGCCATTAATGCACCATGCTGTTACCCAATCTCCCCTTGTAAATTCATTAATAATAAAATTCTTATTAAAAAACATCCATTAAAAACCTAATATAATAAAATTTAATCTTGTTTCAAAATTTTAAAAACTCCCAAATCTCCAAGTCACAGAGAAAGTATCTGCTAGTAAAACACATGGCAACGGGGACAGTTTCCGCATATCTATGCATATACATATATTGGAAATATAACACCCTCCATATTTTCAGTATCTTACGTTACAGTTAGGTCAATTGAACAAGACTGGTTTGAATGATAGTTATATTTTCAGAACGTTTACAAACGTTTTCGGAACACGTTCTTCAGTGAAAATATAACTAGATAAATGTATTACAAAAATACTTTCCTGCTGCTTTCCCAGTTAAACTATTATATTCCTATTATCGTCTCGTTCTCACACTAAATTTTTTATACCATTTTCTAGAACTAATTTACTTGGTGCTTCGCCACTTGCTACAGTGTGCCGCTCTGCCCACCTGCATTACACCGATGTTTTTATTAATGCTATTCATGATATGTAATTACTTGCTAATGTATGTATGTATTTTTTTCTCCTGTTATTGGTAATTACTGTTGGACAATAAACTATTATTATTATTACTATTATTATTAAATTACTTGAAACATTGCGATTCCCGTAGTTTAATTGTAGCAGCGAATAATAAAAGGTAAGTTCAACTACAAAAAATACAAAGCCCTAAATTAAACTTTCTATCTAATGAAATGTTCAAAATGTTGTCCACTAACATCGAGACAAGAGCCTACTTAGTCACAAAAAGCACTAACAGCATGTTTGTTAGAGTTGGGAAACATTTGTGCTGCTTGATCCGTATCGTCCTTCCAGTCTGATTTAGCCTACTAAATTGTTGAGACGATTTCTATAAACTTTGTCTTACAGGTAGCCTCATAAAAGGAAGCCAGAAAGTGGAAGGTCCGTTGTGGCTATTCTACAAGATCACTGCAGCCTGCCGAACGATTCGGAAATTTCAGCTTACATTTAGCTGATAAGGAGGTGCTGCCCAAGTTTCTTGAAACCAGAGATTGTTATTCTTAGGAAAGAGAGCTCTACAGGATGGAATTATTTGTTCTTGTAGAGAGCGGCGACTTGTGATACCGTATATTCGGAGTTGCTGCAAAGATAGCATTAGTTCGTATATGCCCGTGTATCGACGGCAATTGCATATTGGTAAATGCCAGCAATATATGACTATATACGAACGACTGCTATCTACACTGCTGCTCCCAATATACGGTATCACAAGCCGCCGCTATTTGTAGTAACTGTAGATATCGATCGGGAGGAATTAAGAAAGTTCGATAATTTGATCATGCTAAATTCCCGCCCACATATGGAATTTCTCTCATTTTTGTGAACAGGTTTCTATCGCCCAGTAAGGGTTGCAAGCAGCCTAATACAGACAATTATGTTTATTTACCCTTTCATTTAGACAGAAGGTGAGTTTGTCAAAAAATTATGTTATCTACAAAGCTCGGGCAATCGTTAATTTGCTCCAGCATAATATGTTGAGAAAATGTTCTGCACCTCTGTCAAAATCGTCTTCTGATAGCTCATGTACCAAGGTGAATCTGTTAGAACGCCGTGTTCCTTTTTTCAAGTTATTGTGAATAGATTCTTTACTGCTATCGCAATTTAAACCTAGTTGACAAGTTGACCAATGGGGCATTCACATACCTCTAGTAACACGCCTAGCCTCAGGTCTTCGTTCCTTGCGATCGCCGCTCGCAACAACTTTAACTTTATTTGATAGAGCACCCATATCCTGTTGGGTTCTCGTACGATCTTCATAACCAACCATCATTACAAAGATAATGCGTTCCTTTTCTGATAAATAAACCATTTTGTTTATTCTTATAGTAGCAGTTGCTTTTATAATTTTTTGACAGTTACACGCTATCGCTACATACATAGATGTAAGGTAGGTCATTTTATTAGATACTTCTTCATAACATTCTACTTACACTCCTTTTTCCAGTAAACGTTCAAATATCTCGAGAACTTTTCAACATTAGCGATACCTTTGAAAAGGTCTTATAGCAATTAAAGTAAAAAACTGAAAAATATAGATTGTTCTATTTAAAAGATATAAACATTACGTCATCACTCAAAATTAAGTCAACAAAAGAAATCCTACACTACGTCAAAATATACGCAAGATGTTGTTAAATAGCTTTTATTAAAAGATCTTTTTAATATATCGTCTGACTAAGGTTATAGCACCATTATACCATACTTTTTGGGTAATCCGTATAGTTGATAAACTACCACGCCGCCTTAAAATTTAACTGCGTCAAAGCCGCTAAGCAGTACCTAATGTGAATGTTTATTGCATATATAATTTTGATAATGAGATTTTAGCTTGTGTTTACTGTACTAACGGAAATAGGTGCCGTATAGGCGGAATTTTATGAATCAGTGACGCATCCTAATATTATTTATTATATTACATACATACATCGGCGATTGAAAATTGCCAGAATAATTCTTAAGATACTTAAGTCCTAGATATAAATCGCATCGTACGCACAGGTAAATCGGTTTTCAAAACTGCTAATTACACCGAACAAACGAGAAGGTTGAATTGACGAATTAGTCACTCTCGTTGAGTGAAATACTGGAATGGGTGTCATAAATTTTGTCCAGGTGTATAGAATTTTCTTAAGAATACCAAGAAAGAAATCGATATAATATTCAGATATTTTAACATACAGTCTGTCCCTAGATAGACTGCACCAAAAAAATATATTTCTAACTTGAACAAAAAATGTAATTCTTTATACATTTTTTCGCTTGTCTCAAAACCACCAATTCTAGAAACAAATAAATTAAATATTCCTTTACCAGCTGAGAAAATTTATAATACTCACAAATAAAACAAAAGGAACTCTAAGCTAAAGAAATTCTTCATATTACAATATTTATGAATCATATCTTCAGTAATAGAACTTTCCGCGTCAGTAATTTTTTATTTTAAAATGTCGTTATTGTTATCCAAATTTAATATGTTAATACATATATCCACAGGAAGAAGTCCAATGGGCTTACATCGGGGCTACACAAGCTGGCTAATTGACGGCCCTGTGACGACCTACGCTTTCTAAATGTTTCCAAAGATAGGTTCATCTTTTACTGCAAGCAACAAAAATTTTTGAAGCAATTCCAACTACATGTGTTGATTCACATTTTCATTAAAAGATACGAACCGATGATTTTCCCATACATAATACTGATACTGATACCGATTTCTAGTCGTAATTTTAAAATTGTGCGTTGAAACTGTTCCAGCGGATATTAATATCACCTCATTAGAAAAAATAATATTTCTGGAAAAATTTCGAGTTTTTGGACTGCTTTCTCTTACCCATAACCAAAAGTCTAAATGCAAAGAATCATCACCACTTCTTAATTCATGTACAAAAATCGGTTAAGGTTTAATTTTGTTTTCTTTAGGTTGTGTAGGTAAATGTGATTTGCTAACGCTTGACTATGTAGACCTTTTTCGCAAGGATACTTTAGAATTTGTTTCTACAAAATCTAGAACCAGTATTTTACCAGCATCTTATTCACTATAATTTCTTTTGTTTTTGTGTTTTTTTGTTTTTATGGTTTGTATAAATGTGAAGTTGCACATTAAACATTAGTTGTATAAATTTTGACAAAACCCATATATGAAGAAATCATAGCCGTTAGTTATTTTGTTGATACTGCCCAAATAAAAAAAATTGTTTGTTTATACATGTACTTATAAAGGGTGGGCCATCTATTGGTCCGATTTTGAACAGCCTGTCGATAATGGCGCTGTCAACTTTAGCACCATAAGTTGTTGATTCTAGGTTAGTTCTAACCTTCCGCTGAACAAATATGGATCGGTTTTCTTTGGAACAACGCTTTGAAATACTGAAAACTTATTTTGAATGTGGTTCTGTCATGAGTGAAACATTGCGAAAAATGCGTGGAAGAAATGCAGCGCCTACCGCGCGTGCAATTCGAAAGTTGGTGCATAAAGTTCGTGAAACTGGGATGCTGGTCGATGCCAGACGTGTGCCGCATACACGTGCGGTGCGTACAGCAGAAGCAATCGCTGCTGTGACCGAAAGTGTTCGTCAAAACCCCAGAACATCGACTGGGCGCAGAAGTCAACAAGTCGGCATTTCACGAACCACTCTAAGGAGGATTTTGCACAAAGACCTCGGTATGTTTGCGTATAAAATCCAACTCGTTCAGGAATTGAAACCGAATGACCTTCCACAACGTTTACGCTTCGCTGAGTGGGCTTTAAATGAGTTGAACGATGACCCAAATTTCGCACGAAAAATCATCTTTTCTGACGAAGCGAATTTTCACCTCGGCGGCTACGTCAACAAACAAAATTGCAGAATTTGGGGAACGGACAATCCACACGTTGTCGTCCAGAAGCCAATGCATCCAGCTCGAGTCACTGTGTGGTGCGGATTTTGGAGTGGTGGCGTGATTGGTCCTTTCTTTTTCGAAAATGCGGAAGGTCGCGCCGTGAATATCGATGGTGAACGTTACTGCGACATGATAACTGACTTCTTGTGGCAGGAATTGGAAGATATCGATCTCGATGAATTATGGTTTCAACAAGATGGCGCAACTTGTCATACCGCCGCGCGAAGCATCAACCTTCTGCGCACAAGATTCAACAACCGTGTGATTAGCCGTTTCGGCGATGTCCACTGGCCTGCTCGCAGCTGCGATTTGACGCCGCTGGACTTTTTTCTGTGGGGTGCATTCAAGAGTAAAGTTTATGCCGACAATCCCCAAACAATTGATCACTTGAAACAGAATATTCGTGCTGAAATTGCCCAAATTGACCAGGAAACAGTGGACAAAGTGCTTGAAAATTGGTGTTCCAGGATGGCCTACTGCCGAGCCAGCCGTGGCCAACATTTCAATGAAATCATTTTCCATAGTTAATCGGAAGAAACACTGTAGCAAATAAAGCGAAATTCGTTGCAAAAAAATCAGCTTTTGTCTATTTAATGATCTACTCAAAATCGGACCAATAGATGGCCCACCCTTTATTTTCACTTACTAAATTTATCCGAAAACGTTATTTTAACGTTCTGAAAATATAGCTATTAAGTCCCGATTTATTGTTTGGTTGATTTGAAAGTGGTAGAGAGGATATTTAAAAGATCATAAATCACTTGAATATTTAAGTTTTAGTTCGAATGGTAATGCAATAAATATCACTTAAAAATATAATGTTCAACTCATTGTCAGTAAAATACATCTACACTAACCTACAGGATTCTTTTGCAATATGTAAAACTTCTCACACTTGTTACATAAGTGAAAAGCAAATCAAATTCTTCCATAGTGACGAAGGACCTAATGTGATATGGAAATTTCGGTAATCCCTGAAATATGCGCCATTTAAGATTATGACACAAAATGTAATAAAATGAACCTCCGCCTAAAATTCTTCTTTTTAAATATTATTACAACGTACTACCTGCATACTGTTTGTACAGCAACTCTGATATAGTATTACTGACTATATCACATGGGTAGTATCGTGCTACTATCTTCTAACAGCACCTTACCATTCGGTTCCTTGCCTCGTTGCTGGGGAAACACGTGTCACTGGATTCCATTAAATAATTTGTGTGGTGAAAAATTTACGGATGTGATATAATGTCAGTAATGCTATTTGTATATAAATGTGACGATATTTACATTGCCTTTTTGCTATGCTTGCATTACGCTAATATCAATTCTTAAATAAACTATTAGTCAGGAAATACATGTGTATTATTTATAAAGGGTACTGTTTAAATATATTATCAATTAAATGATTTTCATTGCTTTCCATTACAATAAGAATCGTTTCTGCCATAACGCTCATGAACTAAATAAATTTGTACGAGAGGTTGAAAGTTACATTTTATTTATTGATGATTTTGTGCTTTTTACAGTCTGTGACAAATCAGTGAATTTTGAGAAAATAGTATATCGTTAGTCAACACACTGAATAAGTTTACCATACAAAAAGAAGTTGAACAGGAAATGACCATCTCACAAACTCCATTGCTGGAAACGTTTATGTCAACATCCTACCGACAATCCAAATTTTCGTTTGTCGTATGTAAAATATTTGTGATTGCTGGAATTCCGTTATAAAAATTATTGAATCCGTCACTACGATCGTGGTTTGAAAAATCAGTCAAAAAAATTATCGAATGAATCAACCCTGAGAAAGCTTTTCCTAATAAAGCTTATCAATCCATAATGGACGCAAGAAACATGAAAAACAAGACAAATAAGGAAGACAGCAGAGCTTGCAGGAACGTAAGTTTGAAATTGCAAAATTTAGCTTCTTTGTATCATTACAGCCTGATTTTACGAACACATCTCCAATGTGATTGCACTATGAGAGGACAAAAAGCACTACAGCGGCACAATTATTAACTACTTCTCTATCACTGCTTGAATCAGAGGAAATTTATCATGACGAAGTAGTCATGTCCATAAGTGATGCAGTCCTTTACATGAAAATGCAGAAAACGCTTTGAAAGTCTTAGTGAACTATTTTGAGAGCCAAAATCCATATGCCAAAGCTTACAAGAAGCTACAAGTTTTTGCACAATTACTTGATAGCTACCCATTCACGTACCTAATTCATTAAGTCGTTATATAGAGAATCCTCCAGACTTTATTTTATTCTGAATGTCTTATTTCCACGTATATTGCATTTAGTATTGATTGTGTGGCAGAGGAAATCCGTGAACAATTTTTAGACATAGATTTGTTGGTGTCTATTATCTACTTTTATTAAAGCTCCATACTTAGCTCTTCTACCTACTACCTCAACCATTATTAACAAGATGGGAAAAGTGGATTTCGGCTGCATGTTACTGCGCTTCCAATTTTTTAAAAATTCAGGAAATAATGAGAAGTTTAGACGAAAGATCGGCAGCCCCAGTCAGAACAATGAATAAACTTCAAGAGAAGCAGTTTACAAACCGATTTAACCTTTATTTCAACTAATTACGCTATAATAGCAATTCCAATGGTAAGTTTAGAAATCGAAGGTTTAAATTTAGCTAATTCTATCAATATTGTAAAAAATACTATTGTGCTCCCAGCAATAAAGGATAGAAAATTCAAGAAAAAGTTAGAAGTGTGTTTACTACTAATCAAGATTTTGAAGTTGTGAAAAGTCTAGCTTGTATTCTTCATGGAAACACAAGTGCAGAAAACCAAGATTACCATGTTCCAGAAATCACTTCTTACAAATTTGCTCCTGTAACATAAGTAGTTGTAAAGATCTTTGACAATCCTTAATGGTAGACAATTAAGAAAAAGACATTTTATTGTTAGTTGTAATAAATAAAATAAAATAATATCAAAATACGCTTAGCACACGTTCATTTTGTTTACTTTTAAATCACAGTATTCCCCGAATACTATTAGCTGTAAATTATCTCCAAATTATGTTCTTTGACTACCTATATTCTACAGTTTATGTAATTAGTAAATAATAAAACAGTAATATCTATTTATTTTCTCTAAATGCTCTCTTTTATTTTTTAAGTATCTAGTTGCAAAGTTTTTAATGCCTTTTGCCTTGTTCTTTTAGTGATTTCTAATGCCTCAACATGCTGGCTCTGGTAATAAGGAAGACAAAAAGGCGCCACGAAAACAACGTACTGAAAATCTACTAACCGAACCAACAAACGATTGTTATTGTTTCTTCGCGTAGATACTCACAACACAGCATACGCTTTTACCGGTATAGAAGCGCCCTTGAGCTGGTTGGAGCTTGATCGCCTGATGCATAGCAAACTCTCTTCCGCACTGCATTTTTATAAATAATGCACTTTTCACCCACAGTAATAAGATAATCCAAAAATAGATTGACAATCTACCGAAATATAAGCCAGTCGCTTATTTATGATGAACCCATTCTAATGCTCTAACGTAAATCTTAAGTGTGGTTGCGCTTAACCACAGTTGACCATACTATTCCAAATTCTTACACCTGCTTAACTCTTCAAACTTCAACGTCAAATCCAATTTCTTCTCTCAATCGGTTTCAACTTCCAAATCATAATCCTGATGAAATTGTATAAACCACCGTTACATGATCCGTTTTGATGTAGTGCACGTTCTAAAGAAATTATCACGCTCCGCAGATATGAAGGATTTGGCATAATCTTCTAAGTAGCAACTGTCTACCTTTATTACGTCGTCAAAGTTTTGTAGAGTTTTAGATTATCATTCTGGTACTTTTCTAATCTCTGTTTTCGCTAAAGTTATCAATTTAGACTATTTCTTGGAATTAGTAATGTGCAAAGGATTTCAAGTAGGACTTTGTCTGTCCTATTAATGATGTGAGCCTATATCCAGGTTTTTAGGCCTCTGGCCTTGATATGGCTTCGGCTGCTCTCTCTATGTGTTTGGGTACTGTGTTATGTCCTTCCGGTTGTTCATCTTTTCTTTGAAGTCTCCATCACTGACTCACCATCTTCTTTGCGGTCGCCATTTCTTTCTTTTTCGCTCTGGCCTGGCTTGCTATTCGCTTGATCTCTCTCCATATTTTCCAGGTTACCCAGCCATCGGAGTCTTCTCCATCTCTCAATTGCATCTGTTGTTAGTTGATTAAACAGTTCCTATGTTTCGTCATTCGTTCTTCTTTTCCAGCCTTAGTTCGTCTTCCTCCCCCGTAGATTCTTCGCAACAGCTTTCTTTCCCATGATTGTATTTTACTCTGCTCCCTTTTTATCATCTCACTGCCTTAAGGAAGTCTAGGTCTTAATACTGTTCTATAAATCCTTATCATAAATTTCCAAGATAGATCCTTGCACTTTGTTACTCCCTATACTCCCCCTTAATAGTCTGAAGTCTACTTCTGGTGCTCGTTCATATGTACTTTTAATCTATACTCCCAAGGATACATAGCGGCAACTTTCAGTAAATGTTACTTTTATGTTACTTTATATTCTTGATTCTAGGTGTTTGCTTTATTTATTGTAGTAGATACCTATTTTTTTGTCTAAATACGAGGGCCATCCAGTAAATAAGTTTCCCTATTATTTAACCAATAAACAACATTATTTACAATTATGCAGTTATTTTATTTTCATTATACAACTCATAGACTACTTCTCTACATAATCACCATTTCTGTCCAAACATTTTTGGTACCGTTGTAGCAATTTTTTGATACCACTGTTGTACCAAGCTGTGTCCTGTCTTCGTAGCCAGTGGTTCGCCTCCGCCTTCACTTCGTCATTATTCGCAAAGTGCTTGCCTCCAAGGTGCAACTTGAGTGCTGGAAAGAGATGGAAGTCGCTTGGGGCAAGATCCGGAGAATAAGGTGGATGTGCGAAAATTTCCCATTTGAAGTTTTTCAGCAACGTTTGGGTCGTTCGAGCTGCGTGGGGGCTAGCATTGTCATGGATGAGTAACACTTTCCGAGACAAAAGTCCAGGACGTTTACGTTTTAGTGCAGCTCGGAGTTTAGTGAGGACTTCGCAGTACCTCACAGCGTTAACCGTAGTGCTTGAGGGCAGGTAGTCAACCAATAAAACACCCTTACAGTCCCAAAAGACGGTAGCCATAACTTTGCCTGCAGAGATTGTGACCTTCGCCTTTTTTGGTGCACTTTCCTCAGGCTTCTTCCACACCATGCTTTGTCGTTTTGTTTCTGGAGTTGAATGAGGCACCCAGCTTTCATCTCCAGTAACAATACGGGAAAACAGTTGATCTCCATCTCTTCGATGCATTTCCAGGAAAGCTCGGGCTGCCTCCATCCGTTGTTGCTTGTGATTTTCCGAGAGCAAACGCGGGACCCATCTTGCGCAGACTTTGCGAAAATTCAAAACATCTGACATGATTGTTCCAATCGAAGAACGTCCAATTTCGATTCCAGGAGGCAGTCGAATCTTTATTTCGTCAATGGTGACGCGGCGATCTGCTTCCACCACATTCCGAACAGCAGCAACGGCTGCATTGTCTGTAGCAGTAACGGGCCTGCCGCTTCGCTCGTCATCATGCACGTTTTGCCGTCCTTCCAAGAACCATGAACGCCATCGGCGAACCATTTGGATGCTCATACATCCTTCACCATGCACTGACACTAAATTGCGATGAATATTGACCGCAGTTTCATTTTTCGCCGTGAAAAAACGAATTACAGAACGGAGTTCGCACGTGGACACGTTCACCAGTGGTAGCTCCATGGCAACCACGGTATGCCCACTTAATGTATTAGAAAATAGATGTTCAACTGGCGTCATCTATGCGACTTGGGGAACAAGTAACCATTGCAACAAACCAAAATATTTCAGATTTTATATATCGTATTTTTGTTTAGAATTTATAGCAATTAGAAATGACATTAAACAAGCAAATTTTTCTGTATTCTGACATGTGATTTGAAAATATCAATATGAATTTTCACAATACATATCAAAATAACATTAATTTGCATGTTAAATAATAGTAATAAATTAATAATGAAATAAAACACATGTTAACAAAATAAATCTATACTTTACAATAAAATGGAGTACTTATAAAATTATATTATATATACATAGAAGCGCCATTTGCAATCATGTCTTACTTATTTTACATCTTTTGGTATAAATGTTCTTCGCTAGTAAAAACACTTTAGGTTCATGTTTTGTCATAAGTCGCAAGTCCTTTCCACTCATAACATTATTTATTTGTTTAATATAATTTCTTATTAATGTCTCGGTTAACACTTGTTGTATTAGTATCTGTACATTAGTTCCATGACTAAGACAAATATGTTAAAAGTAAACTTTACCAGACAGTGTAGCAAGTATTATTGCTTTTAAATTATTTGCACATATGTGGTTATTTAATATATACATTATTATTAAATAGCATTTTTATGTTTTCTAAAATATTGATATTTCTGTAATGTAGACTTCCCTTAGGATGAAATTCTTTCAGAGAAGTAAATCTATGTTCCTCTGAAGTTTCAGTAGTTAATAAATTTCTTCGACATTCTTCACAAGTTTTGTATGATTTAATTTTCTTTACTATATAGTTAGACATATAGCAGAGAATCTGCTTATGGAAAAGAAAAGCAAAGTGTAATAGAAATTTATTAAGTATCACTTAATAATACAATAGTACCTCAACCATAAATTTCTTTATAGTGAAAAACATAGATGATTCATCATCCTCACAATTGCTTTGTACAGAATGCTTGCTTGTGAGGTTATTCACAAGTAAGCTTTTATATAGGACCCCAAACAATGAGAGCGAGGGGTTGTTGTAGCGGTAGGACCTGCTCTGATGTAGATGGAGTTGCAGCAAGTGTTACATCACTTTCATCTGCTGGTTCACTTACTACTACTAAATCAGGAGTTGTATCGTTTGACTGTATTTCACCTTCTACAATTCTTGCACTCTCTAGCTCAAGCAGACTTGGGTTTTCCAAAGACACTAAATGAACAAAACAATAAGAAAATTATTAGCATTATAGGAAAAATTTACATTTACTGGTAAGTTGTTAGCTCAAATAGCTTCTTGAATCATAGAACCAAAAACAAGAGATCAACAGTATTAAGTTTAGTAAAAATAGAACATAAACATCTAACTGAATATACAATAATAAAACAATGTCATTTAGCAAAGCTATAGCCACTCACTGGAAACCTTAGATTTATTTATTGAATGATAATCATTTGTAATTTCATTATTATATACATATGTGTAAAGCTATATAAATTATGTTTGGAAACATTCACAAATAAAAAAATATGTAAAAAACAGGTTGTGAAAAATTATTTGTCAGTTTCTATAACTCTTCCAAGTTTAGTTTATTAAGTCGTTCATAGAGAGTCCTCTACATTTTATTTTATTAATATATAAAATCTGTTGACCTAACAAACTATGAACTTGGTTTATGTGGCAAATACACAGTACAATAAAAGGAAACTGCATAACTAGTCATATACTACTCACTACTAATAACTGTTTGAGTTTAAATTTCACCATTTCAAAATAAAAGTGACACACTTATACACCATTGCCAATCGAGATAAAAGAGATACCATATACTTTGCTGCTCATGGGTGTAAGGCACAAACCACAGCTGCTTATTACATAAATTACCTGGAAGATTTAAAGTTGGATATGCTATCCTTAACAAACTGTTGTTCCTTCCAAAACTGTCTTTTATAAAATGCTTTCTGCAGACACGACAGTTATCAAAAATCTTTTTGCTGGCTTTTCAAGCAATTCTACTTTCCCACATAATATTACCCATTCGTGAAAGAGATCAGGGTATTTCTCTGGGTCAGGGAATCTGTGCCTGCTCTCTGTACTACCAATACAACCATAAACTGCACAGTAACCCATGTCGATTATCTTTACACTCTACCTAACACTGAAAAAGTATTTTTGTGAAACATATTTTGAATACAAATATACATACATACCTACTTAAAAACTAACACTTTAACAAATAATTATGAGTCCTCTATCTGTCTTTCAAACGTCAAATTAGAAAAAATAAAATAAAAACAATATTATACAAAACAGAACGAACAAACGCAAATCACTAAACACTATGAAAATAAATATAAATCGAAAAGCAAAATAAAATCTACCAAAACCACCATTACTAACTAACACCACAACACTACTTACTAACGCGGAAGCGGATATACCTGGATGGCGCGAAGCACAAACGCAAAAACATACACTGGGTACAGCGGCATCTACTCAACTTGGGGAACTACTACTAGCTCGTTACTGATCCCAAGGTCGCATATACAAGTGAACAGGGCATGATGGCAACTGAAGCGCTACGGACTTGCGCGTACGAATAGCGTGATGTGGAAGGTCACGCGCTTCCAACGCATCCTAGTCACCATTTCTTACACTACTAACTAATTTTTACAACGTTTCGTTCGCAGAAAAAATAGGGAAACTTATTTACTGGATGGCCCTCGTATATACCCCTAGCAGAAAGAAAACATTTCACATCTAAATTGTATGGTAAGATATGATAAGATCATTTATCTAAAGATATTATTAAAGTATATAGTATTAATTGTGGCGATTTGTTAATTTTAGAATAAAAAGATATTTATAGTCTTACTTATTCCCAAGCCTTTTTGCCCATAGGTATTACCCTACGGTTTTAATTCGATTAAATTAATGTCATACCATATTTACCAGTGAATTTCAAGATCACGATAAAGTACTTTGTATCCATATACCTCCCACTATAAGCAGAGACGGTAGAGCAAAGCCATTCGTTCCGAAAGTTGTTGAAACTTTCGACGGCATCAAGGCAATGATTAATTTGTTTGAAGAGGTATATAAAGTAATATTGATACAACAGTCGGCATTTCATAAAAACGAGTTATAAACATTAGTTTGACGATTTGTGGAGTGTTGACAGAAATTGCTCAGCTGTTATCTTCTGATGGTTATAATCTTTGCAGAAAACTTTAAACACACTTTAACATCCAATAATTTCTAGCAACTAAGGGATGACTTAAATGTTATCTCAAATTCACTAAAAATCGGAAATGAATATGTATATCGTACATTTTGACTACAAATTTTGCTAAATACTTATAGCTCCTAGCTTTTCTTCATTTTCAATCACGCCATTAAAATAATACAATGGAAACGAGAAAATTCTTTATTAACCAATAATGATTTTCGTTATAAACCGTCCAAACACATGATAGTAAACACACTGACAAAGTCAATGCACAAATTTCCACTATCACCAAACAAATATTGCATGTCTCTCGACGCGCGTTTCGCTAACCAAGTTAGCATCATCAGGAGATGATCAAATGTGTGTGACATTTGATCATCTCCTGATGATGCTAACTTGGTTAGCGAAACGCGCGTCGAGAGACATGCAATATTTGTTTGGTGATAGTGGAAATTTGTGCATTGACTTTGTCAGTGTGTTTGCTTTGTTACACCAAAGGTTCCAAACCAATTTTCTGGACATGATAGTACTCAAAGGGTATGAGAAATGTTTTCTTGTTTCGCCCTACTCAAGCTAACATATGATCATTATTAGAACTTTAAAATATGAGTATGTATAAAAAATTATACTACTTTGCGGTATGAGTTACTTTCTTCCTCTGCTACAAACTAGTAGTCACATTTAGATATTTTTTATGCAACTATTAATAATATTCAGTCAATTTTAGAGCTGAAATATTTGGTGCAGATTTTACGAGCTAAACAGCTAAAATATTAATTTACACTTACATGTATTGGATCCTGAGCTTTTTATTGAATTAGCTGACGCCATGGAAATAACTTTCTTGAAAATACAATAAGGAACTGTTTAACATTTTTCTAACAACAATAGAATGCTAATGTTATTTAAATGTCATAAATAATTATTAAATTATTGATGATATTTCTCATTAATCAATAAACTCAAAATTTTCACTTAATTTTGTACATATTTAAATCATTACAAACATGACAACTAATCTGGGACAACATTGACGCACCAAATGTGGAGGCTAATTTTTTATAATTTTTTTAATCCGTGCGATTTTCATTTGTTATATTTTTATTTTTAACGTTCAAGTCATTGTTTTGTACTTGCTCGTGCTCCAAGGTTTTTTTACATTTTGTAGGTTGCGCCAGTTTTTGCAGGTCTTTGACTTGAAGTTGAAAAAATAAACAGATAGTACCAGAAACCCTCGAACAGCCTCCCTCCCCTCCAACAGAGAACAGATTTAATGGATAAGGCCTCTAATTTAAAATTCTCGCAATAGAAGCGTACTTTGCCCAGTCTACAAGTCAAACAACTACCATAACACTTCTTTTGGATACAACATCCTTCAACGTATGCCATGTATTTCATAATTTTTTATGATTGTTTATTTTACTTCGAAGTACCTACAACTATAAGCCCCCATATAACTATGCAGTTCCAGCATATTAGATACGAACTGTTTATAAGTATACAGAACGTGTCACATACGTACATAGTCCAATGAATTCAGAAGAAAGTATCAATATTTTACAACTGAATAAAATTTTAAATATTTACAATCGTTTGCAGTCACAAATTGATTGCGTTTACATACACATCCTTCAACTATGTTGATTTTAGATTCGCGATAAAAATAGCGAAATTTAAAACCAAAGTTAATGTAGTAACATAATTCACGTAGAACGATAAATAGACTGACATGTGTTTGTGATAACAATTACAGAATTTATCTTTAGATAAAGGTGAAATATCAAACCAGGTTTAGACATTCTGTAGTAGAAACAACAATGATACAGAAAATGAAGTTTGAAATATTATAAAATATACCTACTAAATGTAAATATATGGATTACATAAAAATTATGTGTAGCGATTACTGGTACATCCATAAACTCCAATTACGCTACTAAAATGAACAGAATGACTCATTTTCTCCCATTGCGATACAAATACCAACACCAGTGCATCTTTCAAACATTAATTAGTCAACACTATTAAAGGCGTGATATCGACATCTGTTCTATGAGGGTAATTCTGATATAATTCCCTTAAATAAGGGAAAGTAGAAGTATTCAAGGAAATAAGAAACAATATTTTTAACTAAAAATTAGCTGCTATTAATGTGTACTTTTAAACTCACATACCTTGGCTGTAATAATGGAAACACTATCTGACACACAACACCGACTAAAATGCAACCACAAGAAAGAAATGCATTCTATTTTTAAAGCTTCCGCTTTCATACATTCCTATCTAAGTATTTGTATCTACTACATCAAGTCGTGAAGAGAATGCATTTTCATAAATTTTATTAATCAAAGACATTTCATCTTAATTTATTTTGTGGTTTTAGTCGCTGTCTTTTTATATTTATATCACCCAAAATAATCATAAATGAGCTTCTGTCTATTCTAATCTACTTCATACCACTCATCGCTGAAGGTATTGTGAAATAAAACTTCAGACTCTTCGTAAAAAGTTTTTCCTCCTTCTATTTCATTGTTTGTGTATGCCGATGGCTAATTTTTATTTATGTAGAATTGCTCTCCAAATTAAGCATACACCCTCACTGTAATTCAATTTTACATATTTGATAAGAAAAAATGGGGAAAGAAAAAAGGACACTATAAATCAAGCATCGGATATATACGTATATTTACATTGTAATTTGAATAGAAAATTTAAATATGAATGTCATCTCCAAGAAAACTATTCATCAAAGTCACACCGCTTTTAAACGTAGAGTTGACGTATTCTCCAATGTTGGGATGTGTAAATCGCGCAATTTTTCTTTATAATACGAAAAATATCCTGATGAAGTATTTTATATCCCTTGAATACTGCAGTAGAAAACAACAGAAAATGAACATGATGCATAAAACTGGACGGGCATAACAAAGGAAATCAAACAAATATTTCAACAAAAGATGTAGCACATATGTAGATTAGACCAATTCCAGAATTCAGCGTCTTTTCTTTTGAATAGCTCTCCGTAAGCGTCGTAAGTTTCACAATATAAAAGTGCAGTAATTGTTGTGCCTGGTTACATAAACTCCACACGCAACACACCTTTTGGTCCTAAAAACAGTTACCATAACCTTACGGTTATTGAAGGTTCGTTTGAATTTTGTTGGTTTCTTTGGAGAACCTGTGTACATCCATTGTTGTGATTGTGTAACTGTCAAAAAATCACCAAAGCTACAGCCATTCAGCGAGTTTTGTGGTTGTCTGTCAATATCTTTGGAACCCAGCGAGCACAAAGGTTTCTGAAGCGCAACTATTCAGTAACTATAGAGTGCTAGGAAGATCTTGAAACTTCCGGAAATTTCATCGATAATTCACTTATGGTGAACCTTCGATTTTCCTTAACCACTTGATCAACTTGTTGAACAAAGTCGTCTGTAGCCACAGACATGCGTTCTTGGCCCCCTTGATTATGCACATCAGTTCGGCCATCTTTCCACTTTCGACATCATTCACGAACAATACCATCACTCATAAAGCTGTCTCCATACACTCGACTCATTCTTCGGTGAATTTCCGCTGCACTATTCCCTTCTGCCTGCAAGAAACGAACAACACTTCATAATTCACTCTTCGCGGGTGAATTAGTAGAGACAGCCATGTCTACGTGACTGCAGCTCAACAAGAAATGGCGTATTGGACTCGACACTGACAGAGCGTATGGAGGACGAGATGCGCCGCCACCAATACGCTCACCAGCCACCAGGGACATACCTGCTCTACGTACTGTACGATCGGAAGAAGAAAAAACAGGCCTCGTACATAAGCGCACAAACAACATTTGCTTAACTTCCACCTCTTTCCTAGCCGATGAAGGTGCAAACGAATGGGCTCATCACCCATATCGAACCGTTCTGCAAGCTCTAGGCACGTTGTACTAGAGGTTTCCTCCACAACCTATTGAATATTCTCGTTGTTAATGATCTTCGGTCTCCGAGAGCGTGCTTCATCGGTCAAGCTAAAATCTCCCGATGAAAAATGTACTTGCACATTTCTATGCTGTTTGATCACATACGGCATCATGTCCGAATGAGGTACAAATTTTTCGTGCCGCACCTGCAGCTTTGCTACCAAGTTTGTACTCATAAAGTAAACAACCTCGAATTAAAGTTTTATTCGTTGCCATTTTCAATTATTTTAAACTAGGAATTAAACAAAAAAAAACACACAAAATGTGTGTATCCGACAAAAGAAGGATTCATATTAAAGATTACAAATCACAATCAGTGTTATCGATCAACAATATACAAACTATACATTGCACTCTACTTTGTACAAAAACCGCACGAACTTATTTGCCCAAAAGGTCTTAAATACCTATCTTT
The DNA here is from genome assembly GCA_038088585.1 of Chrysina gloriosa. Taxonomy (NCBI): domain Eukaryota; kingdom Metazoa; phylum Arthropoda; class Insecta; order Coleoptera; family Scarabaeidae; genus Chrysina; species Chrysina gloriosa. The sequence goes on from CM076089.1 coordinate 41,998,711, forward strand.
TTAAACTTTGCCTTGAACCATTTATTTGCATTTTATTAACTGCTGATTAATGCAATGCACATCACATCTCTAGTAGTGACAAAAGTTTCACTTCTAACTGTCAGGGGTTAAGTAGTATGAAATGGTAAAAGATAAGGTAGTATTGTGTAAGTAATAGAATACAAGGATAAAATGGTTATTAAGATATAAAATACGTGGATCATTTATTTATAATAATGTAAACCATACAAATTTTCGATGGTTAATCCCTGTAAATGTATTAGAGGGGTATGTAGTATTCAACAGGAAATTCTACAATTTCTGCAACAGCTGTGTTCACTAGATATAAGTTAAAACTAATAACTGGAACTATAACTTATATTTTCTATGTGGTAAGTCACACGCTATCTGCCTTAAGAGCTTTCAAATTAATATAGGACAGGATTCACAAATATGCATTCAGTTTCTTAAATTTATTTAAATCTCAAACGATGCTATAGGACGGAAGAAACGTGCTGAAACGTATTTGGTGTGATTTACCTTGATTGTTTAAGTAAGCCGTATAACTCAAGATTATCCTGTCTTTTTTTAAACAGAGAGACTTGGTTTGATAGCTTAGTGAATGACCGCAAGAATTAATAAAATATTGAATGTTTACATAATGATAAACAAATGTCGACTCCATACGTGGCAATTACTTTTTGTATCCGACAAGAATTATTGCGTACTTACGGAAAACGTACTTTTGTAGTTACAATCGATAAGTTTATTCATATTTAATTATTTTGTGGGCGTATTTTTCTCATAGTCGTGCTCCAGTAAGTATATCATATCTATTGTTAATTTTGTCTGGTTCCAAATGGTTGATGGATAAACAAGTAAATTTATTTACTTTTTCCTTTCTTCCATATGTTTTTATTACCGTAATCTCAAAATACTACCGCCTAATTTTAAATAGGACGCGAAATGTATTACAGTACAGTGGATATACAGTATGTATATCCAGATGTACAAGAATTTAAATTCCCAGAACTCTAGCAATTAAATAGATAGATTTGTTGTAACTATAACATGTGCGGCGAAGCGGTAGGGAACATAAGTTCGGTTTTAGTGAGTGGCCCCACGGAAGCGAACTGAAAACTTGTTAGTAAACCTGCACGATGCCAAATATTTTTCAGACACTCGAAACCTATGTTTAAACTGAAAGAGTGACGTCAAACGAATTAAGATCGCAGGTGAATAGATTTAAATACTAACAAAAATGTTTATCGAAAACTTAGCTAAGGCATAGTTTACTTTCTGTTGAACTGGATCCTATTTAGATAAACAGATGAGTATTCCGAATAATGCTACAATCGCCAACAACGGGTGACATAAATATTATCGCTATTTTCATGAATCTGTATATTTCAAAGATTTTGTGATACTATGTAGTTATGGGTAAATTGAGCCGTCGGGGTGTCAGAACATGAAGTCAAGATATCCTAAGGCGTATCGTCACAGATAATGAGACAAGGTTGCCTATGTCACAGAATAGATAGAAGCGATAAGGCGTGTCGGTAGTTTTGATGTTTATGTGGTCGATTTTAATGTCCTCGAAATAACTCAGAAGTTAGCTAACGCCATTTTTAAAATATGAAAGGTGCACATTGGTTCGTATTAATTAAAAAATATTAGAGTTTTGGATATGTTAAAAGAGTAGTATTTGCTAAAAAGTTAAATTAGTGATACACAACAATAATCGAATATTTTAATTTTAATATGCACACACCATCCCAGAATAATAAGATTAATGAAGTTAGCCAAATATAACAGTGTCGTCGTATTTAGAACATGGTTCCCGGCCATGCGCATACAGAATTTACCACAAGATTTTCTAACTTTGTCGCTTCTATCTATTCTCTGCCTATGTCAACGTTGCGACAAATAGACAGTCAATGCAGTGGGGTCGCTCTAATTCGCCTACGAGGAAACCTTTAAAATGCCGTCAAACATTTTCTGCAAGAAAAGTCACGGTCACTGTCTTTTGGGGCAACAAAAACGTCCTTCTTGTAGACTTTTATAAACAATTAAAGCGAGAGAAGTCAAGTAAAAGTTAATTTAATAATCGAACGAAAGTATAAGGTCGGGAAAAAACAAATATATTTCAAATCAAGCGCAGACTACGGAGGTTTTTTAAAGAATGTCTTTTTATTCGTTTAGTCCAGCATCATTAAGACTCGAACGTGACCCAGACGTAAACACCGACTCAGCCGGGCAGACCGTGACATATTTTATCGATAACACTTCATGGAACGAGGGACCAAAATAAACGCTAAAGTCTACCGTGAAACTTAGTTAATTAATATGAAGAGAGCATTAAAAGGCTGATTCATCTCTATGAAAAATGTCTCAATCTTAATGGCAACTATGTAAAAAAAATAGCTGAGAGTATTAGCCCTAAGTTGTATATCACAAAAGCCTCTACATATATTGGTGTTCTTTTAATAACCAAACGGAATTTACTTTACGAACAGCCCTCGTACTATATATAAAATCTAGGCACATATTTCCAAAGTAATCAGTATATTGTATATTTATAACATTAAATTGCTTTTCATCCAATTATCTACGGGAGTCCCCGATTTATGTAGCATATTTCCTTTTCTGAACTTAATTGTGTTCATTCTCTCATTACTATAGCAAACACAGGTGTTTAGTTGCATATTCATACATATGTAGTTTTGATTTTGCAAAAGTAGTCTTAATTTCAACTTTGTTGGCTGATGTTCGTTCTTTAATACACGATTATAAAACGCTATTTTGATTTTATTGTTATCCGTAGTATTTACAAAAGATGTTCGTATTTTATTTTGGCGTATTAAAGGTTTCTTTTAATAATTTGCTTGTAAATAATCACCTTCGCTAATGTAAACATTTCGATAGTGTGAAACACCCTTGGTCTAAATTAGTTCACATTATCGAGCGTTTGCTGTATAACACATTTTTATTCTCCTTCAACATCGAAGTCAATCTGATACGTTTTTCAGTCCTATTTCGGTTCTCAAGTTTTCGCCTGCATCCTTTCTTAGGTCTCCTGTATATTTATTCAAATTTTCACCTATTTTGCTTAATATGATCATAGGAACTGAAGTCAGCGACAATATGATCATATGATTATCTATTGATTCTCTCTGTTTCCTAAGAATCAGATTCTTCAAACTAGTCGTCGTCATCGTCTTTCGTTTCTGAATAATTAAGAACACGACAATTATTGCGGAGCCGTAAAACTCTAATATTAGAAACTGATGAGTTCAGTTCTCGTTCTGGTTCACGTGCGTTTTCATCTGAAACAAATTTAATGAAACAAAATATCAAATGGAAACATGCAATGTGTGCAATGTGCATGTGTTTTAAAAAATGTATATTGCCATGCGCAATGTTACCAATTATAAGAAGTATCTGTGCATCGTAAACAGTTTGACATAATAATTTGGCTTGAAACATTACAATTATCCTGTATATTATTTGGTACTTTGAAAATACTTGCTTTTGATGATAGAGAAACCTCATCAGTATTGATTTGTCTTCTGGTCTGAAATTAATAGAAGTGTAATCTGCAAGAAGCTGCTGGAATTTGCTTTAAATATCTTGTTAACTGAATACTAAAAATGTTCACTTATGTACATTTAAAGTAATGTGCTAACTAATAGAGTTTGTTCAAAAGGTGGATGACATGTTATCACTCAGTAGTGAAAATCTTATAACTTATCAATGACAACTTATCATTGAAATTCGGAGAAATGACAGCGTCAGTCCAATTTACACTACTTAATGATAACATACATCCATCTTTTTAACAAACTCTAGTGATGACACTGATGACTGCTGATTACAGTTTGTTAAAAAGGTGGTACTGGCAGTGGTGCTCCGCATAAAAGTAGGTACGTAATATACAATACTAGGTGACCCGGCAAACTTCGTTTTGCCCAAATTTTTTTCGACTTTTCTTTTTTCCTAAACCTTCGCGTAGCAATTACGAACAACACGCAGAAGGAAGCGTCCAATGTAGTCCAGTTATTTTCAAGTTTTAAGTATCCGAACAAACCACGATCCATTTTTATATATACAGATTAGTGAAAAATAATATTGTTACCTTTTACTGTCGTCTTGATGTCCACTGTGCCAATGGACAACCGCCTTGGCAAACTGCACAGCATTGCAACATCATGACGGTGCTGTGAATATGTTGTCGTGTACTTCAAAAATGGTCGTGTGAAGTAAGATTTGCAAATGTCATATATTTCTTTTCCTCATCTATGCACTCTTGAGTTTCAGTTATAGTTAATTTTTGTGAAACATCAACTCCTATAGTGTTCGTCGAGTTTTCTAGAACGGCTTGTAAATTGTTTATGCAATTTAATGCGTCTCGTGTAGATAAGTGACTGTTTTCTAATTGCTCATTAGCTTGTGCATCTTCAGGATAGTTCTATTCGTTGTTGAACGTCCGAATTGAAAAATAGGTACTAACTATCTAGAACTGCTGCAGAATCAATTAAATCAGTTTTCAAAATGACATTTTTCACTTATGAAAAATATTTGTAATAGTAAGATACTGCCTGGAACCATGTTCCCCATCGCATTATTACACCCTCATGTTTTTAGGAGATTTGATAAACACTTTTTTGGTAGATGCTATTAACTTATCCACCATCAAATACTTCTTTCAAATGGTTTCTGCGACCAGGTGAAATGTGTGTATGAGGCATGTTAAGTGAAGAAGAGTCGGAAAGCATATTTTCAAAAGCCTACCAACTGTCAGCTTTGTTGCGACACCGTCAGTAACGAACACTGTGACTTGGGTTGCTGTGCTAGAAAATTCTCTGAATGAATCTTTTATTAACCTGACAATGGTTTCTGCATCAGTTTGCTGAATTCTTTTACTAGATAATAACCATGAAACTTGAGAACCATCACGTTTTAAAGGACGCGCTACAACATGACGCTGTGTTTCTGGCATCAGTTGCCATCCACACATAAGCAGATTTTCTTATTTCCCAACTCGACTTTTATACATTTCTTTATTGTACCTTGAACACGTGGAAAATTGTATCGTAATTGCATAGATGTTGGCAACTTCCATGAGGGAAGGTACTTAGCCCAAAATAGATGAAAGTGTTTATTAGATACTAGATGTTGTGGGCTGTTGCGCACACTTAACATAAAAGTAAAATCATATGTAAATTGCCAGTATGGAATACCTACTGTTCCTTAAATTCAATATATGACGTTTACTTTTACAATGTTTTCTACATTCAAACCTATCTAAACTTAGCAATCCGTTATTGCATATAATGCAATAAATATGCGGACTTCTATATTCTAATCCAGGGAAATGCCTGAGATATTTATTCGGAGGGAACGTTACATCCTTCAGGCCTCTCCTCTCCGCGTATTTATTTAGAGTGCAACGTGCAACGTATTGTCGCTTTAAACTCCCCGCGGTATTGTCGAGATCGACTACGAGTTGAAAATTACCCCTACCCACTCCGCTACCGCTACGCAACAGCCATCCGGTACCACCTTTTTAACAAACTCTACTGATGATGCGATGAGCCGGTACCTACTCAATTATTTAAAGTAACTACTTACTCTAAAAAATTGAGTTGTGGGTGGGTCACTCGCTGGACCGCCTAAGTTTTGAACACCAGCCATCGATATCGTAATTCATCACGCCTTTAACCTATTATACCAGGTCGGCTTATTTTAAAAAAGAGGTAAGTAAGAAGTAAGAAGTAGGTAAAACTGCAGATCGAACTAAAGAAGAGGATAAAATGAATTGCATAAATTAATTCGCTCTATTCTTACCAATGATCCTGCAATGAGAGGATGTTTCGAAGAAAACTGCTTATATCAAAGGCAAATCAAAAAGGCTAGGATATACAAGTCAACGGATGTTTGGTAATGACTAATGTATTTCGATGGGTCTCAAAATAAAAAATAGATAACGTCGACATACGCTATTTGTGTTGCTATAAAACAGTGGTCGTATTGTAGCCAGTGCCGCAAGTAATCTTGAGTTTTGTTGATGAAACTATGTGCAAGATAAAAATACCAAATTAGATATAGAAATGAAAACACTGTCTTGATACTAGGTCGATCCCACAGTTCTTGACCATGCTTCTTACATTCTCCCATTTTTTTCTCTATTCTTCGCCGTTGAATGTCCTTCCTCTATTGTAATTTTCACAGGGTTTATTTTTAGTTTGTCTCTGAATACTTGGTTTCTAATTGTATCCTTCCTTGTTTTTCCTTCAATTCTCCTCAAAAATCTCATTCCGCGTTTGTTATTCTACGTCTGCTATGTCACATATGTATATCAAACTCGTATAGGTCTATCGCCTTCTTTCGACAAACCAATGTTTTGCTGACTGTATATAGGCGTTCGTTTAGCGGACAAGAAGTTTGGTTGTCGAACCTTAGTTATCAGCATAACATAACTCTGTTAGTCGTATACATCTGAGTGAGTTATTTCTTGATCTTGCATGATTTTCAGTTTTCTCATCTAAACTTTGTACACATTGAATCGAATTTTCTTTGTTCTAGAATTGTGCAGACGTTTTCCCTTCTTATTCTGTCGAAGGCTTTCTCCATAATTTGTCTTCCTAACTTTATTGCTTTTCTGGCCATTGTCTAAGAATGAATACCTGGTCGTTCATTTCCTTCTCTCTTCTGAATCCACGCTGTGTTTCTTTTAGTGTGCTTTCTAGTCTATTTTTCCATATTCTATCGTATGTTTTTCCAATCGTGCTTTCCAAAGTTATTTCTCTGTAATTCGAGCAAATCCACAGCCTACCTTCTTTAATTGTTCACGAATGACTTTTATATCATGTGCAAAATTATTTACTCATCCACAACCACTAGATTTAATTTCGATTAAAGAATATTATGGAAATATACATAACGTATTACTGTTAGCAACAAAAAGCATGTTCACAATGTCTACAAATCGCAATAAATGCAGAAACAGTAGGTACCAATTATTAATTACAAGACAACGCCCTATTTTCGGATACTATAAGGTGCTGTTCCGTTAAACCCACGGTGGACAACAGCCGGCCCGCTGTATGATTTGATCCGGCCCGCGAGACATTTTGAGAAACCTAATTTTAAAAAAATTAAAATTACACTACTTACTCAAACTCACGGAATCAAGTAAGCGAGCAAGCCGAATGTCGGCGATCATCAAAGAGTGAGGCGGCAAACATCAAAGCCTTCGATGTTTGCCGCCTCATTGGCGGCGAAACAAAAGATTATTTCTTCTCAACTGTTCTACACTAGACGATTCTAGATCATTCCTTCATTTTGCCTATATAAGCGGGTGGATGGTGGATGGACCGAACTTTAGTTCAGTTCTACTTGAGCTACCAAGGTGATAACTTCGACGAGCGATATCCTAGCGAACTGCTAGTGCTGTCAATTAGCTTTGTGACTTTGTGTGCATCTTGGGTGCTTTCTAATTATATTTTGTATACGAAAATGATGTCTGGTGGAAAGAAACGAAAAGTAGATGCAGAGGGTCGCCAGTTTCAAGAAAAATGGACTGAAGAATTCTTTTTTATCTTGCACAATGGTAAGCCTATTTGTTTGCTGTGTAATGAATCCATTTCATTGATGAAAGAATTCAATATAAAGAGACATTATTCAACTAAGCATTGTACGCTGCACTCATTGACAAGACAAATAAGAAAAGACAAAATCCAGAAGCTTACTGCAAATTTGGAAAAGCAGCAGCAAATGTTTCATAAACAAAGAACACTACTTGATAATATTGTGAAAGCTAGTTTTATAGTTAGTTCAAAATTGGCAAAGTCATTAAAACCATTTTCCGAAGGCGAACTTATCAAGGAGTGTATGTTAGAAGTTCGCAGTGTTTTGTGTCCTGAAAAGGAAAATGAATTTGAAAAAATTAGTTTGTCAAGACGAACTGTTGTCCGACATATAGAAATGATGGCTAATGATATAAAAACAACATTGACTGACCGTATGGCTGCTTTTGAATCATTTTCCATAGCATTAGACGAGAGCACCGATTTGTCGGACACAGCTCAACTGGCTATATTTATTCGAGGTGTTGATAAAGAGTTCACTGTTACTGAGGAATTGCTTGCTTTACAGCCGCTAAAAGGAACCACTACAGGAAGACATTTTTAATGAAGTTCAAAAGGTATTTACAATTTTTGCCATGCCATGGTCAAAATTAGTTGGAATATGTACAGATGGTGCACCTTCTATGGTCGGCTTACGTAAAGGTTTCATCGGAATTTTGAACGAAAAAGCAACTGAATTATATGTGCAAAAAGATGATTTGATAGTCCTTCACTGCATTATCCACCAACAGAACTTGTGTTCTAAGTCCATTCGACTCCAGAATGTTATGAATCTGGTAGTAATAACCATCAATTTTATTCGATCCCGAGGGCTTAACCATCGTCAATTCAAGGCGTTTTTGGATGAAATATCAGCCGAATATGACGACGTAACATATTATTCTGAAGTCAGATGGCTAAGCAAAGGGAAAATGCTGAAACGGTTTTACGAGCTTATAAATGAGATAAAAGACATTATGCGAATAAAATATCTGAAATATCTGAATTGAGTGACCCAAAATGGATATGTGACTTAGCATTTCTGGTCGACCTTACTGGCTATTTGAATGATTTAAATTTGAAACTTCGAAAACAAGGACAGTTAGTTAATGATTTGTACAGCCATTTGAAAGCGTTTCAGAATAAAATCCGCTTGTGGGAGGCACAGATGCTGTCTGGAAATAGTTACCATTTCACCACGCTCTCTGCGTATGAGAATATTGCTTATGCTCAATATGCTGAAGAACTCAAGGTACTGTCGGAGCAATTTTCGAACAGATTTAGCGATTTCAGAAACATGGAAGACAAACACGTGTGATTTCTACAAAAACTACCTCGAAGAAGACCATTTTCCGCAGCTTAGAAAATTCGCAAGAAGATTGATTTGTGCGTTTGGCAGTACTTATAAATGCGAACAGTTCTTTTCACTGATGAAAGTTAATAAATCGAAATATCGTACAAGGCTGACTGACGATAATTTGGAAAATTCTTTACGTCTTTGTATCAGTGGAATTAATCCAAACATTGATAGATTAGTTTCCCAAGTTCAAGCTCAAGTGTCTCATTGGTTTCGGTATCGCTATTTAACTTTCGTAGTTTGTAACAATTCCAAATTTAACGATTTAATTATAATGTTATTATTTCATTTTGTTATTTTCATAAATTGATATTATAATAACATTGTCGTATTATTTCATGTCTGATATCTATCGCAAAAAATTGTTAACGCTACAACACTACTTTAAAATGTACTACTTTTAAACGCGTTCCGCGAACGCATTTGCACACAAGTTTGGCCCACAACATGTCAAAGGTTGCCCATACCTACTTTAAACATTTCCTTACAGTATCGCTGCTATTATTATGCTGGGCTTTCTTTTATTCAAATTGTATTTAATCCCCATTCGTATTGGAATATTATAAAATGGATTATCCCGCACTCTAATTATAAGCAGAAGTGTAATTTTGGTTGCTTAAATTTCTTCGGTGTGATTTGCTAGTATGCAACCAAATAAACGACACATTTGGGTCGGAGTTTTGATACAATATTTGTTATAAATCGCAGTATCTCAGAGATAAGTAAAGAGTAATAATTGGTATATGTTGAGGTTATAAAGACATACAATACCACACAATTCAATTCTGAAATATATAACATTTACAGTGTTCTTAATTAATAATATACTTAATAAGGCTTTCTCAGTAGGTAAACAGTAGATGTGTGAACTGTGAACACATGTGTGCGTAATTGTTATCACTAGAGTACATCATCAGCAAATTGGTAAAATTACTGTTGAAACTCAATAGGTAAAGTAGTGTTTTTATGTTGATAAGCCATTTATTTTCCATGTAAATTAATTAATTGTTATCTACAGAAACTTACGTATATTTTAGGCTACAAATCTAGGATTGGATTTAAGTGCTTAACAAGTAATGCATTTGTTTTTCAGATGACCTTGGAAATTTGAAAAAATGAATGTAATAGGAACCTTAGTATTTACAATATCATTATTGCTTACTGCAAGAACAACCACCAGCTTAGAGTGTTTCGAATGTGATACTACACAAGATGTTTCCTGCAATTCTGCCGATATCAGAGATTGTTCCCAAGATAAAACTGAAGGATCTGTTGATGCAAGTTGTTTAGAAATGTCAGCGGAAACCAATGATGGCAAGAAACATACACTTCGAACTTGTGGATTATCTGATAGTACTAGCACAAACTGCACGTATATTCAAGATAGACTTGGATTTGGAAAAAATTTAAATTTAAGAACACCAACATGTAGAGTATGTCATACTGCACGCTGTAATAGTGCTATCAACATACAACTTAGTTATATTACAGGTGTTGTTATAGCTTGTATATTATTTCTATTATAATTATTTTTGCAGTATTTATGTATATTAACTGTATTATATTACTTACTTAAAATGTACCTTCAAAATCTGATATTTGTATATGTATGTATTTTTATTGCACCCCTATGTTATGTTATTATTTTAAGTCTTTATATGTAAACTAGTATTTCTTATCACCTTCGCATCTCAGTATTAACAAATATTTTGTTGTGCAACTTTCAATACAATTTTCAAATTACATAATACTAAACAAACCAATATTGAGTTTGCAAAGCTAGATGATATACATTTCTACATTTTACTTAATTATAAATTTCTCAATTGAATTAACAAATGTGTTGTTTCCTAGCATACATGTTTTTAGGTGATTTGGTTAATCTAGTCGTAGTCTAAACTCATTGTATCTTGTAAAATCTTATTGTTTATACGTAGTTTCAATATACTCATTATGAAAGAAAAGCCATTTCCAAAAATTAAGGTCAATGCCTAACAGAATTTAGTTTTGATAGAATAACGTTTCGTTTAGCGTTATTCCAACTGTTAAATGTATATTGCAAACAAGTGAAAAGTAAGGAACAGATATTACAGCTTTCATGCTTACAATCTCGAAAAGATAACATACAAGCACCCAATTGCTTATACATTAGGCAATTATGTGATAGAATAGTCCTAGGTATAGAATCTCTATCACGAAAACTTTTCCGTATTTTGTAGTTAGGCATAATTGGGGAACCAATATGCTTAACTGGAATTTAATAATTTGAATGCTGGGGTTGTCGCTGGCGTTGGCTCCTTCCCAGGCGGATTTCAGATTTCCTAGATGTTGTCGTAGAGTTGGAATGTTTAGATTTTGATGAATCTGTGCATTCCTTATGTAATAGAGAGCGTCGGCAGGGATTCGGAGAATCCCGTTCTGAAGAATCTCTAGCTTGCCACGTGCGCCAGGGCGGCTGAAGACCAGGCCATAACGCCGTAGATCAACAGCGGCCGAAGCGTGGTCTTCTAGAGAACCAACTTGCTCTCTAGGTGAAGGAACTCCTATGTCCTAGGAGTGGGAGTTGAGGAGTGCGGACCTCATCAGCCTGCTTCTCCCAGATTAGTTTCTGGTTGAAGTGAACTCCAAAATATTTTACATTGCCCCCGCCGGATCGGTCTATCGTGAATCTATCTGCTACGCATTTAGATTCGTTCACACTCGGTATCCATCGAGCCCTCCACTTCAGGAAACCCTATCGAGACTGATTGGCTTCTCATTTCTGCAGGCTGTGTAGATCACGGTGCTTCTAAAGCACTACATAATGGACAGCACACACTAAACGCCCGCGCAAAACACAGCAAAACACTGTTAACACTGACACATCAGTGTCGATAGTGTTTTGGTGTGTTCCGCGCGGGCCTTCATTGTGAAGTGTTGTACAGAGAGTTGTATAGAGCTCGTTGTGTGATGTTCGTCCTAGACGTTACTCGGATATCGGTAGTGATACTGAATTTCCCTAGTTTTCTACTGAGGATGGCACGTTAGTTGCCGAAATACATATCTGGAATTATTTCCGAAAGGTGTGGTAAGGATTATAAAGATTATTTTAATTACAATCTCCTTATTCTTATTTGCAACTAAGCTTGTATTTATAAGTTTGTCCAGGTCATGACAGGCTTAACACACGTGCAGAGTATCGAAGTTATGCATGTTTTAACACGTTCGTTAAACTACTATGTGAACGTAAAATTAACGTGCTGTATCTACAAATCACATTCAATGAAGAGCTTACGTGGACCTCTATTAAAAATATATATATTTTTTTATAATAACTATTTGCCACAGAAGTAAGTACATACATATTTACCATTATTACTTGTTTATTAATGCTTTTGTCGACCAACGTTAGATCAAGGTGCCTTAAAATTTCTACTAACTCTAAATTTTTAATTTAATTCTCATATTATGTCCTCTTTTACTGCGGTCTATTCTGTTCTGATCACGGCTAATTTTGTTATTATTATTGTTTATTATACCTATCTTGACTTTGAACTTTACATATACACATATATATATATATATATATATACATATACATACTGTGTGTCTAGCTAAGTTCGCGACAAATGGAAAACTTTTTATTCTTGGATTTATGAAAAAAAAGTTATTCTTTATAAAAAGTCCTGCTTCATCCAAAACTTTAATTCAAATTGTCAGATTTTAATATTCAATCACATTCACTTACATTTAGTTTTTAATTCTTACACTTTTCTCAACTACAAAGTCAACAGTTTGATGTACACATTTTTAATCTTAATCTAGAATACTCTGATAAACAATGTTTGACTAAATCTGTCACTATTATCGTTTACGCTTGTCAAAATACAATAAGTAGAAATGCCTGTAATATTAAGTAAAGAAGATAAAATTGAAATCGTCTTAATAGTGGGCGATAATTACAAAACTTTCAGGGAAGCAGCAACTATTTTTAATCAGCGGCATCCTGACAAGAATATTCACCACGAGACGGTAAGACAACTTTTAAGAAAATTTAAGACTTTCGGAAATGTTGAAAACAGATTTAACAACAAACGCCAAAACCATGTTGCTTATAACGAAATGGAACTAGGAGTGATGCTATCAGCAATAGAACAACCGAGGTGTTCGTTGCGGAAAAGAGCATTGTTGATGTCAAACACTATAAGCAAAGATTCGGTAGCTAAAATTCTAAAAAAAAACAAATTTCATCCCTACAAGCCTACATTTGTACACACTCTAAGACCAGGTGATAATGACAGACGATTGGAGTTTTGTGCCGACATTCAGGCAATATTAGCAGATAATCCTTTTGTGTCGAGACAAATTTTATTTTCCGATGAAGCAACATTTACATCGAACGGAACTGTATCGAGTGAAAACTGCCGTTGGTGGACAGATGCCAACCCATATTTTACAATAAAAACTCGAAGTCAATATGCGTTCAAGACAAATGTATGGTGCGGAATCTACAAAAGTAATGTAATTGGACCTTTCTTTTTCACTAATCTTTGAATGCCGACCGGTATTTAAATTTTTTGCAAAGTGAAATTAGTAATTTTATCGACAATCTTCCATTGCTGGAACGCCAACATATTTGGTTTCAACAGGATGGTGCACCTTGTCATAGCAGGTTGGACGTAAGGCAATATGTTGAAGATTGTTTTAACGAAAGGGTTATACACCGCTTTTCCACAATACGTTGGCCACCTCGGTCTCCAGATCTGACCCCACTTGATTTTTCTTGTGGGGTTATTTAAAAGAACATGTTTATATTCAAGCGCCGTTTACGGATGTAGGCCATCTAGAACGTGTTATTAGAGAAGAAATCCGTGAAATAACTCCACAAACAATTAGAAGGGCTTTAAGGCATTTTTGTGATAGAACCGTTACATGTATGGAACGAGAAGGCGGATATGTTGAAGCATTTGTGTAACATTTTCAATGCTTTCTTTTGTGTAAATGCTGTATTTAAATTGTATAATTTCCAATTCTGAACGACTATTCCTTATAACATTTTAAGTATTATTGAAAATAAAGGTACTTTACTCTTATACTAATTTCATATTTTTTGTCATATCTCGTATATGACTAACAAATATTAAAATCTGACAATTTGAATTTAAGTTTTGGATGAAGCAGGACTTTTTATAAAGAATAATTTTTTTCATAAACCCAAGAATAAAAAAGTTTTCCATTTGTCGCGAACTTAGCGAGACACACAGTATATGTATAAGCATGAATTAGACTTATAGTTATATAACACGGTAACATTGTAGCGGTATATCCGTCCATCTGTCTGCCTGTCTGTCTGTGCGCCAAATTCGATAGAACGGATTGTTATGATGATATTTAAGCTTCGGACGTGAATATCTCAATGGGTCTGATTTGCCAGAGAGTTTGCTCAAATGAAGCCATGGAACCTTCACGATTGGAAGAACATTTGACCAAAATACACTCCTGACCGAAAATTTATCTTACTTCCAAATGCTCAAAGAACAACATTGGTGACGTCAAACTTTAGCCAGTGTTTTCAGCGGTATCGAAACAAGGCTGGTATAGATTACGTGCCTCCTATAACATTTTCTTATTGGAAACCGCACGCTATTTGAGAAAAAATGATACTGCCACAATATCAGAAACACTGCTCTCAATGGTAGATTGTTTGGAAAACTTTGTGATGAAGACGACGATTTCAGTTGTTTACTATTTCACACCGAAGTTTTTGGCTTTCGAAGTGTACGTGTTTAAAAAGATTTCATAGCCTGTTTGACTCAGTTATAACGCTTTTTGAAAACAAAGATGATTCCTTAAACGAAAACTTGGGTCGAAGATGATTCTATCACTTTCCAAATTTTTCCTCTGTCGATATAAATGATGACAACACGCTAGTATTTTGCCAGCATGTGAAAACAAATTTACAAATAGATTTTAAGATGTCCTTAACATAATCATTCCAAATTGGAAGCAGAATTATCACTGCAGGAGGAGTTGATAGAATTATCGACAAATGAAGAGTTAATATTGAAATTAGAAAATGGATATCAAGAATTTTGGTTTCAATGATAAATTTCAGTATTATATTCGACTTTATGGACTGCATCAAAAAAGTTTTTCATCGCATTCCCACCATATTAACCCGAAAAAAGATTTAGTGTAGTCAGCAATTTACTAAAAAGAAAATATGTCAATATTGGAACATGGCGGTTTAAGATAGTAATGGCACTAAACATCAAAAATGAGTGTCATCACACTAACAAGGGAAGTACCGAAGTGTCAGACGCCGATTTTAATGAATCACTGTCAGTTTGTAGACCCCATCGGGTGTTGCTCAACGGTACCCTCCGTTGCGGCAGAGAAGGGGTGAAATATGACATTGAAATCCGTGCCAAATTTCGTTTTTCCTGAATAACTTTTGAACGGTTACAGATAGAGGAAAGATATCAATGGCGAACTTATAGCATTTGATGATGTCTTTCGGCTGATGCAGATATCTATATACAGGTGTCACAATAGCTACGGTACAGCGAACGTTACGCTTGAGACGCGGCGTATTCATAAGCAAATATCTCGAAAACTATCACAAATAAGCATTTAGTGTGTAATGTGAACCACGCAAGAATAGGTTGGATATCTCATTAAAATAAGGAAGTATTTGAAAAGCAATCATTTCGTGTACAGTCTGCATAATATTAGTATCGTCTTTATGTACACTATTTCATCGAAAATACAGCCAGTATAACCGAGAAAGAAAGTCACTTTGCCATTGTTTTCAATAAAATTTCGGAAAATGATTCAATTTTGAAACAATCGTGTACTATTGAGTTGATACAGTTGGCAAAACAAGGTGAATATTAAATATTTAAGAAACCAATAGTGTATTTCAGTAGTATTTGATTGATTACCTGAAAAAAATGATGCTCTTGAGATCTGACCTGAGGTATGTTTATTACTAGAGTTGCTCAGTTTGCGCCAACTGTGCTACAACTGTCCGAAACGACTGCACTAGAATAAAATAACATCGGCATGCACGTTCTCAGTTTCAAAGTATATAGTATGAAGCTATCTCACTCTATCTGTATTCGTATAGCGCGACGTTATTTTATTTTAGTACAGTCGTTTCCGAAAGTTGTAGTGCTGTTGGCGCAAACTGAGCTACTCTATTTACCACCAGTCAGCTAGATAAAGTTTAATACCGTTAGCATGTATGTGGGAATGTTTCGTTTAATTTTCTTTTTGTCACATAGTAGAGGACGGGATTGTCCTAACGTTGCAGCGTTGGAATGGGAGCGGTTAATTCTTGATCAATCTAATAACAATATCTTACACATTTGATGTACAGCCACACACAGAATCTTAATTAAATCGTTCTTAATTGTCGGCAATCTATTTAGTATAACTACCGTTTTTATTCTAGAATTGGGGGATAGCAGATAAAGTACTTTTATAGCGTTATACGTGTATCAAACAATTATCCTAAAAAGCGAAATTTCACGAACCCAGACTGTGACCGCATAGTCTGTAATGACTAATGACATCTCACCGGCATCTGACCGGACTGTACAATCTTATATGTAGTTATGCCAAAAACAACAAGAAAGTTATCTTAATAGCCAAAACTGCTAAAACGTATAGATCTTGAACTAAATTAAAAAACACATTTTGATGATATATTTTATTTAAATATATATATTATATAAATTATACTAAATACACAGATAATACCATAAATGATTTGGCATAGTACAATGTCATGACTAGAAGTAAAAGTTGCAAGAAATCAGTCTTAGTGGTAGAATGAGTACAAGATTTGTTTCACCTAATAAATTAATTGTGAATATTGTCATTCGATGTTAATAAAACAATTTCATGTAGAAAAGGGCTAAAATAATTCCATCAAATTTATGGAAGAGTTTATGCTTGTACTGAAATAACTTACATTGTGTACATTTGATGGAAATGTTGAATAAAATGAGTCTATAAATTCAAGTTGCTCCAACGTTTAGTGCAATGCGTTACTTATCCATTATTAACAATTATTTGATTTTTATAGAAAATACAAATAACCAAACATATAATTATTGTTTAGCTATTTTTTTAATAATTATTAACGTATATAAACAAATACAATAGCAAAAGGCTTGAAATATCAAAACTGTTTTATACGAATAATTATAAATGAAGGCAACGTACACAAATTGGTACTAAATGGATGAAGTAATAATATTATTTATTGAGGTAGCTACAAATTCTTTGTCCAGTTTATTTTGGTAGACGTAGTTTTGATATACAGCATGTAGTTGCGATCAATATACTTGACTACTTACTTTCAATCAGCTACTAAAATTTCCGTTATGTAACATTTATATCCACATCTTGCATATGTAACTACATTGAAAAATTTGTCATGTTAATCTCTAAAATTGCAATATACCACTTTTCTCATAAAACTAAGAAATATCAGTGCAAAAGCGATTACTTTCGGAACATCTTTCAAATACAGGAATGTTATACATAATAATTTCAAAAAGATGTACTACACAAATTCAAGCATCTGTTACGATATCCGCATTTTACTCAGATATACATTGAGGAAGATAATCAACAGTTTATGTTTATCAAAAATCTCTGAATGCTTGTAAACAAGCTCATCAAGAATGAGATGATCTAACGCTGGTAGGAATCATGACTACTTCTGTACTGCATGTTACCACGGAGCTTCTGCGATTCTTCATTTTGATATTCAATACTTTTAGCACAGATTTCAGTATTTTCTTTTTCAGCATGAAAATGCAAAATATGAAAACTCCTGAAAATGTATGAAATTAGTGCGAAATACGATACTGTAAAACACTTATTACCTTGCAGAGCATTTATAATATTAAAAATAGTCTCAATTGTAGATAATGTTTCATTTTTGTGTAAATCGAAAACAGACGAAATTGCTTCAAACAACCAGTTAATTCCCATTAGCAGAAACAGCCGTACCATCATAATAATCCTGCATCGGTAAAAAAATTGCATTTTTATATCATCATCAAAATCATATTTAATGTACTTACTTATCCTTATCGGCAAGAAATGCTTTCCATCTCCTTTGCTTCACGTTATCATCCAGTACACTCATCCTCCGAATTTCATTCTTTACTTGGAAAATGTAAATTACAGTTTTAATAAAAAAGAATAAATTAATGAGTAGAAATACACCACTGGGAAGAACAAAATGAAATATATAGCCATACATTCCTTCTGCAATAAAAGTACAATAGAGTATCTAGTAATAGACATAATAATAAGTCTACCGTTATACATACTTGATCTTAAATTTTCAAATACGCATTTCTGTATTCCAACTACCAAGTGTACAGATTCGGGAAAAATATTATAGGTGTAGTCAATAAAATTAATGCTGATTATTGCAATTGGAACTAACCATCCAAAGAGGCTGTATTGCATGTATCGTCTTCTTTCCCCAGGTAAGCGTTGGCCATACTCAATAACCATTGATCTATAAAAAATGATTTGATGATGAATTTATGATTGTTGTAAACTGTTAAATAAAATACAGACTTTATTCTATGCTCATTATACAAAAAAAAAAATGTGTAGGGTTTGGAAGAGGTCTATCCGGATAATAATGGAAAACGTGTTCCCATACAGATACAATAAAATTCACAGAAATACATACTAGCTCATGCTGTGGATTAGATTTTCGGATTCATTTTAATGAAAAAAGAGTACGTTTGGATACTATTGGTTAAGTTAAGAGAACTGGATATAATTTTTTGTGAAGTTAAGGAGTGATAAAATATTCTTTTGTTTGAAGAACATAAAGATCATCTTAATTTCGAAAGAATATATCTGCCGTTGTTTTACGAAACATTATATCAACATACTGTTTTGAAATTGGAAGTTGGAATTGAAGTTGATTATCTTCTTCTAAGATTCTTTTAAGGGGTGTTAATCAATTCACGCCGATATAAACAGTTTTTAGAAGAAATACTGTCAATTCAATTTTAATTTCTCAATGATTGATACCGAAAATGTAAGGAATCTGTATTCTGGGTAATTGATAGCAAAAAACACGGGAAAGTAATTAATTTGGTGTCGCGTATATCAAATTATCTTTTAAAGTTTTGGAAGCTTTTAAACTTCTTCTTCTTCTTAATCTTTTACCCTTTCTACCTTTCGGTGTAAGGGTTCGAGCCACCGAGCCGTATATGTACACGCATATACCGTACCGCTCCTGGCCCACCCAGTGGCATTTCCTTCAATTTCCCAGCTTATTAGAGGTCCAGATCCCTTTTTAGGATTTTAAACTGCTACGCTCTGCCGCTACCGGGTCTCGAACGCCGGTCCTTCGCACTGTGAAGCGAGAGTTTTACCACTTAGCCACTGAGGGGTTCAGCTTTTAAACTTATTTCCAAATAATCTACGAAGTTTAAGTGCAATCAATCAAAAGTCAAGGGCATGAGAAATAAATTTTCTATGCTGTAATGTTAGTCATATAGGGTAAATAAGAAGCGCAATATGAGTGCGTTATTACAAAAGACATAATTTCTTCTAATTTCCAATATGAAAATTAAATGCAGTGGAAGCGATCAGTATGGGATCACTATGGGACCTGCAACTTTTGATAGTAATAACCCTAACAACATTATCCGCGATTATAATATCCGGCTTCTACTGCAGTGGCTGAGTGTGTGGCTATAGAGAAAGGATGTTTACTATCCTTAGACAATCCTGTAAAGTAGCTATAAAGTTCCGGAAGCATCACTTATTCATAGCCGTTGTCATTTTGAAACTTGCTTTTTGCATATTGGTGGATACAGTCAATATTAAGCAATGTATTAATATCAGACAATCAAATTTACCGCTTACCTTTTAATGAGCCTAAGTTATAAATTTTAAATTTATCTTTTCTTGATCTAGCAAGTGGTGGAGGTAATCCGAAAGATAAGTATTTAAATTGGTCATGAATTAAACTAGTGTATACAGTTAACTAGCAATGCATTCATTGATATTTTTTGCACTCTCGGCTTTGTAGGAAATTAATGTAAGTTAACTTTTTCAAATGGTAGCTACACTTCGTATATTTATTCATTTTCTGATGGAAAATTGAAAACTATCTTAAGACGTGTGAAACTATTATATTTATTATTAACAAATCTTATATGATAGAGATCTACCACTAATAGGTCAATAAAACAAGGCTGGTTTGAGCGATAGTTATATTTTCAGAACGTTTACAAACGTTTTCGGAACACCTTCGTCAGTGAAAATATAACTAGATAAATATATAAACAAACTTTTGTTTTTATTTGGGACTATCAACAAAATAACTAGTGACTAGGATTTCTTGATATAGAGGATGTATAACCAACTTTATATATATATAAATTATAAAAACTAAATTAATGTGTAAACATACATGCAAATTAAGTAAAACCTTATATCAAAAATCTTTGTCGAAACCTTAACAATTCTGTTCAAGGACTAGGGAAAACCAAATTCAAAAACCTAGCCAAAGGTTTCCTTCTTAAGAAATGCAAATGTCATTTTAACAAATTGCTATATACATTACTTAAATTTTGAATATCGGTCCTGAAATTAATAGTTTTAGTGTCTTTCTGTATATTTATCATTTCATATATTAGTCTTTTTATAATTATTCTCTGTTTTTAATATAATTGTGTTTTCAAAATCAAAGTAATGCCCAAGATCTTTGTAATGTTTTGTTACAGCGGTCATTGCACCAAAATCATTATTTAAAGAATACTTATGGCTATACAACCTTTTCTTTAAATATTGTTTCGTCTGACCGATGTAACAACCATCACAGTCTTTACAGTTTATTTTATAAACTACATTACTTTGATTTTGTTTAATTATTTTGGATTTAGTATTAGTAAAAAGAGATCTGTTACTATAATTTGGAATGAAAGTAATGTTTATGTTGTTTTTATTAAATTCTTTTTTTATTTTTCGCTTAAACCTTTTTATAAGGAATAGCGCTATAACATTTATTGTTATTAATTTTAATTCCTCTATTATATAATTTGTTAATTCTATTTTTTATTATTTTTTCATAAAAACTATTTGGATAATTATTTTTATCTAAGATTTCTTTAACTTTGTTTAAATTCTTTTCCCTAAATTCAGGATTAGCTAATCTAACCGCTTGATCAACTAAACCGGTAACTACATTAATTTTATGTAATTTTGATGTTTCTGAAAAATAATTTAAATGTCTTCCTGTATTGGTAGACTTTATATGCCAATTTGTTTTTCACAATGCCGTTATTATGCATGACTGTCACGTTCAGGAAATTCAATGAGTTATTAGATTCTCTCTCATATGTAAATTTTAATCTATTATGATAACTATTAAATGAATCTAATATCTCATCAATATTATCACTTTCTTACGGAACAAAAACAGTCATCCACATAACGTCTGTAAAAACTTACACTAGAATTTAGTTTTTCCAAACAAGTTTGCTCTAGGTCCTCCATTACCAGGTTTGCGATAACTGCTGATAATGGAGAACCCATTGCAGTACCGAAAATTTGTTTATAAATTTTATTTTGATATGTAAAATAAGTAGAATTTAAACAAAGTTTCGAAGCTGCAATGAATTCCTCCTTTGGAAGATCTGTAAAATCTTTTATGGAATTCCATTTTTATCTAAAATTTTAGTGCTAAATCCACAGGAATATTAGTAAATAAAGAAACAACATCTAAACTGATTAATTCGTAATTATTAGGAATTGTTTGATTTCTAACCGAATCTACAAATTCCCATGAATTTTTCACATTATATGTAGTTTTACCTACAATATTGCTTAAAATTTTAGATAAAAATTTGGAAAGATTGTAAGTGGGGGAATTAATGCAATTTACGATTGGACGTAAAGGAATATTATCTTTATGTATTTTAGGAATACTGTATATTCTTGGAGATATAGAATTTAGAATTTTTAAATGGTTATTTAAATCTTTAGAAATATATTTTTTAAAAACCAACTATTTATTAGTTTATTTATTTGATTTTGTAATTTATTTGTTGGGTCTGATAATAATACCGAATAAGTTTGATTATCTTCCAATAAGGAATTCATTTTGGCTTCGTAATCAATCTTATTCATAATTATCGTTTTTTCTCCTTTATCTGATTTAGTTATTATAATATCTTTATTAGATTTCAAAAATTTTTTTGTTTCATTAAAAGCTTTTTGTAAGATATTATTGTTACTATTATTATTTTTATTGTTTTCTTTATTTTTGTAATTTGTCAAAATGTTAACCAACCTATGTCGTAAGTTAGGTTCTAAGTTTTCCTCATAATTTTCAACGATATTTTCTATATTACAAATAAAATCATCTATCGGTATGATATTAAAATCTATAGAAAACTTAGGACCTAGACTTAAAATTAATTTAACATTTTGACAAATCTCTTTATCAGTTAGATAGCTTCGAAACTTTGTTTAAATTCTACTTATTTTACATATCAAAATAAAATTTATAAACAAATTTTCGGTACTGCAATGGGTTCTCCATTATCAGCAGTTATCGCAAACCTGGTAATGGAGGACCTAGAGCAAACTTGTTTGGAAAAACTAAATTCTAGTGTAAGTTTTTACAGACGTTATGTGGATGACTGTTTTTGTTCCGTAAGAAAGGATAATATTGATGAGATATTAGATTCATTTAATAGTTATCATAATAGATTAAAATTTACATATGAGAGAGAATCTAATAACTCATTGAATTTCCTGAACGTGACAGTCATGCATAATAACGGCATTGTGAAAACAAATTGGCATATAAAGTCTACCAATACAGGAAGACATTTAAATTATTTTCAGAAACATCAAAATTACATAAAATTAATGTAGTTACCGGTTTAGTTGATCAAGCGGTTAGATTAGCTAATCCTGAATTTAGGGAAAAGAATTTAAACAAAGTTAAAGAAATCTTAGATAAAAATAATTATCCAAATAGTTTTTATGAAAAAATAATAAAAATAGAATTAACAAATTATATAATAGAGGAATTAAAATTAATAACAATAAATGTTATAGCGCTATTCCTTATAAAAAAAGGTTTAAGCGAAAAAATAAAAAAGAATTTAATAAAAACAACATAAACATTACTTTCATTCCAAATTATAGTAACAGATCTCTTTTTACTAATACTAAATCCAAAATAATTAAACAAAATCAAAGTAATGTAGTTTATAAAATAAACTGTAAAGACTGTGATGGTTGTTACATCGGTCAGACGAAACAATATTTAAAGAAAAGGTTGTATAGCCATAAGTATTCTTTAAATAATGATTTTGGTGCAATGACCGCTGTAACAAAACATTACAAAGATCTTGGGCATTACTTTGATTTTGAAAACACAATTATATTAAAAACAGAGAATAATTATAAAAAAAGACTAATATATGAAATGATAAATATACAGAAAGACACTAAAACTATTAATTTCAGGACCGATATTCAAAATTTAAGTAATGTATATAGCAATTTGTTAAAATGACATTTGCATTTCTTAAGAAGGAAACCTTTGGCTAGGTTTTGAATTTGGTTTTCCCTAGTCCTTGAACAGAATTGTTAAGGTTTCGACAAAGATTTTTTGATATAAGGTTTTACTTAATTTGCATGTATGTTTACACATTAATTTAGTTTTATAATTTATATATATATAAAAGTTGGTTATACATCCTCTATATCAAGAAATCCTAGTCACTAGTTATTTTGTTGATAGTCCCAAATAAAAAACAAAAAGTTTGTTTATATATTTATCTAGTTATATTTTCACTGACGAAGGTGTTCCGAAAACGTTTGTAAACGTTCTGAAAATATAACTATCGCTCAAACCAGCCTTGTTTTATTGACCTATTAGTGGTAGATCTCTATCATATAAGATAAGTATAAAAGGTCACGAAATATATATATATATACATTTAAATTATTAACAAAGGAAATTAAGATAGTCTTAATTTGGGCTGTAACAAATATTGAAGTGCTTTCTATTGTTTTTGAAGTGAAAACTTCTTTAGCACCGTTGTGAATCATTTGAAACTGGATGAAACGAAAAAAGCGACACTAAAAACAAACAAACACATACATCTATAGGATTTATCCTGCGAGAGAATGAGATAGAATAGCCTGAATCCTGAATAGCCTCCGCACTCTTGTCTACCGTTGTATCTTATTTGCGCCTACGTATTGCCGAGCTAAACCCAGAGAAAAAGCGTCGTACAGTGAGTTACAGTTCTAAATAATTGTATATATAGTATATATAGTACCACATATATATATTAAAAGTTTATAAGGTTAAAAATATGTGAATTTACATGTTGTTGTTAGTTTTCGTAAATATTTTTCTTCTATCAACATACTACTTTCAGCGCCATCTATGGTTTAGTAGTAAAGTTTTAATTACTTATAATTTCGCTTGGCTGCATGATATTAAAAAAAAAAGTTGCTAACCCACGTTTAGGCCGAAATTGGTGAAAACCTGGACTAAATGGATTGAATCGAGAATCGTCCGCAAAAACTCGCAGATACTAAATTGTAACAAAATCTTGAGAGTAATTTTCGATAACACATTTTATGTACCGCAGAAATAGGTAAAAGCGGGACAAAAAATTTTCTTGGGACCGGGACCATGCTAGATCGATTTCTCGTCCCCGCAAACCCCAGGTACTAAATTCTATCAAAATCGTTAGAGCCGTTTTCGAGAAACCAATTCTATATTATATATATATATATATATATATATATATATACAAGAATTGCTCGTTTAAATATATGTATTAGATAGGTTGGTAGGTACCATATCGGAAATTGCCCTAGCAATTTTTTAAGGGACATTTTTAATTAGAAGATTAAATTACTTAACCATACATATATAATTATGTTAAAAGAGCGTAAAAATTTACATGATCACTGAACATTTACATAAAATTTACGCGCCTTTGCGTGTTTACAAATACAACAAAGCATTGTAGGCGCACCGGGTCCCGGTAAATATTTCACTATTATTTGAATAGAAACCGTTATTATGTTCTTTTGATGAAAAAGAAGTTATGTTGCATAGTATATCTTAGAAAAAGAATATGGACTGTCACTGACCCCCACACATTAGTTAAGATGGTGCAAACAATCGATCAAATACTGTGAAAATATCAGTTACTAGTAAAGTACAAAAACATTGAAACTGGTGACAAAAGATCAATACTAAATTCTGGATTATATGCTTAACACAAATATATGTAGAGGTATATTATGTATCAAGGCATGCAACAAATGGAAAGCACGAGAATATATTGAGAGGTAAAACAGAATATAAGAAACGAGCACAAAAAGATTGCTTCCAATAGATAACAGATTAGAAAACATAAAGAAAGAATATTGTTCCAAGGGTGAAAGGGGTAGATAATTCCGTAATTAATTAAAACGCTGCTATAGGGCAAATGGAGTCGTTAGGAAACGACAAAAATCGTAGTAGTTCGGTAGCTGTTGAAATATCTGTAAATATCTTCCATAACCGATTATCGAAAAGTTAGTGCGCATGTATTACATTTAATGGTATTTTCATTGTAGACGAAACATTAAATTAGAAAGACAAAGGTTTTACATTACATAAATATATTTCAGTTGAAAATTTAGTTGATCGAAAGAAATTCCCGATTTAAATTAAAGAAGAAATGGCCTTAGATTGGTTAGGGTATTTGGATGTTTTATTTGTTTAACAAGGATGTCAGTAAGGCCAAAGGATTTAACTATTCTATACTCTGTTGTAGTCCAAAGGATTAAAATTTATTATTATTAAGTTTTGCTAGAATTGAAACATGATTTATAGTTTCGACTACTTTTGATGCCAGAATTTATATCTTGAGCAATATGTTAGACCTGCTCTTCATACAATTGGAGTGAAATGTATTGTATTTATTACTCCTTTGTTTAGCAAAATTTGACAGCAATGCGGAGAAAATTATTTACAGACTTGAGATGTATATGTACTCTTCAATATAGAGTACTATATTTACTACTTTTCTTATGTTCGGGGCAGTATACGTTGAAACAATTAATTTAAATATTTTTGTCAGAAGAGCTGTCAACACAGTCCCTGATAATGAAAGCAGTAATTTGATCAGAACCTAATTCGTAAACTTCCGTATTCTAAAAGAAACGCCATCTACAGAAATGATGGATACTAGAAATGTGTAATTAATAAGGTTCGACAAATCACGGCGATCTATACATCACTATTCTAAATGAAAAGTTAGAAGAGTCTGTGGAAAAAATGGATTTTGCCGAGAGCTTTATGTATCAGCAAGATAATGATCCCAAGCATACCGCAAAGAAATGTAAAAAATACTTTCAAGATTCGAGGATAAAGATCTTAGAGTGGCCTGCACAAAATATAGATATAAATTCCATCGAAAATTTATGGGCTCTAGTGGACAAGAAAATATCGACTACACAAAGAACAAACAAGCGGGGTTTTTCAGGAAAATAAAATCGTCTTGGGAATATATAGATAAAAAACTCATTGAAAGTCTTGTTGAGAGTATTCCAAAACGATTACAAGCTATAATTAAGCTAAAGGAGGACACCTTAGTATTAAATTGTTATTCAGCTTAAAACACTGAGTTGTTAAAATATACACTTTATTTTGTCCGCCTTCTATTTGCAATATATTTCTATTAATCCATATAATCACCAGTAAACATTTTTATTGTGATAACTGAAAATTATATAGAATGGAATCGGTAAAAAGTATGACTTTGCGTTGTTCGTGTCCAATCAATTATGTCCTCGACTGTATATATATATATCACTACTACATAGTGTGGAGGTAAAAGTTGGAACAAAATCAGTGAAACCTGTAAATAGTGAAAAAGAAAAGAAACAATCAAATACAAAGAAAGTATCTTGTGACGTCATTATTGTTACCGATATAATATCACTTCTGTTCTTTGAAATAACCTCAATTTTTGATAGACCCATTTGAAGGAGAACGTCTTTCTGCATACAGAATGATAATTTCTGAAAGAGGTTCCATAACAAGGTTTTTGAGAAAAAACTTATTTTATGTATTATTCAATTTAAAAATCAAAGTTTAACTAAAAAGCCAAAAGTTACAAACAAATTTAAAATCATTCAAAATGGATGTTCAAACGGCATACTATTTACGTGTTGACAATGAACAAGACGATGTTAAAATTCCTTTATGACATTATTTAGTACTTGGGGAGTTATTAACCCGATTTCCTCGGTTATGCTTATCTTTAAATCTTCAATACTATTAGGTCGGTTTAGAGACAATTTGGATTTTAGATAACTCCACACGAAGAAATCGAGTGCAGCTCTTACTGACTATTCGATTGCTTCTTGCCTACCAATCCATTTGGTTGGGAACATGGAAGATAAATTACAAACAGTTAGAGAATAATGTGGCGGTGCACCATCCTGCTGGAACCATAAGGCGCTATCCGCAAGAGGGAATGTTTTGCATTTGGACGGAGAACAGTAATTGCAACATCTGGAGAGTTGTCCTTTTATTAATCGCGGACTAACTATACCGTACTAACAAGTCCTAAGAAAGACGAAATATACTCTACGGTTGCAGTTCGTGACTAACAAAGCAGAATTTCCTAATATTTTGGCTTATGAATATAATAGTTTACTACTTATGTTTGAGTTGATTTTCTTTTATAAAGATATATCTCTTATTTTACAAAGAATAAATAAGTTAAATTGTGCTTGTAAATATCTATTTAGTTTAATAATAGATATAAAAAGCGCTAGATTTGTAAGAGGCAGCAAATATAAAGAAGCAATCTGACGTGAAATTTACCATTCGAAAGGGCAAAATAGTATATAGAAATCCGAAGGCCTGAGATAGAAAAGAAAATAAATAGTGAATAGAAGTTTATTTTCAAATTTTAAAAGGGTCTCAAGTAGTACTTATAAATTTAATTTCTAATTACTTAAATGGGGATAATTTATATGAAGTTACCACATACCTTACTTACTTAATTACCTTCAAATCACGTTTTGTACTTACATATTTCACATTTGCATTGCTAAATTGGAATGCTATGATTCACTTATATATTTGGCGGAAATGCTTCTAAAGGTGTATTACTGCGACCTCAATGCACAACTCCCTAATATTCAAAATAATCACGTTTTAAATCAGTTCTTAAGCAGGCAATACACGTTTAAATTTGTACATGTAAAATACAGGAAATATTACATGTAAAAATTCACGACAATGACCTTCAAAAATATAACATCTAAATCTGAAATATTGTGCATTAAAATTGATGTAGAAATACACGGTGGCAATACACTTTCTCAATAAATTCATGGAAAATACATGTAATTTGTAATTGTGTACTACGACTTTTAGAAATCAAGTAGTGTTTGCTTGGAAGGCTATTGGCGATACCGACGGAGGTCCCTTTAGTAGCCAAAAGTATCACTTATCAGTTCAAATTAGAAGAGATGCGTATTCAACACAGTTACTAAAGAAAATTGTTCATACCGTATGTTAAATACTTAAAGACATTTGTTTTAGACTTATACTTTTTAACTTCAGTAACTCTTCTTTTTATTTTCTATTAGTATATTTTAAAAACTATAGGTATTCAATTTTCGTGTTATATATGTTATTAGTATCTCCTGTGTTGAATGTTGTAAGTGCTTATATTGTGTGTCAAACGTTAGCGACAATGCGTGCGTATATTCTAACGTACGTTCAGGATACTCGGTCGGTTAACCGCGCGAAGATCGAAAGTATCGAATGTCACCGTCGGTAAAAACAAGTCAATCGTCTGCCGTCCCCGTCTGAAAAGATCGAGCGACGAGTGAATGATTGTAACCCATTATGTTAGGCCTCTGTTCGAAAGAATAGTCCAATCATCCAGATAAACATCCTGTGGCTTCGCCAGTAGTATAGGAAATTAGGAAGGCAAGCACACACAGATGAATGCAGGCAAGGCAGAAGGGACTGCGAGCTGAGTATAAGATCACTCGAACGTCGGTTTGAACTGACCCGCTTTCCATCGACGTTCCGCTGCATTCATCGTGCTTCAAAGTACGTCAAAAACTTATACGTACAAGTCTCCTAGCGAGACCGAAGAAGATCCGTTCGTCTTTCTTTGTACGGTAAACTACCGCATACGTACAGGCGACCGTCCTCCGGCTTAAGGCTACATACACATTTAGGTGCAAACGTGCTTTGAAACCATACGAACTTACGTTCTTTCATTTAACGTCTAAGAGACCATGGCGACCGCCCCACCTGCATAAAATTTTTGTATAGACCTTTCGGTCTTCAGTGAATTTAAACGTCTAATACAAACGTGCGTTAACGTCTCCGAACCGAGAGACACATATATGTTACGGCTTCGCCGTTTTTACCGCGCTTAGACGCAAAACGTTTGTGGCTAGCGTATTTAGAATGTTTAGAACAAACGCCAGACAAAATATTTGAACTGTTTTGGACAAAACGTATTTTAAAACGTTTAGCCACAAATGTATTTTCATTTTCTCCGAAACGAGAAACATCCGATTCTTCGGATTCAAGTAACAGACCGTAGTTCACCGCCCGACTTAAATGCAAGTTGCAAGCGTTAAGTCAAATGGTCTAAAACACAGTACACGCTAGACGTGATACACATAATAAGCATTAGTTGGGATACATTTTTTTATCTAAAGAAATTGAACTTGAAATGATGATATATGATCGTGTGAAGAAATGTTATACAGTAAGTGTGTCAATCATAGCTGTCTGATGAAATGTTCTTTTGTTGTAAATGTATTAATCGTATCTATCAAATAAACCGGCATAAAAACAGAAAAGCCTGTTTTAATTTCTATATCCACACGCAAGCGGGTAACCGCATGGTGCGTTCACCAAAAGAGGAGACCGTAACACCGTAACAAAGTTAAGTCAGTAGTTTAAATGCACTCTGGACTATTCATTAATTTCCAAGTTGTAATAGTTTAATGTTTCTACTGTTGTGAAGTGTTTGTTTTGAAATACTATAACTTCTGATCCTTCACTAAGAAAGAGAATGGCTACCAATGCAGTCGAAGACATCAATCTCCCGCTCAGCTAAGCTATATAGTTCTTACCAAAACGATTGCTACATTCTTAAGCCAACGAATAGTGATGTTCCAATGTTCACTTGATCATCAGAGCATATATAGGTAGTAGTACGAAATATGTATTAAACAATAACAAAATATGCAGGCAAATATGCTGTAGAAAGAAAGAAAATATGTATTCTTGCATTTAAATGCAAATTTTTGAAACTGATTATTTTTAGCCGAATGTAACGCATTTAGGAAAACTGAGAACAACGTAGTTGCCACTTACGGACGTATTCACAAAAAAGAAATTGTATTTGTGTTGGTATTTTTCAACATATCGTACAACTAAAATTATAAATTGCGTGTTTTATAGTATTACTAATTTCTTAAAATAACGTCTCCCTATGAATTTTCATCATTCGTGTGATTGAAACTGATTGACAATAATAACACTTGCAGAATTTCTTCTGTATGCCCGTGCGTAACGAAGCGTTGACAAACGCATTTCTACTGTTTGTTACTAAGTTATTAAGTAATCTACCACTTTCAGCAACTCTAGCCATCAACTAAATATGTAAGACGCATTTATTCTGCACAAAAGTTTGGTTTTATTTATAATTTGTTTTTATCATTAAAGTTACACAAGTTATAGATAAATCATTTATGAAATGAATTCAATATAAACGTATCACAACCTTTCCATCGATAAGGACTCTATAGAAAAATGTTAATGACTGTCTTTAATTACGTAGCTATAACATGTGTAGGTATAGCGCAAAGCAGGAATTAAACGGATTACGTCAACCTGAAAGTGTACTAACAGAGTGACGAAACTGACGATCCAAATGCCAGCCAGGCATTTGATCTATTAAATACAATTGCATGTACCATTAATACTTCAAATCACAAAGTCTGGAACTATTTAAGCTTTGATGAAATTAAGTATTACCGAGATTTCGTAAAAATGAATTGTTAAAAATGGCGGAATAAATGAAACTTATTAATGCGAAACTAGTTTTATAGGTAACTTACCCAAGAACCCTCCAAATTTCATAACTCAAGATTGTCATCCATGCGAAAGCAGTGAGAAACGAGAAAGCAACTGCAAAACCTAAAACATACATAATTGTATTGTGTAAAAATGTCATAGAATTCAACGAAACTCAAAATACGTAAAATGCTTCAGTTAGAAATTTGATTTGCTATGGATGGCAATAAAATGAGTAACGTAATCTGAGTTTTGTAAGTCAGTGTTCATGTCTACTTCATTAAAATAAGAATCAACAGCAATGTTATTATTTATTATAAAGTAAAACAATAATTGCAGACGTATCTAAACAGCTAATGAACCGTATATAAATAAAATACCATTTTATGTTGGAAACAATTATCTGCTATGTTGATTTCAATTAAATTCTATTATTTAATTACTAATTGGTGTTTGGAAGGAAATTTTATGTAAATTTATACCTATAAATCATTTCAGTTATTCACTCTTCTATTAGTTTTGTCACCAATATGAACAATGGCAATGGTGAGTAATAGAATAACGTAAAAATTAACCGGTTATAAGTTATGACATTTCTTTGAATTTCTACAGCCATCTATGATGTAACATATCTATTCGTCACAGTTGCGCATATTATATGTATATCGATAAATATTTTTTCTTGGAGTTAATCATTATTTTGAATCATTATTATTTTTAACTACCACACATACATCTTGTTACAGGTGGTCATAAAAATAAGTATGTCGATTGTAATACTTTTAAAAGTGACATGTTACAAATAAACGTGACAATACAAGGAGACAATTTCTAGAGCGAAACAATGTTTGTTGGCATATATTTTATAATTATAGATAAAAAAGAAACTGTAATAAATATATGCGAGCAGACTATATTACGCACACGAAAAGAGACGCAATAGAAAAAGGTCTAAAAATATAAGGAACCAAGTTGATTGATTGTAAAGTTATCGATCTAATCTATAGATCTAATTGCTGGCCTTAAATATGTGGGTTGGTGCTGGGACACCGGGGGATACAAGGAAACGAACGTCCTTGCACGGGAGGTAAAAAAAAGAACTGGTAGGACCTAAACCTACGTGCGGAATTCCTTACCAAACAATAACGACTAATATGAAGAACTTGCTAAAGGAATACCATGAAAAGCACTAGAGTACCGCGCTGGGGTTAAGGCAGTTCCTTCTGTTCATTGCGGAACCTTCAAACACCAGAAGAAAACAGTTGTCGCAAATGGACAGAAGGGATAGTGGAACTGTTCACAGGACACTACTGACTTAACAAAAATCTGCAGACTCAAGAAGATCCTATTTGTAGGACCTGTTGTAAGGGAGAGGACACTTTACAATATATATTTTGTGATTGCAAGGAGTTGAGCAGTGCGCCCAAAACCCCTAAACCGAATCGCATTTATCACTGCTAGAAACAGGGCATAGAGAGTCAAATTTGGTAAGAACTATTATAAAGTCAACAAACGAGGTCTAGATTTTTGAAAGTGTGTTACATTTACAGATGAGTGTAAATTCAACGTGTTTAGTAAACATGCAAGAGCAGAAATCTGACGAAATTTGCTCTTAAAATTCCCCTGTGGCTTTACGCAGACAACAATGTTTAGAGCGTGCCGAATGGAGTAGCATAATGTCATCTTTCATGGGCATAGCTAGCGAGGGGCAAGGGTGGGCATTGCTCACCCTAGAAAATTTGTTGCCCCACATAGAAAAATCTTCTGATGCATATATTCATATGCCAGAAAAATGCTCGGAGTACACAGTCAAATATAATTTTATTTAAAAGTCCAGTCCAGTTTAGTGGTGAATCATGTCATTTAATGTTCAACCGAAAAAAGTGTAACGTACACCATACAGGTTGGTATAGTATGAGATTTGGAACATCAAAACCAATCTTCGATACATGAAGTATTGAAAAAAGAAAAATATTCGAGCTAGTTTTTCCACTAGGTCCCAAATTACAAAAGTTACAGCTGCAATACGTGATAAGGTAGATACTAGTTAGAGTACAAAAGCCCTGAAATTTGTGATTAAGGCATAACGCGATAAAATATTCCCATTGATGTAAGATGAGGACAACAAAAGCCGTTGACTCTATAGGAAGACATGCAGCCTCAAAATGAAATAGAAGAGGAAAGAAAGTCTTTATACAGCCAGTAGGGAGTGCCTAAAACGCGGTTTAATCTGAAATGGAAAGTCTGCTTCGGTGCGAGAAAGTTTAAGCAAATTATTGCTGAAAAAGATTATTATCGTAAGCAAGTTTTTAATTGTGATGAAACCGGCCTTATGTGGAAAGGAATATTCCAGCCGACTTACATTCATAACACTGCAAATGTAGCTGGTCATATGATTAAACCGGGACTTGCTTACCGAGCACAGAATCCTTATGCTCTTAAAGGCAAAGATAAAAATTGTCTAGCTATGTTTTGGTAATCAAATCGGAAGCCTTGGATCGCAGCTGTTTTATTTACGGAATGGTTTCATCGAGGTTTTATTTTGGAACTGAGAAAATATTTGGAAAAGGAAGCTTTTGAACGGTAACAGAGTGCTGTTAATAATATAGATAACACTCCTGAGCATCCTGTATCACTAGTAACAGAAGATGAAAATGTTCAAGTGGTTTTCTTAGCATCCAACACGACCTCATTGCTTCAGCCACTTGGTATTTATTAGATGCTTTGAAGTCACATACTCTCGATTCCTCCGGTAGTGCGGTTATGGAATGTTGGAGGTCATTCACAATTGCTGATGCTGATTTATCAAGGGAGCAATGGACGAATTCAAATCAAAAACAATAATGGCATGCTAGAAGTATTTGTGGAATGATATCTACGTAATTCTGAAGACGCCTCAAATATTGATCCACAGCTCACAACCATAAATTAATATAGCGCAGCAAATAGTTAGACAAGAATTTAACGATTTGACCGTATAAGAACTGAATAATTACATAGTATAACAGTATCAGGTGTACCAACGAGGAATTAGAAGATCTGGTAAAATCTTCCTCAGCAGAGAGGGATATCTTCGTCACTCTCTTCTGAAAGTCAACAAGAACCGCCATCATAGACGCTTATAAAATGTTTTTTCTTTCAAACATTAAAAGAACAGCAAACAGATTATGATCCAATAATTTAACATAACATAAAAGTTACTCGAACTATGACAGAAGCCTTGAAATCGTTGCAAGATCTGTTTACTGAAACGAAAAGACAAAAACGATAACTTTCAATAACAATGTTCCTTCAAATAGTCGACAAAATTATCGATGATGCTCAGCCGTTAAGTTCGTTAACTTTGTAACCAAGCAAGGAATTTACTTACTCAGAAAATAAATAAATCTCCAGAAGACAAAACGTTTTGTTCTTAGTTGACCCCGCTTTATAAGTATTGAAGTATGAAGCTTTTTATCACCAATTTTATTTTCATTTATTGTCTATTGTCTTGTTATGTACACACTATTGTATAATTATTATTAAAGTTAAATTTTATTTGTGTAACAGCATAATAATAATTATTTTATGGCAATTTGAAATAAACATTATATAACAGGTTTTTTCCTGTTTTAATTTTTGCTTCATATTTCTCATAAATATCGGTTCGCTGACCAAACCACCGCGGATACGAGGCCCCTACCATACATTATTTATACAATAAAACAAATTCCAACGCTTTCTAGGTGGTGCAATTTATTAGATCTTTAATTTTTAATTAAATAGGCAAGCACAGTAAAATAAAACAAATTAAGAACAGAAAGATTTACTGCAGAAATTTCCCAATTAAAGTTCAGCTCACGAGTCTGTCCAATGTTTACAAAATATAAATAGAAAAGGTAATCCAATTTATTCCTACAAAGATAATGTTTAGTACCTACTAGCAATTTGGCACGTCTAACTATCTGGCTAATATTTCTCCGACGATTGAAATTGTCTAAAATGAGCGTTGGTAGGTACCTGAGTAGAATAATATAATGCTAGGCAACGTCAAAAATTATATTTGATTTTACTTACGTTCTGTTTGTATTTTTTATGTAGTAATTTGTCATTCAAATTAATTTATAAAATATGCACTTACATATGTATCTCAAATCAATAAAAATATTGTAATGAAACAGCAAATTTGTATTACACCAATTTTATAAACAGTGCGAAATTATCTCCAGCAAAACAATAGGTATGAACTGTTATTCACTAATTCTTACCAAAGCATTTAGATAAAATAACAAGATATTTTCAATATGATGTTATTCGATTATTCTATAATACATTTATAGAGCAAATAAATGTCCTTACCAAAATAACTACAACCTCTCCCGGGGTACGAATCGAATTGTAAATACGTTAGTAACATAAAAGCTACTAGCAAACAACTGCAGTATGTAATAATAATATTCCCAATCAAATTCTTCAGGTCAGGGAGAATGAAGTATCCAAATAAAGTTAATAGAAGACAGACACATGAAATAACGATAATTACTCCTGTCGCGCCAGCTTCAGTTGAAACGTTCGTGTTTATCATACACAATAGTATCTCGTGCTTGTTGGTTATGCGAACGTATTCCATACAATAATAATTCTTTTCTATACTGAATTGCTTCCAAATTCCCAACTCTTGTATCATTGTGGTGCCATCCTCTGTGATGTAAAAATTATACTTTGAGCTACCAATATATCGTTTGCACGGCTTAGCTATTATAACGGCGTTATGTTCTGCAATTAAAACAAACATGCATTAGTAATGGACATTACAAAAGATATTCGGAGCATATTATTATACATCAATATAATAAACACGGAAATTTTATATAATATTTTAACATTATAACAATTTATACATGAGATTTATGAGATACAGTGCACTCATAAAGCATATTTTCATATGATCACAATTTCCCTCTTAAGTGGACTTGCAAATAAAGCAATTTACATCCCATTTTACCTACTATGAGACGATGGAGGGGAGGAGATGACGGGTTTTGAAAATTTTACTTCCTTATCCGGTTGGCTACATCCATTTAAAGAGAAAGCACGATATCCCATATCGCATGATATTTGATAAACGTGCGTTTCGTAAACCTAATCTGAACACTTTACCAGGGAAGTAGCGATCCAATAAAAAAACATGGATGACTTGCGAAATAATGGTTGAATTTTTTTCAGAAATTTAATACGAGGATGTGTTTAGAAAAGCGAAAGATACTGCTATTTTTAGACAATGCAATGTCACATCTAAGTGACTTAAAACTGAAAAATATTGAGGTAATATTTCTCCCTCCGAATACAACTACACTTTGTCAACCGCTTGATGAGGAGATTGTCAAAAACTTTAAAACTTACTTCCTTCTAAAGAATTGACGAAAACAATCAATTGGTTAGATTTTTATTTTATTCAAAAGGCATGGCGTCAAGTAACACCTACAACTACATTGTTTTCGCAAAGTAGAATTTACGTGCTCACATATTCTTGGCTCTATAGCTTTGATTCAGAAGATGAATTACCACTATCAGTTATTGCTGAAATCTGTAAAACAGTAAGTCAAAGTGGAATAAATAATAGTGATTTTGAGCAATATGTGATAATTGAAGATTGTTAAGTTCAAGAGGATGAAAACATGGATATAAATTTTGAGAATTCTGTTTAGTATAAAATAATTCTGAAACTTATGACCAAAATGTGGAAGATCAAAATAGAGAAAATTCTATCAAAAGCAACAAGGATGTTAGATTCTTTTCCTATAGTATAATTCCAAAAGTTAGAATCTTTGTCTATTCTTTATAAATACAATTTTTAAGTTTTTAATTTGTATCAATTACAATATAATAAATATGAGAAGTATCCAATATATATTCCAATATTGTATTATTTCTAACAGAAATTTTCGCATCAGTATAAGCACACTGTATCTCGTATACGTTATATGTTTTATGTACACATAAATATGTACATATGTACGTAATTGTAAACGGTTAACTTATTCCAGAATTAAGTATCGTTTCCTAGTAGCGCCTAAGATATTTTAGCAATAATAAAGAATGGCAAATTTCACTTCCAATAGAGCGGAAAAAATTTAGTGCTACTAAAAGTGAAACGTAAATTAATTAGCCAAGTCATAAATACGAAACTTCAGATTAGCATCAACGTCAATAAAAGATCCACGGTGCGTAGGATACCTCACAAACTCCCTCACGTCCAATTTTTTTATATTCCATTGTATACACACACTACCAAACATGAATAAATTCCATGTGATATCTTTAGTGATATATGAATTATTACGCCCCTTTAACAGAGTTATGGTTAAATACAGTGTATGAAACTTCATATCTTAATTAAAACGTTCGCTTAGCAAAATTACCACAGCAATCATGTGATTGTGGTATATGGTGGATAAGAGCACAGTACTGTATATCTACACCAGTCATAAATAATATACCAATTTATTGCAATGAATGCGTTAACTCAAAAAATTGAAACATTAATATTAAATAACTAGCATATCCGATATACATAAACAATATCATAAAACATAATATATCGGGTAGGTAATTTAATATACATAGTTATGAGTAAAGACCGGATAATATGCAGTTTGCATAAATTTGCATATTTGCATAATATATGCATTTTGTATATTATTTGCATATTTTGTAGTAATTCAGCATATTTGAAGTATCCGAGTTTTATTTATCTATTGGATGTAATTTATTATAGGATAGGCATTACTAAAAATATGTCGTGGTTGTAACAAACAAAGAGTTAAATAACCCTCTTTAAATAAAAAATAGCATTCTATGAAGCTTATTCTCGATACTTTTCCGATAAACGCTTCCAAAAATTTATTAATCCTGTTCCCATACATCTAGACCGGGACAGAATTCAAGGAAAAGCTAATTCCCTGAAACTTCTAAATAAATACAAAACTACATTTTACCAGAAAATTAGGAGCACAGGTGTTTCTTTGTTATTCGGAGAAATTTATTCCCATATTCGAAAGCAATCTTATTTATTTTAAACGTCATTTTACGCTGGTTTTTCGAAGTGCAAACTTGTGGGTTGTTATTAATTATAATAGCAAAAATGCCGAAAATAGCGACTGTGCCTGGATGGATTGCACCTTATTCAGAATTGCGTATGGATGAAGAAAAAGTATTTTGCGTAGCATGCAGCAAGATTGTAAGTAAAATTTAAGTTTATTTCCTCTTATTAATCTATGTTTTTAAACGATGTTTAACAAAATCACCAATACAACGCTTCGACAAATAATTTTATTTTAAAATGAGTAAAATGATATGTATATTTCATGCGTATTTTTCGCATATCATCAGCACAATACGGAATATCTCTGATATTCCGTATTCTGCTGATGATTTTTAAATAAAAATCATTTTAAAATAAAATTATTTGTCGAAGCGTTGTGTTGGTTGTTTTATTAAATGTCGTTTATTACGATTGCTTCGCAAACTCTTTACACATTAGTTTTTATTACTCTTTTATCTTTTACTAACACTTATTTTATAAGAAAACAACTGATGATGTGATATTTTTATGCAGGTTACAAGTGAGAGAAAGTTTCAAGTCGACCAGTATATTAAAACTCCATCTCATGCTGCAAGACTATCAAAGATGAAATTCGCGAAGGGTCAGCAAACATTACCGCAATGTTTGCCATCAACCTCCAATAAATCGGAACAGGAACAATTTAATAAAGATTTATGCCTAATGTTTGTGTTGGCAGATATTCTACTACATAAAATAAACAATTTAAATGTCAAGTTATTTTTACAAGAGTACACCAGCAAATATAATATTCCCGACGAGAGCACCTTAAGAAAAAATTATATTCACCGTATCTATGCAGAAACATTGAGTAGCATTAAGAAGGCTGTGTCAAACAATTACCTTTACATATGCGCAGATGAAACTACTGATAGTGTGGGCCGATACATAGTTCATTTAATGATAGGTGTCCTTAACGTATCGGCTCCAGCAAAATTTTATTTAATTTCATCCAAACAGTTGGGAAAGGCAAATAATTTGACAATAACAAGGTTTATACAGGAACAACTGGCAACCTTTTTCTTACCGGAATCGATTTCAACAGAAAAAATTCTATTGTTTTTAACGGATGCCGCACCATACATGGTGAAGGCAGCTTGCAACTTGAAAATCTTTTACCCAAATTTAATTCACACAACTTGCTTGGCGCACGGACTAAATCGTGTTGCAGAAGAAGTAAGAAACCATTTTCCCTTGGTAAATACTTTAATTCGTGTAGTGTGTAGTGTAGCAGTGTTAAGAAAGTGTTTTTAAAGGCTCCATTAAGAGTTTAGTTTTACAAACAACATCTACCCCGTATTCCGCTTCCTCCTCAACCAGTAATCACACCATGGGGAACGTGGTTGGGGGCTGCTGTTTTTCATGCACATCATTATGAAGAAATAAAGACAATTATTATGGATCTTGATAGCGATAAACAATCTGTGCTAGACGCCCAAAAGGTGTATTCGAGTAAAGAAATACCTCAACAGCAGGCGTTTAGTAAAGCCTACTACAGTTTTATTTCCACTTCTATATTGCAATTGGAAAAACAATTTATGTCGCTAATTGAGAGCGTTGAAATAATAAACAAATTTGAAAAGTTATATTTCGATGTTAAAGGAA
This sequence comes from Chrysina gloriosa, assembly GCA_038088585.1. NCBI lineage: Eukaryota > Metazoa > Arthropoda > Insecta > Coleoptera > Scarabaeidae > Chrysina > Chrysina gloriosa. The sequence goes on from CM076089.1 coordinate 42,038,517, forward strand.
GGGTGGGAAAATCCGTGTATGAAACATTTTTAAGTGTGATAGAAAAAATGAGGGTTTTGAAAAGCTAAAGGATATTGCTAAAATCTTGTGTGGTGAGTCAGTAGAAAATATTGAGTTGACAATAGAGGATATTTCTAATTTGAAATATGCTCCTATGACAAGCGTGGACGTAGAACGAACCTTTTCAATATATAAATACATGTTATCAGACAAGCGCCACAATTTTTCTATTGAAAACTTTGAGAAATATGTAATTGTAAATTGTTTTTATAGTTAATTATGTTGTAAAATGTTATAAATAAACTTGTAGTAAACATAATAGAATATTTTTTCTATAGTATTATATTTTCTAGCATTACTCCTATTTTTTATCATCTGCATATTTATACGCATATTTCCACTTTTTTTGCATATAATCCGGCCTCTAGTTATGAGATATAAAGTTGCGGGCAAAGTAATAGCAGTGTTGGGAAAAGTTTATTTCTTTATCATATTATTAAGCACAGATACATCTATACAATCACTTAGGGCTGTTAGGAGAAGGTAATATACATAAACTTCCAACAAAGTTAATCATTTATAAAAACCTGAATTTCTTGTCTACAAAATATTGTAGTATGAGTGTAATCTAATATAACGTACTACATTCTAACAAAAATTACGTTTTACGCGTTGATAAGTTTTCTTCGGCTGGATAACTGACTTCTACAGAAGAATAATTAGGAATAATATACCATGCAAACATTATACACCAAGAAATACAAAAATGAATTATAAAATTGAGATGTGAAAAAATATGAAATGTTTCGAGAAACTCTCATTAGAATATCAAAACGCAATATTTGATGATAAATCTTATAAGTAATTTAATACAAAAACAGAACAAGATATATACTTGCAAGGTCAAATTGAGGTAACTTCCATTAAACAAAATCGAGTTCGACAAAATGTAGAAAGCCAAAAGAAAAACCAGAAGTTTTATTTACACAATAGCAATAGCTGGAAAAAATATTAAAGTTTGTGAAACCGCGTTTATAAATATGCATGCTGCGTCAAAGAAACGACTGCGAAAAATAAAAAAATTATTGCTACTAAACACTACTCCTAGCTAATTGCAAAAATACAAAATGCATGCCATTTCCAAGGAAGATCAAAAAATCGAGATCTTAAAGATTCTTTTGCCGTTAAAGAAAGCCATTATTCCTGTCTAGATACTTCGAAGAAAAGTTGAACATAAAAATTATGTATGAAATATTTAAAGAAAAATTTCCTGACACTGTTGCCAAATACACCTACTCTGCTAAGTTTCTTCATGAAAACTATGCTTTAAAGTTTGGTCGTCTACATGTAGACACTTTGGAGAAATTACACGTTTGTGGCTAAACATTTCACAATACGTTTTGTTCAAAACAGTTCAAAGATATTTGTTTTTGCGTTTGCTCTTAACGTTTTAAAGACGTTTCTCATAAACGATTCATTTTCTAACCATTTAAAGATCGAAAGATCTGTCTACTTTTAAACCGGAGGGCGGCCGGTCCTAATATTCTTGTACATTTCGTACATAAGGAGCGGTTTACGAAGAAAGCGAACGAACGTTGTCGGTGAGGCGGGTGAGTTCGAGACGACGTTCGGGTGATATGGTTTTCATGCTAAGTGTCTGATATTGCTTTCTTCTAACGCGCTAGCCTTATCTAAGTAAGCGAGCGTAGCGGAACGTTCCTCCAGTAGCCGGTCGATCTTTTCGACTCGTAGTCGACGTAATGGGCCATATGCTTTTAATCGACGCACGATGAATCAGCCTTTGTACATTCGCACGGCAGCCCACCGACGAAGTTTCTCTTATTTGTATGTTAAGCATTTCTGTGTATGCATTATCGATAGCGTTTATTGTCTGTAGACGACGAATTGTAGATAACGTTTGAAACATAATATAAGCATTTACAATAATTAACACATACAACTATTCTATATTTAGTACATATACAGGAAGAAATGAATACTAATTTAAAAACATTGATAAAAATAAAAACAACTATTGAAGTTAAAGGAAATGAAAATATTAATATACAGAGAAACTATTAATATGAGAGTCTATTTAAAATGTCTTTAAAACCTTAACACTAAAATGTGGCATGTCTGAATTTCATCACTTCATTTTCCATAAAGAAAAGGCCGGACCTGATCTTTCTAACAACTGCATAAACTCTTTTCCCAAAATCGAGTTTAAGCAAACCTTGACCAAAAAATGAGAAGAGATTTAAATTTGCACATTAAAAGTCTATCCAGCCGAAAAAGTGCCGATTTTAGGAACTAAAAAAAAGATATGAAACTCTTGGTGCCTTATGTGTAGGAAAATATCGGCTTTTATGAAGACATTATTCAAAATTGGCCGAAGAAACGATCGAAAAAAAAACAGAGCAGGCGTAAACCAAGATTAACGATATAATTTCTGTGAATATTTGAATTTACTGTTGTATTTTTTTTTTTATTACATTCTCAATAATAAATTTTCCAAAAAACAACCTTCGACAAATATACATGAAAGTGTATCAGTGATGCTTATTTCATATACATATATAACCGCATTAAACATGTAAACAACTATCTTCAAATGAAGTCAAACCAAATTTATCGAAAAATATTATGACCTGCTAGAGGCTCAGCGGAAAGGGATCCCCCGTACATACCTGTGTATTTACTACATATGTACTACAACAAGGATAGTCCTGATTTATTACAAGTAAGACTGCCCAACTGGAAGTCCAGGATTCGAATGAAACTTGACATACTTATTGTGGACTCGTTTGTCGAACTTTACTTATCAAACATCGAACAATATTGAACACGTGCTTTTTGTTTCTATGTTAAGGGTAGAAACCACCCCTCAATCTCCGGATGCGGGAACAACTACGGTTAATTATTTCCGAACCGTAATACGTGCATAGTGAGAGAATTCATATCGAATCCCTCTCACATGTACAAACATCAATGTTCAGACGATATAAACAGTATACGAAATTACAGCTCTTGCAAAGCCGTACTGACGAGCGGTATAACCGCGAAACGTACGTCTACGGATGACAAGAGAAGATCAAAATTTTGTATACATTTAATTAAAAAGTCTATCCGTACTATTGTTTTCTAGTAAATTTTCCTGTAACTCTGACTTTGATTACATCATCATGCAGAAAACAATATACAATACTTATATTCAACGACTATGCTCCAAAAGGAAACAACTAAGGGTATTGGTTTCATTGTTATAGATTATATTCAAACAAAATATATACATATTTACAAGTCATAATTTTATAATACGTAATTTTACAGAGATATGGATTCTTTAATGGACCCAATTTCAGCAGCTTGCAGACTGATCGAAATCACCCCTTCTTGTTTCGTTGGAATATACAGTTGTAGTTGGCGGTTGTTATATTTGTAGGGATTTCAGTCACAAATAATACAATAAAATCACAGAAAACTTGCAAGGCATATATATCTTGTAAAAAGCAAATGTGATGAGTACTCTAACAGAACAAACATCATACCAATCTACATTCAGCAACTGTTGTTAATTGCCGCAATAATGTTTTAATAAAGTTATATTTGCACATATTATATTTATCATAAATTATCTGTGCTTATTAGTTAAAATTTATATTACACAGCATACGGTACAGGTGTACCTTCTCCATCTTTAGTGTATGTATGTATAAGGCAGTTTATTTCTTTCTTCTATTCAGATTTTCTGTAGAAAATATAGAACAAGCCATAATGTTCTACGCGAATTAAAGGATGTCACGATGATTTAGCAAATAATTTTCATTAAATCGTCAGGGAAGCTAAATTTAAGGAACGAAAGTTAGACTTATATCCATGCCATAAGACTATTTTGCATTGTTAAATGTATACACATATTTTTAAATGAAGGTCACTGCCAACAATTTTTGAAACTATGCAGGTTATTGTAGATTACAGTTCAGAAGTATAAAAGTAAGTTCGTTTTCTGTTAATAAGATATCCTATAACATGTGATCTACAACAAATATTTACTTAATCCAGTTTAAAACAGAGATGGAATTTTTTTATGGATGTGCAATGCTTTGTCTTTTATCTTTTAGGGCCGATTTTACAATGAATAAACATCCAATGGCTTATACTAGTAACATGTAAGTACTCTACAATGCTACTCCTAGTATAAGCTAATCGTTGTTTATCTGGGGATTGTACAACCGGTGCTTAACGTTAATCAGTGAGTTGAGACATACGTGCAACATTAAAAAAGAGGTAGCCGAAATTTCAAAAGTACAAATAGCTTGAAAACTGATACTAAGAAAGCAAAAACAAAAAAATAGCGTGCATTAAAAATATTATCCTAGCGTCTTTTCATAAAACCTCAATAAAAAGTAAATTATGTACGTCCTACCATCATACTTACAGATAAACATAAATTTATAGGAGCATATGTAAGTCAACATACATATATAAACAGCATATATATGTATGAATGAAATGAAAAGAGCGAACACAAGAAGTATTAAAAAAGTGATCAAGTTTCGAAATTTAAATGTATACATTTCTGAAACTCCCACGAACCAAATATTCTTTTCTTAATTTAGAATGTTGAAACGAAGTAACTAGTGGAAATATTGGAAGAGAAATAGATAAAAAGAGTATGGACGTAAATATAAGTAAGAGTAAAGTGAAAATAATAAACAAAGGAAGCAACGGAACAGGACTATTGACTGTAAAGGAGAAATATTAGAATAATAATACAATAATTACTTGAGTTTATTAAAAAGGTGGATGACGTGTTTTCATTAAATGGTGTAAATCGGTCTGACGCTGTCGCTCCTCCGAATTTTATTATTCAATGATAAGTTGTCATTGATTAGATATGGATGCAGAGCTAAGCAATAGAACGCCAAAAGTACCAAAGATATACATATTACGTTTCAAATAGAACAGTAATAGAAACAAAGAAAGTAATACAGAAGTTTAATTGAGAAAGCAGAACAGTGATCTTACCCGCAATCATGTATCCTAGTAAAAACTGCGTAATACAGAAAAAACACAAAATGACATGGAAATGAAATAGAATAGAAAACTAAACTAAAGAAAACACATATAACTAGCTGCCCCGGCGAACTTCGTACCACTGAATTAATAAATGTTGTCTCAAGTTATTACCTGAGTTTTATTAACTTGTTAATGTTAAGATAAAATTAATTAAGTTGAATAAAAGTTTAAAAAGTAGTAAATTCACGTGGGAGCAAAGCATTTGCTTTATTGAATGTAAACCAAATGATTCGCATGTTGTTGTAGCACAACTTTCTGTTAAACTATTTGCTGAATGTGTTGCACTCGTGTCGATTATCTTCATTAAAACACGTTGTGATATACTATATTTTGCGACTTTATTTCTTCTTGCGGCTCGACGTTGTTGATCTGCGTTCTGCTCGACGATTTCTCATTGCCAACCGAGCCGTTTCACGTATGGCCTCTCTTTGTTCTTGTGTTTGTGAAGCACGAAGTTGGACCGTACTAACACGGCGCCCTTCTCTCGTGCGATTTCTTCTTCATCTGCAGTGGATTGATTCGCAATATTCCGCAGTCTAATTGCATTACGGCTTCGTTGTGAAAGATTCGATCTTCTCGCTCGCGACATTGTAAATAAGACTGTGATGGATATTGCTGACTTTGCTTCTATTATGACATAACAATTATTCATGTGCGCACAATCACAAATGTCATAAACTTAACTGTCTTTGCGCGCACCATGACAACTGTCATAACCTAATCCACCAAACGTCGTCAATTTGTTTAATCTCTAATTTTTTTTCTTAATTTTTAAATGTGCCGGGCTGATTTGTGAATCTAAACCATCCAGGGCGCCACCCAAACGCATGTAAAAATTCATTCAAATCGGTCAAACCGTTTAGGAAGAGTTCAGTGACAAACACACGTACAGTAGAATTATATATATAAAGATGAGACAAAATGGAGGGACAACGATCGAATGGGAAGAGATGAAGATGAAAATTTTGGGTAAGAGTTCGAGACGGGTGCAAAACTGAATAAATTGGGACATGGACTCATAAATCCGAAAAGGTATAGCAAATAGTGAGAAAAGAGAAGAAATGAAGTAAAAATTCATAATGTTGTATATTAAAACGTGAAAGGCAATTTTTACATACATATAGTAAATCTAACACCACAGAAATGGTTAAAATAAAGAATCTACAAAAGATGAGCAAATTTAGCGTTACTTCCTACAGTAACATATTTACGTAGCACGATTACGTACAACATGAATACTTGTTGAATATGATCATTCACTTATTCTTCGTTATATTACTATTATTTTCAAACGTTTTTGATGGTTCTTCCCTAATCCATTGACACAATTGTTGGCATTTCAACAAAGATAGGTTTTGATATAAGGATCCACTGTTTGAGAAATAGAAAATTATGTTACTAACCATCAAAATATAAACAACTGTTTTATTTAGACATAGAATGATACGTATTTCAGGAAATTGTCATATTTTTATCAATACAAAGGTTAAATACGATGTTAAAATATGTCATTGCCATTTAATTTCAAACCTGTAATCTTTTATCTGGTTAATGTAATTTCATCAACATGCAACATGACCACAAATTGCCCTATTTTCCTACTTTCCTCTTTCCTGTAATTATCCTATAATTCTCTTCCTAAAAATGCATTCAGTTATTACAATATCATATTACCAACGGGCAAAAATACAAAACAGCAACAATAAAAGATTTGATACAATTGAAATCTATCGAATAATTAATTTCATCTCAAGCTTTTATGTTATCTTTCAACTTAAAATGTATTTTAGAAACTAAAATTATGGTTGTATATAAGACAAAACGTTTATACGCTTTTAAAACGATCCGGTCAAAAACAAACTAAGCGAACAGTCGTAGTTAACAAACTTTTGGGCGTTAAAAATAATCTTGAAGCTTAAAGGTATTTGATCTTAGACTACACATTCGTAACATTATTTTTTTCACCTGTTTCTCTTTTCAATTTTAATAGAAATTATATTTGTGTTATTTCATAAAGCATCTATTAAGTAGCGATAACTTTTTTATTTATATTGATACAAATTACATTCGTACAAGAAAAAGTTGAAAGAATAATTACATAACGAACAAAGTAGTTAAACTGGAAAATTCAAGTTTTGATTTAGCATTTTCTTAGAGGCGTACTTAATTTTTAAAAATGTCAATCCAAAGTTATTGCGTAAATTTGAAATAATTTTAGCAGTAGGTACCTACTTCTAATAATCAGTGATGTGAAATTACCGTAATTTATAATTTTGGTAAATTATCGCCCTCTTTTGTTAGTTTAATAGGTACTATAACAAAGAAACGTACAGAAAAGATTTCATTTACCTATAAAGTTTATTAAATGTATATATATATATATTTCGTGACCTTTTTATACTTATCTTATATGATAGATCTCTACCACTAATAGGTCAATAAAACAAGGCTGGTTTGAACGATAGTTATATTTTCAGAACGTTTACAAACGTTTTCAGAATACCTTCTTCAGTGAAAATATAACTAGATAAATATATAAACAAACATTTGTTTTTTATTTGGGAACTATCAACAAAATGACTAATGACTAGGATTTCTTGATATAGAGGATGTGTAACAAACTTTTATATATATATAAATTATAAAAACTAAATTAATGTGTAAACATACATGCAAATTAAGTAAAACCTTATATCAAAAAATCTTTGTCGAAACCTTAACAATTCTGTTCAAGGACTAGGGAAAACCCAAATTTAAAAACCTAGCCAGAGGTTTCCTTCTTAAGAAATGCAAATGTCATTTTAACAAATTGCTATATACATTACTTAAATTTTGAATATCGGTTCTGAAATTAATAGTTTTAGTGTCTTTTTGTATATTTATCATTTCATATATTAGTCTTTTTTATAATTATTCTCTGTTTTTAATATAATTGTGTTTTCAAAATCAAAGTAATGTCCAAGATCTTTGTAATGCTTTGTTACAGCGGTCATTGCAGCAAAATCATTATTTAAAGAATACTTATGGCTATACAACCTTTTCTTTAAATATTGTTTCGTCTGACCGATGTAACAACCATCACAGTCTTTACAGTTTATTTTATAAACTACATTACTTTGATTTTGTTTAATTATTTTAGATTTAGTATTAGTAAAAAGAGATCTGTTACTATAATTTGGAATGAAAGTAATGTTTATGTTGTTTTTATTAAACTCTTTTTTATTTTTCGCTTAAACCTTTTTTATAAGGAATAGCGTTATAAGATTTATTGTTATTATTTTTAATTCCTCTATTATATAATTTGTTAATTCTATTTTTTATTATTTTTCATAAAAACTATTTAAAAATTTAAACTATTTAAAAATTTAAACTATTTAAAAATTTAAATAGTTTTTATGAAAAAAATAATAAAAAATAGAATTAACAAATTATATAATAGAGGAATTAAAAATAATAACAATAAATCTTATAACGCTATTCCTTATAAAAAAGGTTTAAGCGAAAAATAAAAAAGAGTTTAATAAAAACAACATAAACATTACTTTCATTCCAAATTATAGTAACAGATCTCTTTTACTAATACTAAATCTAAAATAATTAAACAAAATCAAAGTAATGTAGTTTATAAAATAAACTGTAAAGACTGTGATGGTTGTTACATCGGTCAGACGAAACAATATTTAAAGAAAAGGTTGTATAGCCATAAGTATTCTTTAAATAATGATTTTGCTGCAATGACCGCTGTAACAAAGCATTACAAAGATCTTGGGCATTACTTTGATTTTGAAAACACAATTATATTAAAAACAGAGAATAATTATAAAAAGACTAATATATGAAATGATAAATATACAAAAGACACTAAAACTATTAATTTCAGAACCGATATTCAAAATTTAAGTAATGTATATAGCAATTTGTTAAAATGACATTTGCATTTCTTAAGAAGGAAACCTTTGGCTAGGTTTTTAAATTTGGGTTTTCCCTAGTCCTTGAACAGAATTGTTAAGGTTTCGACAAAGATTTTTTGATATAAGGTTTTACTTAATTTGCATGTATGTTTACACATTAATTTAGTTTTTATAATTTATATATATATAAAAGTTTGTTACACATCCTCTATATCAAGAAATCCTAGTCATTAGTCATTTTGTTGATAGTTCCCAAATAAAAAACAAATGTTTGTTTATATATTTATCTAGTTATATTTTCACTGAAGAAGGTATTCCGAAAACGTTTGTAAACGTTCTGAAAATATAACTATCGTTCAAACCAGCCTTGTTTTATTGACCTATTAGTGGTAGAGATCTATCATATAAGATATAAAGTTTATTAGAAGGTCGGGGCGTGATAGAAGTGTTTGACTTTTCACCACCATTTTACCCGTGAATTCGAGGGGTGTTGTGAGAGTTAAAACACAAACTACCTTGAGGACACTGTGCAAGTGGAAAACAATGAGTAAAGAAAAAATTCCCGAGGAAAAACCAACAGGGAACGCGATTGAACGGTGACAGCAAAAATTGAAAAAGAATAGGTTACAAAGATAACAAGCGGATAAGTTGACCTCTGCAGAAATAAAGAGCGACGTTGCCGAGTCCGCAAATAAAATTGGTAAATAGAGGAAATTTGAAGATTTGATACAAAACCTCAACTGTACCAAGAGGAGATGTTGACAAAGGGTCGACCTGAATATCAATTTCTACCGTGATATAAAAGAGGACTTGAGTGAAATGAAGGACAGCGATAACGACAAAACAACATATGAAGGAAAAAGAAGAGCCGACGATTGGGACGATGTATTAAAAAAATTTAAAGACATACAGATCGCCATAAAAAGGCGAATTAGGCATCCAAGATATGCTAACACAAATGATGGAATTACTAAAGAAACTCACCCATGACAGCGAAAACATGCTGGGAGTATGAGATTAATAACTGAAGAAATGAAGGAACTCAAGAAGAAGCAAAAGGAATATAGGAATGAAATGAAGAAATTGAAGGAACTTAACAAAGAAACCCGACAGGACCAGGTACGAAAAGAATTAAAAGAAGCTAATGAGAAAAACTAAAAACTAGAAAGCTATAAACGAAGAAAGAACATTGTTATTGAGGGCTTGCCGATAGACGCAAGTAATCCAGGTGAATTGAGAGACCCAATGGGAAATTTTATGTAGAGAGGAATGAGGCTAGCGGTAAAAGTCAATGAAGTAAGAAAACTGGAAAGAGAAAGATCGGCCATCAAAAGTTGATCTTAAAAAGCGGAATATGGAAATGGAATCATGAGGAAGAACTGGTGGAAAAAGCAAAAGGCAACAGACCAAGGAACTATATATTCTTTAATAGTGGAGGAAATAATAGGAGGTTTGGCACTGGATGTATAATACACACGAAGCTAGGGTCTTCAATTGTCGATTTTAAAGCAATATCAGTTAGACTATGCATGCATTGCCAGTGCAAACTAATAGTATAATAGGTGAATACGTATGATTTAGGGCAGGACGAAGTACTACGAATAAAATTTATACTATAAGGGAAATACAGGCAGAGAGTCCCGAATATAACAAACCGACAATGGCCTCATTTATAGACTTCAAATAAGCATTCGACCGAATTAAAAGAGAAAAGCTATATAAAGCAATGAAAGACATGAAAATTTCACCAAAGTTAATCAGGATGATACAATTAACACTACAAAGAACAGAGAATAGAGGAAAAATAAGAAACCTATTGACAGAAAAATGTAGGGTGAAAGAAAGGGTGAGGCAAGGTCTGCTAGCTTCCCTGTTATTCAATATAATATTAGAGAAGATAATACAAGAAGCCGACATAAATAGATCAATGTCTAGCTTTTGCCGATAATATAGTAATCTCAGGAGCAAGGATGAACTGAAGAATGTGATAAAAAGACTGAAGGAAAGAGCAAGAGGAAAAGGGCTATATATAAGTGAAACGGAAATAAAAAATTTGTTCAAGGACAATATCTAACGATAACAACAACGAACGGGACAATGTACAAATTCGAGCAGGTGGAAAAGTTTGAATACCTACACGTCATATTCGCAACCAGGCCAAACATTAAACAAGAATTATGCAATAGAATAATGAGAGGGAACCGTTGTGTATATGCGCTTAACAAATTGCTTAGAAGCAAAAACATATCCAGAGGGACTAAACTAAGAACTTATAAGACAGTAATAACACCCGTTGTTACATATGCATCTGAGACCTGGGTAGCAACGAAAATGAAAGAAACAATGTTGCTAGTATGGGAAAGAGAAGTACTGTGTCATATTCGGTGGAAAAATCGAAAATAATCGATGGGCAAGGCGTACAAGCAAAGAACTGGAAGCGTTTTACGGAGAATCCAATAGAGTAACATCTCTAATCTTCTGCTAAGGCACAAAGGCTCGGATGGCTAGAGCACAAAGAGAATTCCTCAGTCTAGAATGATTCAGTCTAGAATACCAAAATTAATCTTATCAAGCATAGTAAGAGGAAGAAGGAGAAAGGGAAGACCCAAGAAGACCAGCGAGGTAGTAAAGAATATACACGACTTAGACATTTACAATTGGGAAGATAAAACAAAGAACAAGAGAAAATTGCGAGCAGTAGTCAATCAAACCATGGGCTCGCAGTGCTGGTTTATTATTATTGTAAAGTTTATTAAAGGAACACAGTAAAAAACAACAATAAAAGCATAACATATTCAAAACAATAATAGAACAAAATAACGATTCCTAAATCATTTCGATTACTGTTTATTCTATATCACTATCAGCAGAGCTTCCTTCCAAATCTTCAGAAACATAATTTGGAAATTCTCTTAGTTTTCGTTTTAAACTGACATATAGTAGCTTAGTCCTTTCATTGGTTAATATTTATTTTTTATGGAGAAACTTCTTTCTATCGTACGCCTTGTTGGTGGACAATTTAGTATTTCTGTTGCTACGTTCCTTAGAACTGTAATACGATAAAGTGACCATATCATCAGTTTACCCGTTTTGAAAGCATTCCATACGAAATCTTTAGAAAATATTTGTTCCTTTTATTTATAATAAGCAACCTCGGTCATAATTTCTGCTGTCAGACCCACTAACTAGAAGTGTTGACAATTTGTTGATATACATATGTATGTTAGTGGTAAGATGTAATCTTTTTATTTATAAAATGCCAACAGAAAAACTTATATCGTTTCGTTCCATTGCAATGGAAGCACTAAACATTCAAATTATAAACGAATGAAACGATCACATCTACAGACCGATCACGAATGACTAACCTGTTTTATCTACAAACATGTGATTTGCGCTTTTACAATACCTGTTATAAGGGGACATGTATACATTTCTTTCTTAGAATGTATCCAGTAATCTACGGTAATTTACGATGAATTGCGGTTATTAGTGTATTAATATTATTGTAATTAATTTTTTAACTAATTTGGTCATTTATCGACTAACATCACTGCTACACATATGACAACCTATACCGTACTTCAATTAACCCTTCTGTTAACCCTGATACCTTGAAGTAACACCAAGGAGTTTCCATATCAAGTAAAAATTATAGCTACCAAATTACAAAGTAGTTGGTCACGCGAACAACTTTTAGACAACCGTTTTAGTTATGTTTGGTATGTATGTTTTGTGTACCGCGTTAAATATGGCTTTATAAGCAGTACATAGATTTCTATATATAGTGTGACTTCACTATAGGTATAATTGAACAACAACTTTTGATCGAGATACCGCCCTGCTTAGTTAGTTATTTTCTTTTTTAAATAAAATATTTTATTAGAAATTCATGAATTTTTTTAAACAATTATTCTGTATAGATTGTCAAAAAACATTAATGTAAGTTTCTTAAAAATATTTTAGTCAAAACCACAAAAAAACAACTTACATTAATTCTTTCTTTTTGACAACTTAAACGGAATACTTGTTTTCCTGTATTTACAATGCAGGAATACGAAAGAAATACTGATTTAGTCAAAATGCTCCAATATTTGTGAAATTTTGTGTAAAATCATAATCTCATATTTTGAACAACTTTTCTTAATAACACTTTGCCATATTACGTCAACAGAAACTGTTTTTCTCAACCGTTGTGACGCTATTAATTTTGAAACAGTAATAATGTGCTTCAAATTCTTTTCAGGCCAAACAGGGCCGCATCCCAAAACACTGAAACGAGATTCTAAATTATTTTACCAATTATACCTATAGTGAAGTTAATCCGGGGACCCACTGTGTAATTAATGTCTTATTAAAATTTTATTAGGAATAAAATTTAGATATAAAAGCATATGAAATGAGCGTTAGAAATAGGTCTGCAAGCCTACGTTTGTTTACATTCTTTGTAAATGGGTTAATGATAAAATTCAGATATGCTAAATTTAAAACATAAGTTCTACAAGATACCCTCGTATTCTATCCTCTAAGAAGGTCTTTCCCAAAGCGAAACGAAATCTTTGACCTGAAATTTGTAAGTGCACGTTAGGATTTTATTTCCGCAAGCCTGCTTGTGTTTATATTCTTTGTAAAGAGGTCATGTTTTCCCAGATGAATATCGAAATTTCGTCTACTCTAAAATTTTGCAATTATATTCAAATAAAGCTAATTAGTGTAGTAATAAAGTTCAAAATGAATGTTACCAAAAATATACACATAAGTACATATATATAAGTTTAATTTGCAGTTTACGATGTAGTATCACCTTGAATCTAGACGAAAGGCCATTAATTGTATTTTCAAGGTATGTAGCTATAACAATTAGCCATTCTCCGATTTGCATATCTAAACAATGAAGTTACCTAAATCAAATATAATACCAACTTTTCTAATATTTATAAGATTAATTATAGTATTTGCGTTAACGGTTAGCAATCTATTGCGATAACCAGAGTTGTTTACTATCATTTTGCTCAATTAAAAGGAACTCCGTTAACTTTTTAATTTTATTTTATTCCTCTGTCAACTTATAGATACGTACATATGTATGTTCATAAATTTCGGACAATATATAGTAAAGAACATTTATATATGTATATTGTAAGTAACCGTTGATGTAAACAATGTGCTAATGTGAACACAAAGATGTTTCTTTTTGTACTCGATAGTGTGAACAGCAATACTATCTAGTAAAGTGAATAATGTTCGTTTTAAATACATATATGTCTTTAGTGTGAACATATGCGATAATTTGAACAGACGCTGTTTTTTTGTATTCACATTATCGGGTCTGTATTGTATTGTTATATTACCATCATCATTAATATCATTGGTACTCCATTTCCATTATTGCAACTGTAGTTACAATCGTAATTCCAAATACATAATTGTTTTTATTGTTGCTAGAAAGGATTTACGAAAAATGTACTTGAATTAATCCCAACACAATTCAAGTGAAAAAACAGTTACTATTAACTATATAATTTAACTAAAGTCAACTGCTGTTGCAGAAATACATTTATTGTTAGTCAAAATGCAACGACGCCGAAACAAGAAGAATAATGTAATAATATATTTTGATCAAGTTTAACAAAACTTTTAAGAGTAGCGAAATTAACAATACAAAGACGCTAAGAAATGATATTCGTACTGCTAATTGTGATAACAGAGAGTTCAGGAAGGAAACCAAGTTCAGGAAAAAAAGAGGTGAAAATGATGATAAAATAGACAAAAAAACATGTACTGTCCATATAAAAGGAAATATGACATATTCCAACTCACTGCACATGGAATTAAATAAAACAAATGATTGTCATCTCACAAAATATCTACATATACTAGGTATAAAATGAATAAAATTACCCTTACCATACCTTTTGAAAATAATTTCAGATACGTATTTCAGCGGAAAACGGGGGCAATTCAATATAACTAGTGATATCTAACTAATGCCCAAGACGAACACCATACAACGAGCACTGAATTGTACTGGAATTGTTTCCAGTGTCAACAGTGTCTTGGTGTGTTTCGCGCGAACGTTCAGTGTGTGATGTTCATTGTGCACTGCTTTAGAGTTATCCCCCAGTTATCCGTTGAGAATGGCAACTTAGTTGTCGAAATACGTATCTGGAATTATTTCCGAAAAGTGTGGTAAAGTTAATTTTATTTATTTTATATATTATTTTAACCACAGTCGCCCTATATAATAGTATATAGTTTTAGACATTTGGTAAAAATATTTATTATGTTGAGAATAATAAATGATTAAATTTTCATTGTAAAATTCGTACCCCTTGTAGAGAAAATTGAATAAATAGTAATGAGTTGCCGCTACACGTAAACGAATACATTCTGCTGCCCGCCTAAGCATTCTTCTAAGAAGAGCATCTGTTGACTTCTGCATGGAAGCTTATTCCAAGTAACTTGAGGGCATCATGTAGCTGTTGTAAGTTCATTGGAGGATTAGGAAACATACCGACCGTTCGACTCGCAATGTAACTGCGGTAATATATGTAGGTCCGGGCATTGTTTGTCTGGAATGTGGCATTAGTTAACGCTTGAATATATGGTAAAGTGAATGATTCCAAATCTTCGTGAATCTACATTAGCGCATGTAAATTGCTCGAAGGAATACTAAAGGCGTCCTACTTCCTATGCTAGTTCCACCCCACACCATCAATCCTACAGTAAGCGCAGTCTCTCTAAGGAAAAATTCAAAAACTTTTTTCCGACGTTGAACTCGTCTACAACTACCATGGGTCCATAAGCAGAAGCGAAATTCGTCTGAAAAGACAATATTGTTCCACTCCTCATCACAATCTGCCCGCATTTACACCATTCTAATCTGGGGACACGATACCGATTAGTGAGAAGCAGTGTTGGAGAATAAGAAATCAACCCAAACAAACAAATACGGTCATATATGGAACGTATTGTTATTCTATGGCCTATTTCTGCCAAAAGCATATTTCTCACAGACTTTGTGGATCCCTAAGGGTAAGCAATCTTAGTCTTCTATTTTCCCCTTCGATGGTACTTCTAGTGCATCAAAGCCTCTTCCACGATGTTGCCTTCCTTCTTGAGACCCGTATCTCCGACAGCGAATAACTGTAGTAATATTTCTTTACATCCGCCTAACGACTTCACGCAATGCAATACCCGCCTCATGTAGGTTCAAAATCGCTTAGCTGCCAATTATTTGGTTATCTTATCATTTTGATACAGTAATTCACAAGTATAAACTACTACAATAGAATAACCGAAGTAAACGGGTCCAAAACAAAGAAAAGAAAAGCAGTAGAGGAAACGATTCCACATAAAAAGAAACAACAAAGAAGAAAAGGACGCTATGATAACCGAGGTAGATGAAAGTAATATCAGATAAAAATAAAAAAGAAGTTGCAACGAAAAATTCAAGAAGCAGCAAGGCAACAGAAAATAAGGAATAAAGAAAATAGTTGGAAGCAAAAAATAGAAACTAAAAATGGTAACAAATTAAAAAGCGAATTCAGACAAGAAATGAAAATGACAAAGAAGCAAAACATATGAAAATAAAATGAAGGATCAGATAATAATAGCAAGACTATCTGCAGAATTATAAAGCGAGACAGGGTATAAAAGAAAGAGTATAGTAGCAACCTTGAATTCAACTGAAATAAACGATTATTTTACTGCAATTGGGCGGAACTTTTCCAAATCAATACTAGATCCAGCTGTCCCTCATATGGTGCAGCTGAAAAAATAAAGAGAAAATATACAAAACGCGATATTCCTGCAGAACATACATGGAAGCCAAAGGAATTAGAATTACATTAATAATAAAAAGAGATGGCAGGACATTTATGGCTTGCGCGTGGGTGTGCTAGCATAACTAAGCACGGTGATTGTATAACCCTTGACCCAAATATTCAACAAATGCAATCAAAATTTATCTCAATTCACAAAGGTCACCGAGATACATGTAAGTATACTATAGGACATTAGCCACTGCTCTCGTGTTGGCAAAAGTATTTGATGGGGCTTGAAAAACGAAGTTATAAAATTTCTTTAAATAAACATAACACCTTTACGGCCTATCAACATCGATATAGAATCCATTACACAAGTGTAAGTTTGCCTGTTTGGCTATGGCACTTCAATATTATGCAGGAGTGAGCGATATGTGCTGTCAATCTTGGTTGAAAACAAATAAACAAAGAATTGACACCAACAACCATTAAACTTAACTAACTAACCCATTTACATATACATATATTTACTTTAGTTAATTATTATTATTATTATCTTTCACATACGCACTAGAGATTATTGTGTATATGTACGTTTATATACATATGACAAAATACTTACACTCTCGCTTTATAATTTTACACCTTCATACAACACAATTGACTGGTGCACTTATTCATAACCACTTTATACCTTAGTAATTGAATGTCATATTACGAAAATTACAGACATAACATTTTGGTAACTATTGTCATTACACGGTCGTAGGAACAGCCAGCAGCCTTGGGATTCAATTAAAATGATCAATGATTATATTAGCCCACGAATATGACGGTTATTGCCGTTGTAATGTAATTTCGCTATATCGGAAAGTCTAAATATTTCGGTATTCTGCAAAGAACTAAATAATCTTAATTAACGCGGTCTATGGACGTGCGATATTTTTAACTTTTGAAATATACAATACACACATTGAAAATGTAACGAGTACCGTCTTTCCTTTAGTTGCAAAAAGTAATGTGAAAATGAATAATTTATATTGAGTACGACAACGCAAATTGATATTGCAAATTTTAATGTATGACGTTTTAAAACTGTAAAATTATTAAATAATAAGTATTATTTACAATAAACAGCTTAATAAAAACGTATTATTCAAAACATGCAGTTAAACACAAATGGAGTTGGCAATATCACATGACTCTAAAGTAAATATTCTTACGGTGTAATATTCGTACGAACCTGAAAAACTTCAATTGCTTTTCTGTAATTAAGAGCAATCATTTTAACTACATATGTATATCCTTACATAAAATAGTTTCTATCCTTACCACAGCGATTTATATACTTTTAAATGCATTAGAAAATTATGATATCATCAGTGGAAAATTTTTGGAAAAATACAGTGTCAATCAAATTTTCAGGAGACGCTTCCTTCAGTTGTACTCTATTCCCTGGCATATCTTCCCCTAATAAAAAACGGTGCCAACAATATATGTTAAATATTCGTAGACTTTTATATATAATAACACACAGCAAAATTCAAAACAAGTTTACATGAATACGATGTCTTACGATGTCCTTTGTTACTAGCTTTTAAGGTTTTTGTTAAAACGAAACTAACAAAGGAAGATTCAGTGCGGAACCGATACACTTACAGGGCGGATAAAGCGAAACCTTAGTAAAGACGAAGGCGATTCAAACCGTGCTAGCCCAGTGAAAACAGCGTAGGTTAAGATAGTAAAAAATTAGCAAGGCGCCACTCTCCAATTATGTAACTGGGTCACGTTTATTTGTCTAGAGTCGGAGAGACCCTTCGTAATATATGGCAGAAAGTTATCCGAGGTGTCTATATATAGAATATAATTACTATTTGAAATTAGACACCAGTAAGAAAAATAAGAAATGAACTAAGGCGAGAATTGATGGTTAACAGCACTTTAATGTCACTTGAAGTAAATAGACACAAGGAGAAAAAAATCAAATAAATTATGAAATTCCAACAGACCTTACAACCACTTTACAATTTAGCTGAACGTAATCATAGATAAGAATAACTATTCGCGTGACAGTACTAAAGTCTACTCCCCTCCCTCTTTAAAATAGTAATGAAATGAAATATAATACTATTAATGATCGTAAAAAAACCTCTTAACTCCAAATAAATCTGAATTTCCACTCCCTTAAGATACTAATAAAATTAAATGTTCACAACGTAAGTACTCACACACGATTCCTAACGTAAGATTAATTCGAGTTTCTAGGAAATTGTTTTTCAAGAACTCGACAATATAAAATATAAATAAACGTAAATAAAACTTAGCGTGATCTTCCCGTGATCTATTTTGCACGGCGTGGTTTTTCGGTATACCAACGGAAGTGGACTAAGATGGCGGATCTTCTCGCCCGTGTGGAAAAGATGTTGGGAAACTAGCTTCTAGCTCTTACGATAGTTATACCCGCCCATACTAAATCACCAGCCTCTACTACTCCCTATTTGTTCCCTATAACAACGTGAAAGAGGGATATTACGGCATCGAATTTACAAAAAAAAGAAAGCCTCACCTCTAATTGACGAAAACGCAACGTGGACGATTCGTTCGACCAGTAAAACTTGGAGACTCGCTCTTGGTTAACTGGTTTTACAGCTTTATTTCTTCTTTCTCTTTTGGTGGTATCACCTCATAAGGAATTACGTCCATTCAGTTTTTATTTTCATCACTTTTCTAGCACATATCCAGATTCAGTAACTTTCTCGGTTCTTGTCGTTTTATTATCTAAGACTCGCATTACTACACGCTCGCTGTATAAATTTTAATAAACCATTTCTTTGTGTTTGGTAGTGTGCTATTGATGTTTTTAATTGCTTTCTTACGCAAACAGAACAACAGTTTCACCAGTGCTATTCTTCTCTTTATTTCATTTTTGCGTCGTCTGTCTTTTGTATTGAAGCTGACGAGATACGAAAAGTCGTCAACTTATTTTACTATCTCTCTATCAATTATGCCACCCATGGTTCCTCATCTCTTTCGCATATCATCCTTTATCTTCATATATAACGTTTTCTCGATTTCCTTTTGCGCTTAGTAATTGGTCAATGTAAACCAGGCCTGTTCTTTTGCCAATACTATTGTTCATCATACCATGATCAATCTTCCTTAAAATACGTTTACCTATTAAATGTCTCTTAGTGCAGTCTCGCAGAGCACCATGAAGGAACGAGAAGTTTAAGCATGTTAATCGGCTGGTCTTCTCTTCGAAGCTAGCTACCTTTCAGGTACATTTAAGTATTGAAATAGGTTCTTAAAAACTGTTTAAGACAAACCACCATAGACATACTCATTCTTCATAGTTCGTCACACAATATAAAATAGGTGCTTTTATGCCCAAATTGTCTCCAAATATATAGCCTCGACGATTTATGACGAGACAAGAAAAAGTTTCACATTTAGCTCGCTACCGAGTTGTTAGTCGAAGCTTTGAATGGTTCCGGACACAAAAATGTAAAGTAAGCTTTAGCAGTACTGATGACCAGACCGTTTTTTAACTGAAAATATTCTTGTATCTGTACGGAACTATAATTACAGAACGATTTCAGTCATTCTATATACAGGTTAGGAAATTAAAAATTATTACCAGATTTCATAAGCAGTCCAATAAAGACTTAAAAGCCAGTAAGTTTTATGCATGAAAATGATAAAGATTTGTTTGTACTAACACCGTGTCTTGCTATGCTACGCCTACGGTGACTAAGTAGGTAGAAAAACGACACTAAATGTAGAGACACATTACAATACGTGGTTCCTCACAGTTTCTGATGGCAACAGAAGAGGAGCTAACTGAACTTTTATACATATATAATAGAGCAAGCAAGCAATGAAATATAACTACAAATAAATAAAGATAAAAAAATTATGGACATGTCAAAAAATAACCAAAAACAGAGTGCACATTAAAACATATAATAGAAAAAGTCGTTTATTTCACAACTTTGCTGGTTAATATGTGCAGCATATAAAAGTTGTACGAAGAGCAGAAATATCAAAATAAACAGCACTCCTGATAATAAGAAATGTAGTTATGACTGGAGCACGGAGGGGAGGGTGGAATCGACCCCCACCAGTTACACTTATTAACCTCCCTAAACTTTTCTGGGTCTACATACATTCAAACAGAAAAGTTGAAGCATTGAAATACAAAGGAACATTACAATACAATACACAGACAAAACCATAAATTTACCACTGGCAGAATAAATCAATTATCATTATTACACCGATTTTGGAAAAGTTAGATACTCATTTCGACCATCAATAGTCATCCTCAGTGAGGAACAGACAAGAATAGAATGCCACTCCTGACTCCCGGTTAACAATGTTCTTCAAAGAAAGCACCTCATAATTCACAATTAACTGCAATTAGCCTAACAATTTCCAGTTGAGAATGATTAAAAGGTGACCTACGTTAAAAATTACAATTTAAGCTGGTGTGTTCTTTTGGAAGCAGCGTTAATGAAAGATTTCGAGTAACGCTTTCTTTTCTTTGTGTTCTTCATTGAAGATGACGAGTTGATGATCGAAGGATTTGGAGTGTCCCAAAACCAGTGTGATAAGAATAGGAGCTAATATATTCCAGTTTTGAACAACAAGGATTTATACTATTATCACACATTACTTGAAAATGGTAAAAGATAAGAATCGATAAATAAATATATTTCAATCTGACTGTAACAGAGATTCATAAAATCACAATGCCAATTACGTGCGAACAGTGAGGAAAAATTACAACATTGGTTGAAGTTTCAATAATTCGACCTAACATTGCCATTCGAACATTTCATGGAAGCAATTCGTTATTCACAACTACATACGAGCGCTGTAGTAATTGTGCTTCAAACAATATTTAAGTTTTATGTTATCCCGATAAATTAAGTTATTAACAAATTAATTGAAATATAATTGTATACGTATTTATAACAACATGAAGAAAATGTACTTTAAGATATGTGGTAAGTTCTTGCAGTATTATTACAATAACATAATATTCATAAATGTATCCAATTGGTAGTGAAATTACAGATGACCAAATTTTATAAAAGATGGATAATGATATTTTAATAAGTAGATATAAATATCCCGTATCATACAAGTTATTCGATTTATTTTTATGTCAATTAGAACTCAAAATAAACTTCAGTTGATCGTTGAAATACTGCATCGATATTTGCACTTCACAATTTTTATACATTTGTCTCTGGATTGACTTCACAAGGGTAGAATTAATCAAAAAATTTGTAATTTTGTTTTAATGTTTTCTGATGTCGCCCTGCTTGATTTGAAAGAATTTCAAGCACATTTTTACATTGAGAACATTTTATGTTAAAGTAAAGTGCCATGCTGATCAATAACACGGCAACATGTTATTGACAACAGTTGTTTAAAATA
The DNA here is from genome assembly GCA_038088585.1 of Chrysina gloriosa. Lineage (NCBI taxonomy): Eukaryota > Metazoa > Arthropoda > Insecta > Coleoptera > Scarabaeidae > Chrysina > Chrysina gloriosa. The sequence goes on from CM076089.1 coordinate 42,060,718, forward strand.
TGAAATTATGACTCTATGCAAAATTTCACAAGTATTGGATTATTTTTATTAAATCAGTACTTGTTTTGTATTCTTGCATTGTACTAGAGAAGAAGAAGTATTGTGTGTCAGTTGTCAAAATAGCTTAGTATTAGTTTCTAATAAAGTATTATATTTAAAAGAAAAAAGGAAAATGCATAACAATTACTCAATTTTAATTCCTCCGCGATCGGTACATTAAATTTTTTTTTAATTAACTAAAACTCGTATAATACGTAAACAAATGATTTATTATTAACAAAATAAAGCGTAAATTGTTTACAATTTTTTTGAATCAGCAGTTTCACGAAAGGTGGATTGAACTATATGGTTCGATACATTAGCCAGCGAAATCGTCTGATTTGACCCCTTTAGGTTTCTATTGAGACTTGGACACTAATAGTGGCATATGGGGTAAGTGAGGATGTTTGTAAAAAGAAAAAGACGAGTTCTTTGAAAGACTCCAGAAAACAATAGACGAGGGGGAGAAAATATTATAGTATTGGGAGACCTCAATGGCAGAGTAGGAAATCTGAATAAAGGAATCGATGAAATTATGGGAAAAGAGGGAGAAAAAAATAACAATGGAAGCAGAATAATAGAAATTTGTATTGAAAACAATCTAGTCATAGAAAACTCGAAGTTCAGACACAAGGACATTCACAAGTTCACGCGAGTCGAAGAAAGCAGGAGAGAAAAATCAATTATAGACTATTTCTTAGTAAGCAAACACAAAGAGGAAATGATACAAGATATTAAAGTAACACGCAGTGCAGAAATAGGAAGTGACCACTACTTGGTAAAGATGGATAAGAAGAACGAGGATACAAGAAAAAATTAAGAGTTACAAATTGAAAGAAAGAAAATATTATGAAAAATACCAACAAATATTAGCTAAAAGATTTGATGACCCGGAAGGAAGCGGAATTGAAGGAAAGTGGAATCATTTCAAAAACAGCTTATTGGAAGCAGCAAAGGAGAGCGAGAGTGGTGGACCACTGAAATAAAACATATTGTAAAAGAGAAGAAAGCCAGTTGGAAAAGATATCTTGAAACAAGAAACCTGGACGATTTGGAAGAATATAAGGAGAAACGCAGAAGGGTCAAAAATGAAATTAAGAAAGCGAAAGAGAGGTCTTGGATAAAATTTGGAGAGAAAATGACTAATAATTATAGAGAAAATCAAAAATTATTCTATGGAACGCTCAAACAATTAAGACAGAAAAGAGAATATAACATGGAAAACATAAAAGATAAGTATGGTCGTATAATTACAGAGGAAGACCAAATAATGGAAAGATGGCGGCAACACTTCCAAGAGCTGACAGAAACTAATATCGAGACAAGGGAAAAAGAAGAGGAAACAGAGGAAATACAAAATATAGAGCCAATTCAAGAAGAAGAAATAATGGAGTTCGTAAGGAAGCTGAAAATAGAAAAGGCTCCAGGAAGAGACAACATAACACCAGAAATGATCAAATATATGGGAGAAAAAGGGATAACACAAATAACCAAGCTAATGAATACGATTATACAAGAAGGTAAAATACCGAAGGAGTGGAACTCAGGGATAATATTGCCCATTTATAAGAAGGGGGACAAGAGGGATTGCAATAACTACAGGGGAATTACACTAACAAGCGTTCCAGGTAGAATATTAGCGAGTATTATAGAAAAAAGAATAAGAAAAATAACTGAGGAGAGCATAGAAGACACTCAATGTGGATTTAGAAAAGAAAGAAGTACACAAGACTTAATATTTGTGATAAGACAAGCAAGTGAAAAGATAATTAACAAGAAAAAAATACATATATGTTTTATAGACTTAGAAAAAGCTTTCGACCGGATAAGAAGGGAAGACATATGGAATGTCCTAGAAAAGAGAAATATAGACAAACGAAGAATAGAGTTAATAAAAGCGATGTATAGGAATAACACAAATATAGTAAGAACCAACAACGACGAATCTAAATAGTTTACAACAAAGATTGGGGTAAAGCAGGGCTGTGTGCTTAGTCCACTGCTGTTTTCTATGGTACTAGATGAGGCCATAAAAAGTGCTAAAAAACAAATGAAACCACTAAAAATGGGTCACTGGAAAATGAAGGAGACTAACTTGTGTGAACTGATGTTTGCGGATGATATGGCAATTCCGGCTGAATCAGAAGAAGCGCTACAAAGGAACCTTGAAATCCTAAATAAGGAAATAAAGAATATAAACATGAAAATAAACATCGAAAAGACCAAATCGATGATAATAGCAGGAGAAAGGAAAAGACATAACATCAAAATCGAAGGGAGGACAATAGAACAGGTGAATAACTACAAATATTTAGGAACAATAATTCAATGGGACGGAAAAATGGAACAAGAAATTAATGAAAGAATGAAAAAAGCGGCAAGAATGTTTTATATGATGAGAACTACGTTTCTGGGGAAAAAGGAAGTGCCAAAACGGATTAAAACGGAAATTGTGAAAAAGTGATAAGACCAACAATAACATATAGTAGTGAGTCCTGGACAAGGTCAGAAAAGGTAAAATCGAGGGTGAACGCCATGGATATGAGATTCCTAAGACGAATAGAAAACAATACCAAGAAAGACAAGATAAGAAACGAGAATTACTGGCAAAACCTAGGAATAAAACCCATATGGAGAATAGTGGAGGAGAGTCAGCTGAGATGGTTCGGCCATGTGTGTCGTATGACTGATGATAGACTGACAAAGAGAGTGTATGAGACACGAGTGATAGGGAAAAACAAAAGAGGAAGGCCAAGAAGAAGATGGAATGACGATATCAGGGGAGCAGCGGCAGAGAGGGGAATTGAGTGGGAGGGAATAAAGGATCAGACCGGAGACAGAAAGCAGTGGAGAGAACTATATGGAAAATAGGAAACTTGACCCCATCCAAGCCTAGCACCGGAAGGTAGATAGGAATATGATTAAGAAGAAGAGGTTTCTATTTACGAGGTTATTTGAAACAAAAGGTTTGTTAATGTGATCATCATAATAACCTTCAATTATTAAAACTAAAAATTAGGGATGCTATAGATAAAATTGACACAACCACTATACTAAAAGTATTTGAGGAGTTTCGAGTTGGGATGGAAAAATGTGCCGATCGTGGAGGAATTCAAATGAACAACTTTTCTCAATAAAATCTTGCCATATTATTGAGAAAGTGGCACTTTACTCCGACAGAAAATGTCTTTTTCTGTTTGTTGTCATGACGATCTTGACTTTCAAAAAGTACAAATATGCTTGTAATTCTTTTCAGAGCAAAACGTTAATATGAAATTCAAAAATTTTTGATAAATTTGATCTACAGTGAAGTCAAGCTGGGGACAGCTATATATAATGAACGAAAACATTTAATGACTTCAGACCTAATAAATTCTACACTTTAAAGTAGAGTAACATAAAAAAACTTGTCTGACGTAATTATTTTCATGTTTCTTGTTACACGATTTACAAGGTCATTCATTTTTGCCAGTAATTGAATAGATATATAAGCTGCAAATATACAAGCGTAACAGATTAAATTATAGGTTTATACTGAGTTCTGTTCTTGAGATATAAAGTTAGAAAATTAGTGGACCAATAATGATATCAACATCCTGACGGTAAAAGCAAAGCATAAATCAATATCTCAATTATAAAAATTAACCTTTTGTTTAGCGCTGAATTTGAAGCGAATTTTTATTAATTTGAAGTAGTTATGCTTCGAAAATGAATAATTTGTTTATAAGATTGCAAATTATTCCGATGAATCCGTTTAAATTAGCATGTTACCCACAAACCAGTTCGGAGTACTTAAAAGGTGGGTGGGAAGTTACACCCTAAAACGTTTGGTTTTCAGTAATGTAATAAAATTAGCAAACGCATTGCTAATTTTCGGTCTCTGTTAAATATCAAGTTCTGAAAACTAGACAACGACTTTATGAGGGCGTCGATATCATTTTTTGTTCTTCGAAATACGCGTTGGCTTGTATCATGATATGCGTAATTAGCTTTATATAATGACGGATGCAGTGTAAATGTATCGTTTTGTAGATTTATTGAATGACGTGGATTATGTTTTTATTCGTACATTTTATGTTAGGTACCGCTTTTCAGATAATCTAAAATGAAATAAACATTTATATTATACGTTTGGAACAGAACGAATTAATCGCTTTTCTAAGGTGTCTTGTTTCTAAAAGAATTGAAAAATACGTGATCGTAAGCAGGTTTTACCACGTTTTCAGCGTCCGTTGAAATAGCATACATAATTACATGGCTAATATTTCAAAGCTGGCAAAGGTTTTAAATGTTCAACCCAGGTCATAGACTCATTCTCTATCGAGGAATGTGTAGAATATTAAAATTATAATAATCTACCTCCACGCATTGCAAAAATGTTGAGTCAACTTTCATTTTTGAGCGATTGAAAGTATTCGTTGAAGTATAACTACAACTACAAAAAAATAGGGAAAGCAATAAAGTATACAAGGGAAAAGTAAAGGGAATAAGAAACAAAGAAGGAAGAGTTACAGAGCTTGAACACGAATACAAGCAAATATGGAAAGAACACTTCAAGCATCTTCTAACGGAGCAGGAAATACAGACTCTAGTAGAAAATGAGCAAGAGCAAGATGTGGACGAAATAGCAGAGGAGTTGGACATTCCAATAAGAGCAGAAATAGAAGAAATTATAAACAAAAGCCGAAATGGGAAGTCTCCGGGGAAAGACGGGATCAAAATGGAAATGTTCAAATATGGAGGACAAGAAATTAACGAAAAACTATACCAGCTGATAAAAAAAAATATGGCAGCAAGAAAGAATGCCACATATTGGCATAAGTAACAAAGGACACAGTGGAGTAATATCAGAACGGATTTACACAAGAAAAATCAACGATAGATGCAATACACACAATAAAGCAACTAATGGAAACGGCTCAGCATTACAAAATAGAAATAGAATTGCTTTTCATAGATTTCCAGCAAGCTTTCGATAGCATTAATAGAAATGAACTAAAAAGAGCGCTAAAGGAGCTGGGTATAGGCGCAAAATTGAGGAGGCTAATAATGATGACAATGGAAAAAACAACAGCGAGTGTCTTAACGCAAAAAGGGGGGACAGAAGAGTTTGATTTCAATAAAGGAGTAAGACAAGGAGACGCACTGTCAGCAACCCTATTTAACCTGGCTCTACAATATGTACTCCGAAGGATAAAGAAGGGGCCATTAAGGACAAGAGGAGAACAGCTAGTTGCGTACGCTGATGACATTGCATTAATAACAAAAAACAGGAGTAAAATGAAGGAGGTGCAGGAAGAAGTAGTTACAGAGGAAGCAAAAATGGGATTGAAAATGAACGAAGAAAAATCAAAATAATGAGACTAGATAGAGAATGCGAAAACAAGAAAATCCAAATAGGAAAGTATGCTTTTGAGGTGGAAAGATTCAAATACCTGGGAGTGACAATCACCAATAAGTGCGAGCGTGGAGCAGAAATCAAAGAGAAGATAATCACAACAAACAGGATTTTCTACGCAAATAAAAAGCTATTAAAAAGTAAGACATTAAGCAAAGACAGCAAACTGAAGATCTATAAAACAATAATTAGACCAATACCGCTGTATGCCACAGAAACGCTGTCCATGACAAAGAAGGATGAGGAGAACCGAAGAATAGTGGAGTAGAGAAAAGTAATGAGAACTATCCTGGGACCAATTAGGCTAAACGAGAATGAATACAGAAGAAGGACGAACGAGGAATTGACACAAGAAATAGAAATGGATGTAGTGAGAAGAATTAAGCAATCAAGAGCAAGGTGGCTCGGACATGTATGGAGAGCGGGTCCAGGAGCAGTAATATATGACGTGACAGAGTGGAAGCCGGGATGCAGAAGAAGGAGAGGAAGACCGAAGAGTACATGGCTGAAGGAAGTGGAGCAGGATATACGAAGGACCGGACACATCAATTGGAAATAAAAAACGAAAAACAGAAAATTATGGAAGAAATTATGTGAAAGTATATAATGAGAAGAAGGGGCTGATCTCCCAAATTGTAATGATCTAGAGATCCGAATAGGAGGCTCAACCCCTTCGGGGATATATAGTCACAATAATAATAATAACTGCAGTATGTGTAGAGAATAGATACGCCTTACTAACAATAGGAGACAAAATGCATGTTAACGGGTTTCCAACAAACAAGAGTAACCCAAAACAGTAAATAAAGAATGTGAAAAATAATAACGAAGACAAGACAAACAATGCAGTTGTAAATACTTTGGGGAAAACCCGTACTATTATCCATTTGCGCCCGAGAGAATCTATGAAATTAAAGGAAACACTGTTTAATTAGAATTTGTTTGTACAGAAGCGAAGTTACATATCTGGTAGATACAAAATAATAACACCGTTGTCGTATTGAATTTTTTATCTTTATTATTTCACAATCACAGTCAATACACGGCTAGATTGCTTGTGATAATTCCAGAACATGTACATTTCCAGGCAAGGCATTGCGGCGAAATGGCAACGTTGTATTAAAAAGGACAAGTTTACGTACGTACTAGTCTTTTAGTGATAAGAGCGATCAATAAATCTCACAACAAAATATGCCAAACATTATAGTAACTTATATATGAATTAAAGGCTAGAATAGAAACTATAACGAAACAAGCATGTACATGTATATCATAGAGAAATAACTATATTGGTATTTCAAGTAAATCGCTAGAAGTTTGTTGAGTGGTCATGCCCTCATCATTTTTCGAAACAAGAAATAATGTTTATGGTTGAAAAACACGGTGCGAGTCAGGTTTCTCCAGTTACACTAGAATTTGTCGTCAATAAATCACGACATAAATCGACAACGAAACGGATGTGAATAGTGCGTATTGTAACAATTGAAAACAAATATTAAACTCTACTCTCACATAAACCGAAGCAGTCATACGTGAACTGGGCGAATGATTTTGGATGATTACGTGTTGAATAGACAGTTGGCGATATAGATACATCTATTAGATCTATCCACGATGACCCAAAATTACGGATTTGAACCAGATGATTTCCAGGAACATCGAAGGATAAAAATATGGCTTCAGATGTCGTTAAATGTCAGACGACATCACGTGAATGAATTAAAATTTTTGCACCATATGTTACAATACATGAAACATGGGTTCCCATGGTAAATTCCGAAATCAAACGCCAATCGACTTAAGAGAAGGACTTTGACACTTGGGATGATCTATGTATTTGATGATTCATACACTAGTGGAAGTTAGCGGATTTCTGTTAGAATATTCAGAAAGTAAAAGTGATCCAAAGGTACTTTAACAAGAACGTTTATGTATTAATTAACAAACGTACAATAGAGCTGTGACAATATAGCAACTAAAAGTGTACCATTTTACTAGACACAATCACGTAACTAAGAACAATTCTGCCGACTTATATGAATAAAATGTTACTGCAATTGCCATTACCAAGAAGTGAACAGTAGATAGTAAGTAAATCATAATTAGTAAAGACGTTTTTGATGCCTTTTTAACTTTTATTTCCAATAACCGTAATCTGAATTATGTTTGGTTTCTTTGTTAATTAATGAAGAAATTAATTCACAAGATACGATTACAGTTGTTGAAACAATACAAATATTCTTTAAAATATATGCATAGATGCGAACTCCAATACTTCACATATCCGAATACAATATTCAACAAATTCTCAATTGTAAAGCTTGTATAACTCTCACTTCATTTATTAACATTGATTCATTTTAACACAAGTTACCAATACATATATCTAGAATAAGAATCGGAGGTTCCCTTTTTGTTAATTGCGTTAATCAGTCAATAAGTAAGGCCCTTAATATTTCAACAGACTATTTTTACAGCCATTGCAGAACGTTTTCGTGTACACGTAATCAATGAAATATATCTGCATCTGGAGAATTAGGTAAATATGTTTTGTTGATATTATTCTGTATACTTTAATTGGCCAATTAGTAGTAGGAAATACAATTAAAAAGATAATTATAATGAGTTGCGGACGGATATACAGCATGAATAAGTAACAAAGTTTGTGACATGAAATTCCAACTTATGGGGTCGTGAAAGTTAAAAGAAAATAATTTGTAAGTGCTAATTTTCTGTAATAGATACGGCAAAATATTATTAAGAGAAGTTTGTTTATAAAGGAAAACTGCATAGTATGATAATACAAAATTCCATCTCTACCCACTTCAATCTTTAATTCCTTAATTTTTAATAACATACCTTCCATGCTGAAGATATTGAAAAATTTCGTTAATAGAGGTTTTTCAGAATAATAAATTATAAAAGTGTAGAAAATCTAAACAGGATTTCTCTATGCCTGTTTATTAACCCATTAACGCCCACTGTACTCAATTGAGTACAGCATAATTATAAGGGTACAATGCATCTATATTGGGGTAGATAAATGATTAAATGCACTGTACAGTTTTATTATCTATCTATAAAGAAGTCTGTAACAAAAAGGTTCTATGTTCCGCACAAATGGAACTGTAATGAACCTCTACATTAAATGACGTTTAACCATTTCTGCTGTGTAGTGACTACAAGGAAGTGTTCTCAAGTTTGTACTTCAAATATTACAAATTTTCTAAATTGTGTGTAGCATTTGTATTGAAAATACAATAAGGCAAGGTGTGTTTATAATTATTACATTTGAATTTTTTTATAAATTGTTATTTTGATATAAACATTAGTGTACTCAGGTGAGTACACTGGGCATTACCATTTGCTTTACACATGACTAATATTTTAGGTATTTTTGGTAATATGGATTACGAATTTGTAGAGATCGCCCCGCAAAACTTCTATGGAAGAATAAAAACTGATAAGTTGTCTGTTGCAATTGATTTTACGGAGTCCTGCAATAATAACAGCGATCGGAATATAGTAATAATACCCCCTTCTGCCGACCCATTGACAGACGAGGAAGAGATTGATGAAGACGCATTAGATATTCCGGACATTCGCAATGATGTACCTGGTTCATTTGAGGTATTTGGATCGCCATCTGATGTAAACACTGAAGAGGAATCAAATTCATAATGGGACCGAAGTGATACCGAAACGCTTGGTGCTAAAAAGAGAAAACTCTGCGGCACAACAAACAACTCCTTGGCACAGCAGCTGTGTTATCTTTACTAAAGTGTGTATCTGAACCTCAAGACCATATTGTCTTCTTCGATAATTACTTTACCAGTTTATCATTACGAAGGAGCTTGAAATTACTAGGTTTCAGCGCTACAGGCACATTGAGACAAAACCGAACTGAAAGATGTCCATTGTAACCACTTAATGAAATGGAGAAAAAGGAGAGAGCAATCCATGACGAAATGTTTGACATGAATAGTGAATACTATAACAATCTATTACGATACCGTCGAGCCGATGCAAAAAGTAAAAAGATGGAGTAAAGTAGATAAATCAGAGATCGACATGAAGCAGCCAAACGTATTCAGAACATAAAATAAAGGAATGGGAAGTGTAGATTCTAATGACCAAGCTGTTAGTAATTATCGGATTGCAGTTCGTGGCAGCAACTTAGCTATGGTCAATGCTTGGACGTTACACTTGCTAGCATCCGAAGAAAAAATGGATGTACACCATTTTACAAGGAGTGTAACTCGTCATTATCTTCGTTTTTCAACTAAAGAAAACAGAAGGTCACAAAGTAATGCAGCAGTTCCTCTAAGTCTTTTACAAGACAGCATCGATCACTTTCCTGGAAAAACTTCTAATCAACTAAGATGTCGTGTATGCCATTCTTATAGAGAGATGGCAATGCATGAAATGTAAGGTCTCTCTGCATCGAAAGAAACTGTTTTGAAGAATTTCATAAGAAGTCATAAGTGACCAGTGTACTCATATGAGTACATATGTGTTTTTCACATCAGTTCTGTTAAAATATAATATTGTTTGCAAATATAGTTGATATAAATTAAATTATTGTCTGCTTACGCTTTGGGCGTTAATGGGTTAAGATATCGTTGTAATTAAAAAAAAAAATTAAATTAACAAAATATCAAAGTAGATATATTACTTTCAAATAATATTCTTATTCAGTTTTCCTTTACAAACAACTTTTCTTCGTAATATTTTATGGTATCTACCACAGAAAATGCATTTTACTACAGCTTATAGTTATTGTTTTTAATTCCTAAGAATAATAAAAGGTATGATGGAAATTAGTTTATATCCAGGCAGGACTGAACCCCACAAAATGAGATTTTAACTCAAAAATTCAAGCAATTTTCAATCTACTTATGCGTCCATCCAGGGACATACTATATGTTTGTACAACATTATTAACAGAAGTTCATGTTTTTTGTATTGCGTGATGACAAAGGAGCAACAGTGCTTAGCGGTGGGTACATGCACTAATATTTTCCGGATTAGATATTTTTATAATAAGAATAGTCAAAAGCGGGGAGATCTATTAATATTAGTATTCTTTCCCACTTATCTTTTAGACAATTTTCGAATTTTTAGAATTAACTCTTATCGAAGCTACTCTAAATATTGCGGCAGATCCGCTGCACAGTGGGTCAGAACATTCAAAAAGCGGCCAAAAATCAATATTTATAGAAGTAATAGTATCGTTGGCAGAATTTGCAGGTACTTAGAAAAGTAGATAATCCATGTTTTCCCGGAATTCCGAGCAGGTAGAAAGTATTTTCGATTAGCTACATACACTTACTTGTAGCGTCCGTAGGAATACAAGCGTTCTGTTCATTATGCTGCCAACTTTCAACTAGTGGTTGTGTATTATAAAGCGTTTGAATCCAAAGTTTAATTCTACAGAAAACCTCAAGATATGTATTTTTCATGTTATATATATATATATATGTATGTATGAAACAAAATTCAATGAGTATATGTACATACAGATAAAATAAGAATGGCAATGATTGTATTGAAGATTTCATGTTATAATTTAAATTTATGTTAAGTTATAAAAATTTCGAAGCCAGATCCAATTTGAACTAAATAACTAAATGATAGCTTGAAAATTCCCGAAAAACACACTAAAATTTGATAGGCGCGTTCAAGTGCCTTTTTAAGATATTTCGATTTCATTTAGATCTTGAATGAAAGAAGATGAATATGCACCAACCATAATGAACGCATGCATTCTGAAATCGCAACTACACATTTTATTTTTTTTAATTTAAGATGTAAAATCTATTGATTTTTACCAATTTTTAGAATGAAAATGAAAACCACTTTTTACGTCTTGTACGAAAAGGATGGTCCCGTCGCTCAAATCATACGTAGTATCTATTCAGTTATTTGGTGAGACACTGTGAAATCGTGAGTGATGAAAACGAGATGTTAAAATTGAAGAAAATAAATTCAAAGTTTTGCAGCGCCGTTTATTCTAAGCTTGATCAATGCACAAGAAAAACGCATAGATTTTTGTTGAAAAATAAGGAGTGGTTAAGTGTTCAATTTTCATTTGAACAAGCTTAAGAAGAAATTGATCCGGATTCCGAGCCGCTACTAGAGCCTTCATCTGGAGATGAAGGGAGGTGGTCGTCCAGCTTTAAAATTTTCTGCGAGCAGTCAAACAACAAAACGTCAAAAAGTGTGCAAAACTGTTATCAACGTTCCAAACCGGCTGTAAGCAGAAAACTTAAGAACGAAGGAAAAAGGTTGCCGCAAAGCTTATCTCAGAAGCAATTTTAAGCACTCCGACTCGAGCCGGTAAAATCAGGAAAGCTTGGAAAAAGAGTCAGAAGTCAAAAGTAATAATTTAACTTACCCCAGACAAAGCTTTGTCAGTAATGATTGAAGCGAAAGACAGCAAACACTCCTATCTTGTGCATAGACGGACAGCAAAAGAACATCTTGCCGATATCTATCCCCCCTATCACAAGCCCCGGGAAGCAAAATTACGTTACTATGTCCGAAAAGAAGGACAAATTGTAACCGAATCGCCTACAGAAATTTTATTACAAGACCTCTTGGATCATACAATCAAACGGATACTAGAATTGCAGAAACCAATTCTTCTTTCATTATCAACTGATCTTCTGATGAATTTGAAATTGTTGATAAAATGGGGAAGTGATGGAAGCACAAGTCAGTCATAATACAAATAAATGTTCGCCGAGGTTGGTATTGGTGACGGCAACTTGTTTCTAACGTCCATAGTGCCATTACAACTGAATGTGGAGTGATCTGATAAAGATAAAATTATTGTGTGGCAAAATCCTCGTCCATCGTCAACTCGATTTTGGAGACCTATACGCTTCTAATTCAAAAAAGAAACGAAAGAATTGACGGTACAAAAACAGCATATGTAGAAAATCAAATTTCGAAACTTCGACCGATTACTGCTTTCTTAAGTAATAAAGGAATTGCAGTTTCTCATGTTTGTGTGATACGATGATAGACGGCGAAGTGTGTAATGAAATAACGGATACAGCTTCTTCACAAACATGCGATATCTGTAGAGCAACTCCCAAAGATATGAATGCCATCGGAAAAGTATAAAGGACAACACTTGTCCAGGAAAATTTGGATTGTCAAGTCTACATAGCTGGATCAAGTTTTTTTTAATGTTTGCTATACATTTCGTACATATTAAGAACTTAGAGTTTGGCAAATTTGAGAAACTGAAAATAAAGCAGTTTTCGATAACAAGAAACGTACCATACAGCAGAACTTCAGAGATAGAATGGGATTGCTCGTGGACATACCTAAGAGTGGAGGTGCCAGAATCACTAATGCCGGTAGCACGGCTACACGATCTTTTGCAAACCCTTCACTTTCCAGTGAAATTACGGGCCTAGATGAGGAAATTATTATGCGATTTGGTGTAATGCACGTTATCTTCTGAGTATGCAATCTATGTGAGAGCGTTTGATGAATATGCCTTGAAAACCGCAGAATTGTATGTCGCTAAATATCCGTGATATTATATGCCCGCTAACATAACACATCGGTCAATAACTCCCGAGGCAACTGGAGAAAAAAACATTTTTTTCCAAAATTGTTTTTATTCATCAACATAGTTCCCTTGAAGAGTGATACAATCAGTCCAACAACCATTTTGAAAAAGTTTTCGCATGGACATATGTGAGTGATTTTTTAAAATTATTTTTTCCATCTAAAGCCTAGAATCCCGAAGACCTTTAACCCATTTTCAGATTTTTGGTCGCTTTTCGAATTTTCTGGCCCACTGTGCGCTATCGAAACAGTTATGTAATTCAAGTTTTCCTATGTAGCCTCTAACCAAAAAACTACCATTTAAAGAATCAGGAGAAAATAAAAAAGGAGATACATAGAAAAAGGATAATTGTTAACATTTTGTTTGTTGGAAAAGCCTCGACTTTTGATTGTCCTTTGATTGTGAATCTCTAGGAGTCTCATATCTGCTGTTGATCAGTTAATTACTCACAGTGCTTGCTTTTCTCAGTTATACCGCACGTGGTATGTTAGTGATAACTTTCTTTTTCAATATAATTTTTATGATCATTGTTGAGTACCTGAACTATGGAGCAGTAACAGTGATACTAGAACGCTAGCATCGTATTTCATATAATGAACAATAAATAATTTTTATACGTATATGAATATCTAACTTTGTTAACGCGAAACTGGTAATCACATAAATTATTTTAGTGTTATTGCAAAAAAACGATATAATAATGAATACTATTAAATTACATACATAAATTAAGTAAATTAAAAGCTCCAAGTGGAGTGTAAATATTGTGCTCACGGGCATTCATCCATTTTCTGATTTACATATTCTTCTTCTATCTTTTAATCTTTTATAATTGAGTAAATATGCAAATTTTTATTAAAAAGAATTGGGTAATTTAGTAATGGAAACATTTTAATTTCGTTAGATTCTGGTCGGTACCTAAAACTGTTAACGGACACCGGAGCAAGATTTTAACATAATGAAATTTTCAGTATTTATCTGGTTATATCCGTCATGGAAGTTAATTAAGTAAAGCAATGTAAATTTGGAAGAAGAGATGTCGTAGGTTGTTATGCTTGTATGCCTTTATGATGATATACGATCTTTGCTTGTAACGGTACATATTCAGCTAAAATGAGTCATTCAAAAATGTTAGCGGTATTAGTTTGTTACCGTTTGTATTGATAATTAAACTGGGCAAATATGTGGTAACAGCCAGTGCGTAACGAGCGCATAAAAGTTTACACAGAAAATACAAGGGAAGAAATAAATTATAAAAAGTGGTGAAACACTTATCGTTCTAAAAGTCTTCCGATATGACAAACTGGGTCACATTTGTTAAATATTTCAATCTTAGATTATATTTCCACAGCTGTTTCAATCAAGTGAGTACGACTTGTGAAATAAATGCTTTTTACTGCCGAAAACGACTGTTCTATATCTAGTGACGTTATATTTGCACATTTAAAATAATCTTTGAAACAACTTAATGCATCTTCACACCCAGCTTCACAAATTTTTTGTTAATATAACAAAATCGGAGTCTGAAACACTTTCAAATTTTCGTATTACATACCATTTCTTTGCCATCTACAGCGCATAACTGTGCGTGAACCTTATTCACAATTTTAACAGAATCTACTAACGGCATCGAAACATTTTGTAAGTTTTCTATTCCTTCCACTAGTCCGAAGTAATTGTTGTGAATAGTTTGTAAATATCTTTTAACCTGACTGTCTTGAATTTTTTCTGGCCTTTCTTGATAGATGCAGCTTCTGTCGGATCGAATTTTTCTACTACTACCTTCTTTACTTGATCAAAATATCTGTTGTAGTAAAATACAGCCTGCAACGATATTCTCCAACAATCGGTTGTGGTGGTTCAGGTATATCGGAACACAGTTTGTGAAACAGTAGGATACGTTTCGGAGACTTTAGAAACACTGCCTTTGGACTAGCCATTAAAGCATTTATAAGGGATAACATGTAGGAATCGTTTGTACCACAAGATTTAGAACATGAGTTTTACACGTTACGTGTAAGAAGTTATCACATGTTCTTTAAGAGATCGGCCCGAAGAAAGCATGTATGCAGGATCATTGGTCATGAACATTAAAAGTTGCTTAGTTGAAACTTCAAATTGTGCGGTGAGTTCAACACCTCCTCATCGGCAGTACAATTTACAACTGATGATGGAGGTTGACGTGGTTCCATTGTGCGTACCATTACATTAACCACAAAATGTTTTTTACGATCTGTTGTTTCGTCCACACACAACCACAGTTTCTCATCTTTCAACTTTGATTTCATTCTTTTTTCAATATGTTAACGAACAAATGAGACTAAATGTCGTATTGATATCCAAATATGTAATTTACAGTCCGCATATTTAATCCAGAAGGAAACAGATGCTTCTTTGTCTAGTAAACGAAACAATAAAATACATAAAATGATAGTTACACATAAATCAAATTTATTTTTTCTGGGTCGCGTATGTCACTTTTTGCAGAAGAATGCTGTTTACTTTCTATGTGACATTGACAATGGCTTCGGAACCAACACATTACAGGGATATTACAAACTAGGCATTGAATTTTAGCGCCATCATAAATTAAGTCGGACATGTTCAATATAAAGTTTTTAACTGTGTCTGCTATTGGTCGTTTTTGAGGCGTACCTAACTGCGACATTTTTGAAGAAAACATAAGCGTACAATTACGAAATAAGTTACGACAGCCTTCATATACACAGAACTACTTGCATACAGCATCGATTTAGTACTGACGCTGTAAACGCGAAATAAATAATTACTGACTCCCCATCCTCTTGTCTACCACACTGACTGTTACTGCTGCTTGCCCAGACTCATTGCTCTAGTGTATAACTGTGCCTTTCTAGTAGGTCATAATATGTTTCGATAAATTTGGTTTGACATCATTTGAAGATAACTGTTTACATGTTTAATGCTTATGTACATACAATAAGCATCACTGATACACTTTTATATATATTTGTCGAATGTTGTTTTTGGTAGCAACATTTGTTTGTTTAAATAAGTGTCAGTTTCTATCTTTATAATAATGTTTCAATAAACAAACCTGTTTTACATGTAGAAATACCACAATTGGCCACGAGGAAAACTTTAAATATTAAAGATATCTGTTGGGACAATTGAAGAATTTAAATTAATTCAAAAAGATTGGTCCATTTATATTGCACGCATTGAACAATCAAACTAAATAAGAATAATAATCACAACTGTGAGAGATGAGGTAATGAGTCAATGGCAAATTTATGAGATTTAAAACAGCCGCAGGATAAATCGTTTGAAGAATTAGTGGAATTAATGGCTGACCACTTGCAACCCCGACCGTCTGAAATAGCTATAAGGTATATATTTCGACAGCGAAAACAAATTGACGGTGAGTCAATTATTAGTTACGTATCCAATTTAAAGAAATCAGCAAAATTGTGTAGTTTTGGACAAACACAAGAGAATTTAAGGGACCGACCAGTATTTGGTTTGAAAAATTATGTGATCTGCCAACACCTTCTGCGGAGAAAATTTTATGTTACAAAATGGCTTTGAAGCTGACAGTAAGCATGGAAGCAGCAGAAATTAACGCTGGGTTAATGGAAGGAGATACATAGAACAGGATCCAAGTGAAGAAACATGCCAATAAGAAACGAGAACGTATACCGTTTTCAAATAGTGGCAAGAGTGAGAAGAAATCGTGTTATAGATGTGGTAAGGCAAATCATGACTATTTTCAGAAATAGTAGATGTTATATTTGCAGGAGAAACGGACATATCAGTACCGTATGTAAAAATAAGGCCAAGAAAAACTTTAAATATAATAAATATTTTGATGTACACCAAGGAAATAGTACCACCAAACAATCATAATACGTGATGAAACAATCTTCAGATAAGATGCTCTTATTTTATATGAAATGGTACTATTAATAACAATCGCAATATATTGCTGTTTAACCTCTGTATAGACAATTTATTTACCAGTATTAATCAAAAAAATAGTAACCATCGCATCTCAGTTTTGACTAAATATTTTATTTCGCAAGTACGTGTACGTTCGTGCTTATTTAACCAGTGTTCACGTGGGAAATATTGTTTCCTTGTCATCCACTGTGGATAAAATCGTATTTGAACCTCATAAATTCTTTAGGTAGCAGTTACCTCACTATTAGTAATTTGCAGCAATATTAATAACATGTAATATTTTCAAAGTAAATACAAAAACACAGTTCGACAAACGAATGCATGATAAGTAATGTAAACAATTTTAATGTCGCGCTTTGCGCGTAAGTGGGGACAAGCGGTGGAGTGACAGCGTCAGCCCGGTTTACACTACGTAATGATAACGTATCATGCACTCGTTTGTCAAACCTGACTTATAAGTAATCTTTTAGGATTAACACTAAAATATACAGGGTTGAAGTAAAGTAATGCAAAAATATGTTTTAACAGATCAAAAAGTGCTAAGTCAAAGCTGTCAAAGTTATGACATTATTAATATTTTTCAAATAGTAAGGGTTGTATAATAAAACTTTTCAGAAAGCTTATAACAAACTAAATCACGTATGCGCCAATAAAAATCGGACACTGAAGATAATGTAGTTTAAATCTGTCTTTTGCCTTGCCAAATGTTATTTCATGTTTAAATCATTATTGACATACGTCATTATACTGCATTTAGGTGCTACTAAAAACGCAAGTAGTTACATTACTTGGGGAAGAATGTTCGATAAGGAGACTAGGTAATAGATTTGGAGTCTCCAAACGCACTATTCGCGACATTAAAAAGAAATGGCTACATCAAAATTGACATGAACATGACAAACGATTAGTTTATATTGCTAGAAAATAGTCAAAATAGCGTATAAGACTTGTCTGGATTTTTGTTGCGGCAATAGTACATAAAATATGGACTAATGAGGTAGTCACCTAGGTTACCTGATCTGACACATTTGTTTTTTTTTCTGTATGAACATTTCAAAAGTCGGTTGTACATCAATAGACCAGATAATTTAGAAGATTTGATGCAACGTATTCGTCACTCAACAAAAATAAATTTTATCAGATAATTGAGAATGGCACGAATCAGATCTACTACCGTCTGGGTTTGTGTGGAGTAGTGAATGTAGTACACAATTTGAACAACTTTTCTAGAATAAAGTGTTTGCTGTTTTATTAGTAAATTATTTAATATTTCATATTGAATTCAAATTTATTTCATTTGTTATGTTTTCTTAAGAGTGTTATACTGTAATCCTTACATCGAAATATATTGTACATGTAAACAAAATTGCTTCGTAAAATAAGGTACAGTGAGTAACATTAATATTCGGTTTTTTCATGTAATGTTATTTAATTCGATACTTTTCAGGGTTCAAATGGAAAAATTTTTGTTTCTAGCACTGAGGTATATGTAGTTATAAATAAAATATAGACGATTGTTATTTCAATATAATTTAATTTGAACAGAAACTAGAAAAACTGAAAAAGGGGCATAAATTCACGCAACATTAGTGTTCGTTCTTTTTTTTTGTATAATAACTAATAACATTTAAAAGTTAATATTTAATACTGTAACCATTGTTTTCTATAACATCATTTAAACGTTTGGGCATATTATTTATTATTTTTTTAATATAATCTTCCCCGATTTTGCCCCATTCTTCATTCAATCTTTCTCTTAGTTCCCTAAATGATGAAACTGGCCTCTGTCGAACTCATTGTCCACTTCATCCCACAAATTTTCAATGGGGTTGAGGTCAGGAGATTGAGGTGGCGTAGCGATTACTTTCGGGCATTTATATGGTAGCCATTCCCGAACAATATAGGCTTTATGCTTGGGATCGTTGTCCTGGTACAACTTGAAAGTGCATAGAATTTTCTTTTTTCAGCTGACTGCTTCAAGTTCTGTCTCAATATGTTTAAATACATGTCTTTGTCTATGATTCCATTGATAAATACCAAATTTCTCATGCCTTTAGTCCAAATATCTCCATACCATTACGTGAATGCCTCCATGTTTCACTATAGGTTTTAAATTTTGCGGCTTTAGCTCTTCATTGGGCGTCTGCCATACCATAACTTTTTCGTCACTTCCGAATAGGTTGAATTTGTTTCCATCAAGGAAAATCACATCGTTCCACCATGTTTGGTCATATTTTATATGTTCTCTTGCAAAATTCAATCTTAGTCGTCTAGTACGTTTATTTATGAAAGGCTTTTTCTGGCTACTCGGCCATTATATCCCTGTGATTTAATTGCGCGACGAACGGTTTGGGGGTGTACTTTCTTACCAAATGTTTATAATACATCTGCAGCGATTTTTGGTGCACTTAAACGAGGTTGACTCTTAACTTCACGTATAATATACTTCTTCTCTCGCTTAAATAATTTCTTCGGTGGTCCTTTTTGCTTGAGGTACTGTGTCCTTCCTTCGTCTCTGTATCATCTAACAATATCACCAACAGTACTTACTTTAATTTTTAATATTTCCGCTATTTCTTTATGTTTTTCGTCCCACATAATGTGCGATAACGAGTTTTCTTAGTTCAATTGCTGTATTTTTGCTCTTATGCTCCATTGCTTCCTTTTTTAAAATGACACATTAAAAATGTCATTCATATGTAACGCTTAACATCGCCTACTACAATTTTAAACCGTACTTCCCCCTTTTCTGTTATGAAATTGTATCATATAGTGAAAACAACTATTTATGTAGCGTGAATTTATGCTTTTTTTTTAGCTGTTCCTAGTTTTCGTTATTGAAACAATAAATGTGTATATTTTATTTATAAATACATATGCGTAAGTGTTAGAAAAACAAATATTTAATTTCTCTTATCTTAATCCTAAAAAGTAACATTTCAAACATCATATGAAAAAAACCGAATATTAATCTTATCCGCACTGCAATCAAAATCATGGTTTCCTATTAAAAACACTAATGACGTCACAACTTTGACAAGTTCGACTCCATTTTTTCTTTCATTTGTCCAAAGAACAAACATAATGGTTGGTATATTATTGCATCTTTTATTGAAAAATTAAATGCTGTAGGAATTATGAATATTGTACATTACTTTATCATAACCCTGTATACTTTATACATACATATGTATACACTATCGACCACTGAACAACTTGGGTCTAGGAACACGGGAGGGTGAGCGAGAACAAATATAGGGGATTAGTGATGATGAGATTGAGTAAGTTTATCTATTGTTCTTTTAATAATATCGCAGTTATTCTTTCTCAAAATTAATATGACCAATATATTGTGGTACATTAATTGATTAACCAATATAATAATTTTTATTATTATTATAATTCCTAATAATTACAGTTTTCTCGCGCAGATTTACAACTATCAGAGACTTAAATATGAGTAGTTCAATTACACTTTATATGTAAGTACACATACATCCATATGTAGTTATCTCTAATTGTATTATAAGTTCATACATGTACTTACCTAGGATAAGACACGTGTTACAATTCTCAAGTATCTTCAAAGATAATCATTTATTCCGTATCGGATAAAGTCGGCGCTTTTATTGCAGTAAGGTGCTATTGAAAATGTGCGCAATTAATAATGAATACCTTAAGTGCTTTTATAATATTGCATACAAACAAAATGTTGTAGGAGGGCTTTATAAGATAACGCGCAACTCTTCGATTTCAATATAATCTAAGCAACTAATAATTATATAAGTGTAAAACATCATCTGAACCGAATGTAACACGTGCGTTACCAACCCTCACTTATGCTGTGACATTTCAAGATTTTGTATCTATAACCCGATGTCACATATGTGACGCGCTAATATGGATCTGTATCTATATGTAGACAGTGTGTATTTGAACGATTTTTGAGAATAGTAACGAATGTGTTACTTCTTCGGTGCCTCAAGGCGGAAAGATTTTAGATGTCCATACTACTTAATGTATTCAATAACAAATCAGAACGTCAGGCCCCTTCCCTCGGGCGTTTGAAGGCAATTGCCTTATTTGTCTAATAAAAGCAGCACACAACATTCATTATTAAATGTTCACATGTCAAGCGGAAGCAAAATAAAACAAGCAAAAGGATGTTTGGAGCAGTTGAAAATGTAACACATCTGTACGTAATTAGAACTTTGTATGTACCAAAAAAGATTAGATGTTAAATTCCACGTAACTACAACATATAATTGTCATTAATAACTCTACTTACATATATTTTGGGTATTGCTTTTAATATATTTATCTCATTGTTTGACTGATAAAGGAATCTAGGTTTTGTTAAAGCCGCATTTATTTATTTTATTGAGTAAGCCGATTGTAAGCGAAAAAGTACTATCTAATCTATATAAGATTTAGTTCAATTAATATTTTTTCCAGTGCGCAATTATATAGATGCGATATCAGTTTAGTTTTCTACAAAAGATTGAACTAATAAGAATAGACGATTATCAAACTGCGTGTCCAAACAATTTAAACCAGTAATTATTTCCCTTGCAACCAATTTGATTTCGTACAAGTGACATATTACTATTTGAAAAATGTTATACATAGAGTTGGCTAACACGGGACGAATACATAAGTGTCACAAAAGGAAGAACTATGGGCTTGTATTGCTATTATTATAACTTTTACACCCACAAATATGTAGGTTATTTACTTTCATCAAGAATTTAATGGCATTAAAAAGCGACAACTATTACCTACTAGCAATGAATATTAAGTGGAAAGTCATTACCTACTATGGAAGTTGTATGGACAGGCAATCTCCAGACCTGTTGTTTAATCGGAGCATCCACCATAGGAAACTATCTATCCTACGGTGGATTGTCTTAAATTTCGACATTGACCACCTGTTTTATATGTATATAGAAAAAGAATGTTCAGCATCAATCGAGGTAAGATTTGCGAATTTTAATTTAGATCAATGTCACTCGGAAACACCCCAGAAAATTAGTGATATGATCTGGATTTTTTCGCAAAATCAAACGTAATTTTTCAGCTACTTCTTGGCCTGTAGAATCAATTAGTTGATTTATGTGGCTTTGAGCGTTCCCATGAATATTTTATTGGTTATACGATATAGATGGCCTGCAAACTCTTACCACATTCGGAGATAAATGTGTAATGCCTGGGAGTAGATTGTACATCTATCAGAACTTGGAAATTCTTAAACTGTTGCCTTTTTTAATTATTTCCTATAATAAACTGCATCAAGTCACGTTCTCTATTTCGTTATAACAGAATGTGGTATCAGAATTCCTAGACACAACTTGCAAAATTTCCGAATTGGGTTGGAAGATTTTAAAAGAACTTATTAAGTTTCATTGATTAATGCGCCAACTGTAGGGTAACGCTAACAAGTTAAGCTACGAAATGCACAGCATGCAGTAAACATATACGAAAGAGATTAGGAAATCGGGTTTTCAGTGCCCTACAAGCGTGTAGCATATATGAAACTTCATCCGTCACTAATATATGTACTTGAATGGGTTCTACTGAAAATATTTGCAGGATGGCTACGTAATGCGATGCTGTTGTTCGTATAGTAACTTTGATAAATTCTAGTACTGCTTGAAAGGTATGGCACTGGAAGTCCATTTGTTTTCAATGTTCGTACTAAAATATGAGCACGCGATTTTTTGCATGCGTTGTTTCATCCATTGAACGACAGTGTTTTTTTGTTCGAATTTTAAATTCGCGTCTACCATTTTTTTATGCGCGGTAAATGATATTGTGGGACATTTCGGGTTGGTAACTTAGAAGCAAATGCTCTATGTTTTCCAACACGCTTTAAATTGTTTGTTATTATACTACGTTTTGCGGAGTGTTACACACAGTTAACAAAAAATTGAGTCGTATAAATACGAACACGGTAAACTGCCTTCTATGTTTTGCACTGTCTACATGGGCAAGCTGTGTACCTACATGATTACTGTACAGTTCCAAATTACAAAATATACACCACACCCGATTTACTCTTCACTCCAATGCTAGAAACCTCGCGACAGGTTTTTGTGAGTGGGCAATAGGGGCGCATATTTGTCTTGTAATATCCATAAGTCTACGAAATGCGAAATACAGAACATAAATACCCTGTTACAATTCTAATAGAATGCGGCGCGTACCGGCAGCATATATGTTTCATGTCGACACGGTAAACCCGTACGGACAAATCGCGGATGGGATTGAACCAAACATATACAATACAATTTATGAATATAATTGTTATTTCTATATTGATTCTTGAATATTAACTATTGGCACATTGAAATCATGTATTTTTAGCGGCACCTCGTATTATTCTTGCGATGAAATCCTAATTGAGAATTATCGTAAAAGATCCTGTAAGTACACGGAGAAAACAGTATAGTATAAGTCAGCATAGTTATAAGGGTGATTGCAAGGACTGTGGTGTAATTTACTGACACAAATATCACATCGGTAAACTCCTCACCACACAATTGTTTATAATAAAATCGGTGACACGTGTTTCGCTAACTCGAGGCAAGCATCTTCAACAACCGTATAAACCGAACTTCGGTCTTATTTTTTTAGAACTATCTTTATAAACTCCATAAATATTTTACAATTTATTCTTTTCGGAACGGTAAGCAAATCTAATCACTAACGATATAGATATATAGGTATATATATATATATATATGTAAATATGTTGTATTTTCAGTAAATAGTTCTGTTTTTACAAAATAAGCTCATTGCATATTCTCTAACACGGAGAATTATTAATCAAACTTCGGTGTAAGGTCACTGAGTTTGATACATTTTACACGGTGCACTTTGCCATCTCAGTTAAACAAATTGGCATGGATGTTAGTGTGCACAATGATTTATTTCTGATAGTTTTCACTAAATTTACCAGCTTCATTCTTAATTCATGGAATTTATGGATATCAGTAAATTAGTTCGTTAGGTACATAAAACGGTGCATCATGTATTAAAAACTTCATCATTAATTTTCTACTTTCAGTTAGGGCTTTCTCCTATAAGCGAATTCAACTGGTGTACCAATCAGGTTGGTTCTTTTTGGCGAATATATGTTTCCTCCACGTTAATCTTTAATCAATTTCCAACCTAAGATAGTCAGCATTGTCTGACAAGTATTTAAATGCACAGGAGGATAGGTGTTTCGCTCTAATGTAAATGTTAATGTACATGTAAAGTTAATCGATTTCGTTTAATTAAGCTATATTTTCTATGTTGTGAACCATTTCTGAATTTTTGTATAGATTATTTCATACATTTATAGTAAGACCCATGTGTATCAAAATGAGAAGGTAAGGCTACTGTGTCGTGTGCGAAGATAATCACGTTTGTTGTAGTATTTGGTAAATCTGCAGTATAGTAAATACAAAATTGGATCTAAAACATTTCCCCGTGGAACTCATGGATCAATGTTCTATAAGTAGATTCATTCTGTATGTTGTCTGACTAAAACTTCAGGATCTCTAATATAGGATTTGAGTATCTGATGGAAATGATGTGGTAACGCTTTTTTCCATTTGTAACATAATCCTTATTAGCGGCATGCCTAGTATCAAGAAACGCTCCTCGACAGTACCTCTTGTGTTCCAGGTTGTTACTTATTCGCTTTAGTATCCGATGTATTGGTTCAATTGTCCCATGCTGACTTTGAAATCTAAATTGATAATGTGGTATTATTTTAATATCTGCAAGTCATTTTATGAATAGTTTTTGAAATAACTTTTGAAATATTGGTATTTTGGAATTTAATATCTCTAGTTCTTTCGGTAGAGAAGGTAATAAACTGTTTTGTCTGTCTTAGACTCGAGGCATTTCTCCAATGGTCTATTTGGTACTTTTAGGACTTTCGAAACTTCCACATTATCTGGCCTTTTGAAGGATCATTGACTGGATCAAATCCGTCGATGCGACCATAGAATCTTCTTTTGAGAGGTTGTTAACGATTTTGCACTCTTCAAACTCCTCATGCTCAAGCATCCACAATTACCTTATTATTTCGTTTGCAGTCCGAGGCAGTCCTATCTGGCTTGTGAACATATATAGATCTCAGGCAGCGCAAAAATTGATATTATGTACTTTTCTAAACAAACATACTTTTGAGACCTGCAACGACTATATAACAGAACCATTTTATCCTGGATATGTAAGTATATCTAACATTTATACCAACTTGCTACGCAGTGCGACACAAGTGACTCCAACACGTTTCTGTCCTAACAAGTTTATTCACATACTTAAGATTAACTCGAAATTCATAAGCGCACGGACTGGTGTTTACTTGAACGGCATTTCCGAGTGCGTTGTAGGTAATTCAGGTGTCCGTGGTGAACAGTAATGCTACTGATAAGTGCAAGGATTTGTATTTTTGCGGACAGTCATAAAGTTCTTTATATTTCATTCATAGCACGTGTACGACAGTGTAATACATTCTTGTTGCGTAAATTCCTTAAATGTTTTATGAGATATGCATTAGTTTCTCAACGTTTAATTTTAAATTTTACAGTGCATTGCTTATGTTTTCTTTTGCTCTAAAACAGAGTATCGTTTATATAAGTATAAAATATGGTTCAGTATTTTCCGAAACTAAAATTCGATGAAGTTCGTGAAACATGTAGTAATTCCAATACAGTTTTACGTCAGCTGGTTTTACAGAAGTGTTGAAAAGATAGAAGTAAAAACTAATCAAATTCAATGTAGTAGGGGTCGTTTTGAGTAGCGCATAGTAACAAATACGCCTATTAATTAAAAAAGTCTAAAGTCAACTACAGATATTGTTCCAATCTGGAATAATAGGAACAATTTTATTTTGATTATTTAGCTATATAATTATATTCTTATTAATGTTAAATGCATATATGTATCGTAACCTTACTTTACCTTACTTATCTTGTAAATATTCTCTCCTCTACCATTTTTAGGCCAATTAACCAGCAAATAGGGAGTTAATAGCTATATTTTCAAAATGTTAAAATAACGTTTTCGAATAATTTTCGTCAGTGAAAACATAAGTACATATGTATATATAAACAAACTTGTTGTTATTTGGGCACTATCTTGATATATAGGATCTGTAATAAATTATACATCTAATATTTTAATGTACAGCTGCACATTTATACAAACCATAAAAAAGTTCTTATATCAAAAAGTCTTTGTCGAAATCTTAATAGTTCTGTTCAAAGACTAGGGAAAACCCAAAAGACAAACTTAGCCAAAAAGTTTCCTTCTTATGAAATGTAAATGTCATTTTAATAAATTACTGGGATATATATGTACATTACTTATTAAGAACATCGATTCCGAAATTAATAGTTTTAACATTTTTTTGTATATTTATTATTTCGTATATTAGTTTTATTAAAATAGTTGTATTCTCAAAATCAATTAATTAATATAAAGATTAAGTTTCAAACTTTTATCATTTCGTTAAAAACATTTCTGATGCATTACGCAAATTATTAAGTACACAATATCTACTGACACAAATATTACATTCCATGAAAAATCTTAATATCGAATAGTGCTTGATGAAGGTTTTATCAAAACTATCGCAATATCTCTAATGTTATTTTTTCGTAAATATCTCATAAACTTTTAGTACGAATAATTACTAATATGCACAACAAACATAATTTAGATAATAGTTCAATAAACAAATTATAAAGTTAACTTACCACCTTTATTTAAAAATCGCGTGTGATTTTCTGAAGATAACCCATAATGCGATCCAGGATAACATTTAATTCCTTCATAATAGTACCCATCCGGACAACATTTCCTAATACAGTTTACACCATTATTTCTACATACATCTACCTCTTCGCACGTTTTAACAACGATCTCTTCTTCATTCGCTAAATGGTTTTCCATACAATAATTACCAAGTTTATAGGATTTGCCATTTAAATTCAAAGATCTGGCTGCATCTATCGTTAATTCATCTTTGTCCTTATGAAGAATGTGATCCAATATCACATCGCAATTGTTTAAGTGAGTTTTAATCAGCAAATTTTCTTTTCCAAACGCATCATAAATATTACTTGTATTACTTAGAACGCATCGATGATATTTCGTGTGGTATAAATAATTTGGAGGACAACATTTAGGAAAATATTTCTCAATTGAAAGATTTTTGTGCAAACAATCCACTTTAATAATATCGGATGAATTGTCGTTGTCAGTACTTTGCCAATAATATTGCTGGTTTACCAAGGGATGGCAATCCTCCTTTTCGACTTGACTGACATTATAATATACGAAAAATTCCTTAGTGTTTTCAAGAAAACAATTACTACGTGGTACAGCAACGATCAGCGCGATTACCGCGAGTCTGAACATACCTCAACAATAACGTACACACGACTGATAGAAGCGGGATTCTAATTGCTATCATATGCGGGCAAATAATACTCGGCAGAGGTGGTATATCATACGAGTATGTGAATGAACTACGTACAATTCCATTAAAAATAAACTATACAACGGTTCGTTTAATGTTATGATAAAAATAGACACGAAATAATCTGTTCACGGATAACCGATAGAAGATTACAAATCTAATCAATCAAATAGGGCTTAAAATTATAATCATTTTATATTTAATATAAAGCTCGTGGATGATGACCTACAATACATTGATGAATATGACAAACTGTTTAAACAATCAATAAACGATGTAGATGATTAAACAAATGAGCAACGCGCATTCCATTAAAATAATAAATCTTCAAAAATATTAACAAAAGTTTAGACATATAGAATTTTCGATTTACCTAAACAAATTTTAGACGCAATGAAACTCTAATTGTTTTTACCCACCTCATTTTGGTTAATAAAAACATCTATTTGCAAGAATTTACTTCACGCCCAGTTATCAGAGACGACAGCAGTTTCTTTGTTAAAATGAATAATTCAGATCTTACTGGAATATAATTCATTTTGAAATAATATTTTTACGTACTCATGCCATACTCATGAACAGGAAATGAGAGTTTTATCGCCATCTATAAAAACTAATCTCTTAATCTCGTCAATTTTTCCTTCAGCATCTACTTAATCTATAGCAATTGAATTTAGTGTTAAATTAAAATAATGATCTCCCTCCTTAAATCCTATTTAATAGAATGTAGTCAGTGCCGATCCTGGGTGGTGTGCCCTGCCTTCCTTAAAATGTGGATGCACAAACTGATTCACTTCTTACGTAACATCTAAGTAATTATTAATAACATTTCAATTAAAATTATAGAAATATTGAAATATTGAAATATAACAAACTTAGGTAAATACTCTCAGAATAAGAAAATAAATTGTAACACAGGTAAGTATACCTACAATGTTATCAATATATGGAATTAGACTTTTAACACAAACATTTTCGAGAAGAGTGATTTGAAAAGTAGGTTGATTATTTAATAGTGCCAGAAACGCATAAAAATCACGGAATTACTGCTCTTATGTCTGGTTCAAACAATAAGATTTTATTTTGGCCGGGACTTCCCCTACGCTATATCTTCAGTCGATGAGAAATTTAAATTATTATCTGAATGTCATTCTTTATTTAGTTTTTATATGAAGTTAAAGATCCCTCTACAAATGCGTTTATAAAAGCTTGCATGGATTTGAACGTCGAAATGCAAATGAATGAAAATGATAAGATTCTCAAAGACATTAATGGTCTTCAGTTATTTAACCTTCCTATACTCACGTCAAAATGAAAGACGTATACTATACTATATAAGTCGGTCTTACAGACCGTATGCGTAAGTATAGGAAGGTTAATGAGATATCTTCCTTTAAGGAAATATTTCCAGATAAAAATACACCAACTGCCATTTTAGGATGCATCTTGAAAATTCAACTTTTTCCTTGTTTTTCAAATTTTGTTCTGGCGATTAGAATTTTCTTAACTCTACCTGTTTCTGTTACTTCTGGAGAACAAAGCTTCAGTAAACTAAAAATTATAAAGACGTATAAGAAGTAATATATCTCAAAACAGAGTTTCAGATTTGGCCATCATTTCTATTAAATCATAAATTTCGGAAACAATTGATCTCACCCAAATTATTGATGAATTTGCATCGAGGAAAGCTAGAAAAGCAATATTATGAAAGTATGTTGCAATATTATTTACGTATGTAGTAATATTATATATAATATTTAGAAAGTGTTCCTTATATTGTTTTTTGTTTTATATTTATTTAATATTACTTTTGTATCTGCATATTTAAAAATGTATAACAAATTTGAATATTATTTTGTCTGGATGTATTACTTAGGTAATAAAAATACCCCGAAAAAAATAGGGGCGACTTTTTATTTAACACGAAGGCCACCAATCACCTAGAATCGAATCTGAAAGTCGTTATATCAATCAAGTACTGCTATGTTAAAACGAATATCAAGTTTATGTAAATAACTAAAAACGATCCAACAATTAAGAATTTTGACTTCGAAAACCGCATCTGCAAGTTATTAGTTTGTATAACAACAGATTATATGCAAACTATGGCTATTTTACAATTGATCACTAAAAGGACTTGAAAATACCATTCTATTTATGGAAAGAAATAGAATCCAAAGTAGACATCGATTTTCAAATAACTGAAGAACCTCATGGAGATGCTCTAAATCAAAAATTCAATTAGGCAACTAACATTGAACAACTTTTCTTCAAGATTGCAACGGCAATTTGGTCACGTTCGAAAATCCTTTTGAAGACGTTGAAGAAGAAGAGGAACTATTAAAGTTGTATAAATTGTAAATATATTTAACTGGAGCGAGAACCATTTTTTTCAAAAAATTGCTAGATTTTCCTAATGGATTACAAGGGCAAAGTATATGAAAAATAAAAATTTACATCATAGATCTAATAGGTTCGCGTTGCCAATCAGCCCCAGAGCTGACAGAACATAACTGCCGCTGGATTAGAGTTATACATATAATTGAAACAAAATATTACTTCTTTGTGTTTAAGGTGTTATAATAATAACACAACAATAATTTTATTTGCAAAATTGGAAAATTATCTAATATTATACGGGGGCTGTTGCAGAAGTAGCGATTATAGTTATAAAAAAATTATAATACGATAAAAGCACAATTATCTATTGTTAGATGAAATACAGAAATTGTATCTTTGCTGGAAAATAAAGCAAAGGTGTTTAGTCACACGAGCTTGGAAGCCAATTTACAGGTCCATTACGTAATTATGAGCCCATTGAATGTTTCTTTCAATAAATCGATTATGGCGCTCGCTGTGTGACATATTGTACCGTCTTGTTGAAACCACATCTCTTCCACATTAAAGCCATTCAATTGGGAAACAAAGAAATCAGTAATCATGGATCTATAGTCGTCTCCATTGGCTGTCCTGACCGGCATCATTTTTTAATAAATAATGAGCAATGATTCCGCCAGTCATATAGCACACCAAACAGTGAGTTTTCTTGTGGATATAACGGCGTCTCAATAAAGGTTAGTGGATGTTGTTCACTCCAAATGCGGCAATTTTGCTTGTTGGAGTAGCCGCTCAATCACAAATAACCCACATCGCTAAAGAAAAGTTTGTGGTGAAAATGAGCATCAAGGACCACAAGGCCACTTCACCGAAAGGACGACGCACAGAACAGTCAAACGGTATCAATACCTGCACGAGCACGAACTTTCGTAGTGAATGGACACCGCTCCAATTGCTGGGCACGATGGCGAATCGAGTCGATTCATCCAGGTCTCCTTTCAATATTACGCTCCACAGTAGCAACCACTTCATCGATACGCACTGTACTGTTATTAGAATTATTATAATTATTATAAGGCACAACGCGCCTTTAGAGAAGAAAGCAGGAAGAACGCCGCCGCATGAGGCGGTGTCAGTTCAAGACGACGTTTGAATGATATGGTTACCCAGCTAGCACGTTCCCTAATAGTGCGTACTTCTAACGGGCTGCCGCACGTAGAAGCGACAAGGCGGCAAAATGTTGCTTCAGTAATCGGTCGATCCATACCAACAGCAGCCTACACAATGGGTCACAGCATTTCAATCGACGCTCAATGAACGGGTCTTTCAGAATTAATACCGTAGTCGAACGCTTAGATCTCGAATTGTACCTTGAAACATCGTTCCAAATTGACTTTATTGCCGCAAGTATAAATGTACGTCTAATTTCCTCCACACTCGGGAAAAAGGTAATGAGAGGAACTAGGGAATTTTTAGTTTGCACTAATACTGTAGCGGTATCAAAGTTGGCAATTAAGAATCTGCGTCTAAGATTTGTACCAGCTAGACCACTTTTCGGCAAGCTGCTAGAAATTTAGTTAAAAGTTAAATGTCAGCTAGTTTCACTAGTAAATTATTGTCTCACATTAATTATTTATCTCCTTATCGTCGTATAACAATTTTCAGTCCTGAATATCTTGTTTTCCATATATCCATATATGTATATCCCAAGAACACGATTGAGGTTATATTTTCACACACACATTAGTTGTAACCAAATATGGTAACAAGTCAATAAATACTTTCTTGTCAAAGTTATAACTACGCAAACAGTCCTGCAATAATCACTAACTCCCGCATATCATTGTAATACATATAAAACTAAATGTTTATTTGAAACAACCAACTTGTTTCTGCTAGTAACGCCTCTAAAGGGGTGAAAAGCATCCCCAAGAATGGGAGCGTTTTTGACAATTACTCTGCTATTGTTGGAAGGAGAAAGTATTTAGGGAGCTATTAAAACGTGTTTGATCGGTAACCCTTATTCTTAAAAATATTACCCCTCTGCAAATCTTCACCGATTTGCAGAAACACCGATTTTGATGAAACTTGGTAATTATGTAAGCCCGATTGGACTATGTAGAAGTCCGGTTTCTGTATCTGCCACTAATGCCTTTGAAGGTTTGAAAAGTGCCCTCACAAATGAGACCGTTTCTGAACAATTATTTTGCAATTGTTGCATGAAGAAAATATTCAAAATATGGGCATATAGCCCGTCAAGAGGGCTATTATATATACGTTTATAGGAACAAATATTCTTCCTGCTGTAACTATAGAAACTTATTGCGATTCCTATTTTTTGTATTTCGTTTTAATTTGATTACTTCTTATGAGAATAACATAATTACACTTCAAGCGCATTTACATCTTCTCTTTATTGTACATAGTATGCGTATATAACTAAATTGCGATAAGTACAAGTTCCTGGATAATATCTTTATCGGAAATTTAAATAGAAATATTGGATACGCACATTTCAATATAGTATTCGTTTGACCTCTACAGTGCACACACGTGCTCCGCCGCTTTCTGCATTGATAAGGCTAGATGTAAGCACGCATACGAGACATCATATCAAATTGTATAAACATTGGCAATACGCTGTTGATGGCATTGCAGACTTGCAAAAACAAATCGATGAACTCCGCAAGATTGCTAAAAATGACAACGAATATCAATGCGAACTAACTAATGATTCCAGCACTGAATATTCGCGGTGGAGAACTACCAGAGAATTAAAAACATCTATCATGCAGACACCTCCGATCAAGGATGAGAATGAAAGCTGGACCAGAAACAACGAACAGAGAGCATCAAAATTTACAGATCATCTGGAAAAGATATTTCAACCGAATCCAATAGATGATACCAAGATACTTCCAAATATCGTCGAACGAGACAACAATGTAACACCATTTGTCACTCCCAACTGTCCAAAGGTCCAAAAAGAAATCAAAACCAACACTAATCCAAGAAAAGCTCCTGACTTTGACCTCATCACTGGTCAAATCCTAAGAGAACTTACGAGAAAAGCATGAGTGAAAATAACCAACCTAATCAATGCTTCATCCAGACAACAATACAATATGTACCACAACTATGGAAAGTGGCTGAATCATGATACCAAAACCTGGTAACCCATCCCATGAAACAACATCATATCGACCAATATCATTGCCAGTGACATCTAAATTATTTGAAAGACCTCTACTGAAGAGATTGAAACCAATCATTGAAGAAAAACATCTGATCCCAAAACATCAATTTGGTTTTTGGTAACAACTTTCTACAATTGATCAGGTCCACAGAATTACAGATGTCATTGAGAAGTCGTTAGAAGAAAAATAGTATGTTCAACAATATTTTTGGACTTTGCACAAGCTTTTCACAAAGTTTTTGCATGAAGAATTGACCCATAAACTCAAAACACGTTTTCCACCTCAATATTAAAAAGCCCTATATATCCAAGCGCTACTTTAGAATCAAGCAAAAAGATACCTTTTCTGACCTGAAAGTTCCAAGCGGGTATGCCGCGTGGTAGTGTATTGGCACCAGTCCTTTATCTCCTGTACGCTAGCGACTTGTCTATAATTAACGAAAGTGTTGTTGTTACATTCGCAGATGACACTGCGATCTTAACTATTGGCGACAACAATATTGAATCAACCGGAAAGTTACACACTGCTATTGCCAGATTACAAAGATAGAGAGCACAATAGCGAATCAAATTGAATGAAACCAAATCAGTACACATCGATTTAACCAACAAACAAATTAAGCACAAACCAGTATACATCCAGAACCAAATAGTCGCATATGGAAATACGGCTAAATATCTTCGCATGACACTTGATGATAAGCTCAGGTGGATTATCGTAGGATAAGTACTTTGTAATTTTAAATCTGTAGCAAATTAAGTTAAAACAAATAGCTCATTAATGTTAATACGCTAGATATATAATAATCCATTCCGTGATTTAAAAAATATTTATATTTCAATCTATCTACATTCTAGATTGAAGACGGGCGGCCATTAACAAGTAAAGGCTATTCAAGTTTGTCCATTCAAGAATGTCTAGATAGCCCTCTTGTAATTCCATATACCTACATATACACAAGTTCCATGAAAATTGCAAAACGGGGGAGGGATGGGGGCGAGGGAGGGCGAAGGGTATTTTAATATGCAATTAGCATAACCGACTGATATACGATATGTTTCGAGAACCCTGTTGAAGCTCATAGATACGTATGACTAAATAGTTATTTAGCCAGTTTTTATTACTTCAAAAGCTTTTAGAGCAGTAACAGAAACAGACTTTCTACATGGTCTAGTTCCATATAACTGCCAAGTTTCATCGCTGCCCTATATGCTCATATTTTTAATATTTTCTTCTTGCAACAATTGCAAGTAATTCAAACGTTCCTATTCTTGAGGGCGCTTTTAATGACAGAAACAGAAAGCGGCCTTTTGCATAGTCAGCCCCACATAATTACCAAGTTTCATCGAAATTGGTGTTTTCGCAAATCGGTAGGGATGGAAGGAGGTACTATTTTTAAGAATAAGTATTACCCAAGATTCGCAAAAACCGGTTCCATCTTTGGGAAAGCTTTTCACCCCTTAAAAGGCGCTACTGGCAGCAACAGAAACCGGCCTTTTACATAGTTCAACCAGTCCTACATAATTACCAAGTTTAATCGAAATCGGTGGCGTGGGAGAGGGTAATATTTTTAAGAATAAGACTTACCGATTCCAACATGTTTCAATAGCCCTCTTGAAAAGCTATATACTTGAATATTTTTATCTTGAAACAATTCCAGAGTAATTGGAAAGAACGAAAAGCAGGCCTATTTTTAGAAACGCTTGTCACCCCTTCACAGACTTCAATGGCAGAAACCAAAACCGGCACCTCTTACATGGTTCTACTAGCTCTACATAATTACCAAGTTTCATTGAAATCGACTTGTGCAGGTTAGGAACCTTTTCTTGTGAGTTGATACAAATATTTTATAAAAAGGCACAATTCAACGCATGCAATACGGAACCAAAAATAAAACTACTTCATTTAGTATGAACTTTAATAATTTCTATTAAATATTTTGCTTTGAAATTTCTATTTTATCAATTTCTATATCCCAAATTTCTGTATTCCATAGCTTTCTGCAGACACTTTTAAATTGCACATCAAAACGATATTTATATAAGTAGAACAAATTCTTTCTCTTAATAGTGGAATAACGTTTAAAATTAGATTGGATTTATAATTTGATAACATGCTTTTCAGAACCTCTTTGTTTATAACACTCAGTAAGTGTAAGGTGAATTGAGTGGCTGAATAACTACCAGTGGCAGCTGCCTACTGTAAGAAAAGAGCTCTGCTTCCAAACCAAATAGCTTGCCTCGAAAACAGCAATAAAACGGTCCGAAGTCAACAGCGTTTGAAGAGAAATAGAAGTGCAATAGACGCAACCTGTATGCCCCGACAAATAACTGAGAAAGCCATCGAATTCTACCATTCAGCGTATGTGTGCTTTGTCGATTCCATCAAAGCGTTTAACAGAGTTAAGAGCAAAAAATATATAAGAAAAACACTGGAAGAAGAAAGTATGGAACACCAGATCATAAGAAGATAAGCGAAATAAACACCGGGAACGCCACAAGACCCGTTACCAACGAAGTACTGACGAAACTCGTTGAGATCAGAGAAGATTTTTCTCTCTCTTATTCAATATTGGTACGATGAAGAAATGAATAAAAAACGATAGACTAAGTGATGAGATTTCAACATACTTACACATATAATACTTGCGTATATTAACGAAACCAGAGCCAAAACAAGGAAGAGAAACTAAATCTGCGGGGTGGTAGAAATAAAAATACTGTGGTACATCCAGGATCTACCACTGCGCGAGAAAAGAAGGAATGTAGACTCTCGTATGTCAATATAGTATCGCGAACGTGGTAAAATGAACAAAACAACTAAGAAGATTGAATGAATAGATATAGAATATATGAACGAAGGGAGATTGATCAACGATCAGCATTTGCAGAAGGAAAGAACTAAAACGAGGATGCTCCTCTTCCCTTCCCCACCCGGTAACCTCTAAGGATTGATACGATGCTGGGTCACTTACTGAATATTATGCATTTATAATAACAATAATAATTTATTTGGCAAAATGCTATTACAAACGTATAAATATAGGAAATTACAATTACTCTTATAAATACAGTATTTACTTAAACATTATTAATATCTACTCATAATGTAGTGTCAATTATTTCTCGAAAAGTCCAACAACTGCTGCAATATTTGGTTTCATTCAGCATGTCATTATAACTTACTCTATACACAATATACACATTTTATTTTAATTCTCAGGTAGAAAATTTAATAAAAAAGAAAAATGTAGTATATTGTGAGGGCAATTTAAATTATTTTGACAATTAACAAAGCATAAACAGCCGTTATTTTTGTGACTTCTATTTTATTAAAGCAAACTCTAAATACATTTATGTGGAAATTTCAGAATATAATAGAATATTTAACAACGGGATTAATTTACTGTTAGGTTTCATCAATTTGGGCCAGAGGGAATTACGTTGTAGCTTTCCTTAAATACTCTTGTCATGGTTATATCCCCATAAAATCATTTTTGTAATTATTAGGCGCGTCCAGTTATATTAATTAGCCCAACTAATTCCTTTATTTAGCTCTGACATTTAGCAGAAGGAATGTGCGTTTAATTAATCCTGTACAAATAAGAAATCGTGTGTCATTCGACCTATTTTCTCTGTAATATTTACAATACGAAAATTCTATCAAATTTGTCATTATACATTTGTTTGGGAAAACGGAATTCTCAACAGTATTAGATAATTGCGTGTTATTAATGTTCTCTGAAGGAACTCTACATACATATACATATATATATGTCAAAGGATACAGGCGGATAAACATAGGCGATCTCTTCTAGACAATAACTTCCGGAAGTAAGTATCTACATATGCATATCGTGATTTAGGTAAGATGATAAGTAAATGATACATATAATTTTTTCAACCAAAATTGGATAGTTATGGTGATGAGGAAGAAACTACGAGAATGAGTACCTTTTCCAATTGTTTGTGTTTATAAACTTATAACTTTGTCTCGAATTTGGAAGGAGGGATTTAACCCTTTGACGACGAATGGGACACATATGTGCCATTTGTTTTTTTCGTCATTACGGCCACATTTTTCAATGGATTTCAACCAAATTGCTACTCTTCGAGAAAAAACAAATTAGCTCTTTCAAATTTGTATTAAAATTAACGTTTTGGATCTTCAGTTGTACTTAAGGGAGTCTTAAAGTCGGAAATTCGTATTATTTTTTATCAGTTTTAGTTTTCTAATATTTCGGGTTGTAATTGATACTGCTGGATAAACTTTTAGCATTAAATGTACCAATCCCTTATGTAAACTTATTGACAGACGAATTTCGAATCGGTTTTATGCTTTTCTTACAAGTACTGAAAATAAGATGGGACATATGTGTCCCATTCTTCATCAAGAGTTTCTCTTTACTTGCATGTGAAATACACGTGTTTTCGTGGCTCTGTGAGTTTATGGTTAGTTAGTTGGTTTGTTAAGAACTTGTGTTTCACACCATTTTGAACTTTGCGTTATTTTCTACTAGTATTAAGTAAAATTCAAAATTCTTAATAACGTTCCTGCTTTAAGCAATTTTACTTGAATTCGGTACACGTATTTATTTCTTGCACTTGCATTTTTGTTTTATTTCTTTTTCAATATAGTATCTGGCGTACAACATTTTCGATCTCCTTTTTCCATCTGTTTCTGTTGCTGATCCTCTCCGTTGCCCATTCTTTCCTGTGTAAGTTTGTTTTGAAGTCCCTGAGACGGGCAGCTCTAGGGTGAAGTGTGTGTTCCCGTTAGATCCTTATAGTTTCTTTGCAATACTTGCTGTAAAATGAATAAAAAATGTACCTGCTGCGGCTCTAACGCCGAGCCACATTTTATTGTTAATTGTGCAATTTGTGACCACTGTTATAAAATTGATTGCGTAGATATTTCAAAAGCTGAAGCGCCGAAAATTCACAACAAAACTGGTCTTGCTTGGTCGTGTTCTGACTGCGCACGTATGGATAATGACCTTAATAGCTTGAAAGCTGTAATCGTCAGTTTGCAAAATCAAATCAAGCCGTTTGAATCTAAAATATCTTCCGGTCTTGGTTCTGAGTTAGATGTTCTCTACAATAATGAAAAGATTATTACTG
This sequence comes from Chrysina gloriosa, assembly GCA_038088585.1. Taxonomy (NCBI): domain Eukaryota; kingdom Metazoa; phylum Arthropoda; class Insecta; order Coleoptera; family Scarabaeidae; genus Chrysina; species Chrysina gloriosa. The sequence goes on from CM076089.1 coordinate 42,098,816, forward strand.
AATTATCCGAACGGCAACGTCGTAGTACTAATTTAATTATTTACGGTCTTATCGAAACAAAGCGTGGTTCTAAGCGAGATCAGGAAATAGATGATAAACTGTCAATTAATAAAATATTGAATCACTTAAGTATACCTATTGATGATGTTGCACCAATTCGCTTAGGTAAGTTCGATATTACCAAGCCGATTATGAAACGTCCTATTAAAGTTCGTCTGCCATCTGCCGATTCTGTGTCAACAGCTTTCCGCAATTGTAAAAAGCTTAAAAACTTCGAAAAATATCGCAATATTTCAGTGTCTAGTGACAAAACACTGATGCAGCGTAAATTATACTAGTTAAGTCGGAGTGTGAACGACGTTTAGAGAGTGGAGAGACAGATTTGGTGGTGAAATATAAAAACGGTATACCAGTTGTTACTTCTAGCAACTTGACACAGGGAAACTAGTTGGCCCCAACAGTAACATTGACACGCAATTAGGTATATATTATCAAAATGTACGGGGGATTAGGACTAAACTTAATTTAATATATGAATATTGTTTTGTTTCTGATTTCAATATCATAATTTTCAGTGAGACTTGGTTATCTGCTGATGTTGAGAATAGTGAATTCATACCTCGATCTTATACTGTTTTTCGTAACGATAGAAATTGTGAGGGTGCTGGGTTCAGTGGGGGAGGCGGTGTTCTTATTGCGGTTGATGCAACTATATCGTGTGAAATCGTTGACCATGCTTTCTCTGACGACTTTAGTCCTCTGATTGATGTTATTATCACTAAGTGCACTTGCAGGAATTTCCGCTTTATGGTTGTAGCAGTGTATGTACCACCATATTTGTCGGCAGACGACATTACCCTCTTCCTTGAGGCTCTTGAGCTGGTAATTTCACATGTTCCACTGCTGTTGGTCGGCGATTTCAATATAAGAAGTTACTTTCCTCCAAACGTTACCGATCCCAAATATATATCTATAAACAATTTTGCTTTATCCATGGCTCTTAACCAATTTAATAACATTCTCAATATTAACTCACGCCTTCTTGACCTCGTGTTTTGCAACATTGATTCTCACATGTTAGTGAATCACTGTACTGGTCCTATTGTTCCTGAGGACTCATACCATCCAGTGTTGCATATTTTCTTAAGCGTACCATGTGCATCTTCAATGAAATGTTTTCCGACGAATACCAATCTTCGCTTCAACTTTTCTCGTGCTAATTTGAATACTCTCTACAGTGACATGTTAGTCAGTATAGGCCTACTTCTTATCCTCCTTGGTTCAGCAAGCCTCTAATTAATAAACTTAAAATGAAGAGTTACTATTACCGAAAGTGGGTAACTACTGGCAGCCCTAGGTTTTATGATGATTTTGCGCGATTACGTAAGCTTACTAAACAAGAAATAAGCATCTCTCACGCAGCCAACCTCAATAAAATTCAAACTAACCTGGGGTCTGACCCTAAAGCATTTTGGCAATATATCAATACAAAAAGAGTCAGTCACGCATTCCGGGGCAGTTATTTCATGGTGATATAAAGTTTAACGAACCACAAACTATAGTTGATGCATTTGCCGATGCATTTGCTAAAAATTTCATACCTAGCAACGAGATCCGTATTTCTGATACTTGCTCCTCTAACGATTCTTTTCGTATACAAACTGTTACTGTGACAGAGGTCGTTAACAGCATCGTTAAGCTTAAAAGTGGTTCTATGGCCGGCGAGGATCAAATTCCTTGATTCTTCCTAAAAGATTGTCGTGTGGTTTTCGCTATCCCACTATGCGCTATCTATAACTTATGTATAAAATCCGGTGTCTTTCCAATGGTTTGGAAGATTGCTAGAATTACGCCAGTTTTCAAAAAAGGCAAACCAGAGGTGATCACCAACTATCGACCTATTTCTGTACTGAGTAATTTTTCAAAGGTTTTTGAACAAATTTTATATGATTCCATTTACAGTAGTATCAAAATCAATTTATCTTGGCATCAACATGGTTATATGAAGGGTAGGTCAACGGTTACTAATCTAGCTTGCGTAACACAAACGATTTGCGAGACTATTGATCAGCGCTCACAGTTGGACGTCATCTATACCGACTTCACGAGAGCCTTTGATTCTATTGACTTTTCCTTATTGATTCAGAAGTTCAGTGCTATCGGCTTTTCCGCTTCATTGCTGCAATTAATGGCATCTTACCTTACTGGTAGAATCAACTATGTAACTTACAACGGCTTCTCCTCAAAGCAATATTTAATAACATCTGGCGTCCCGCAGGGCTCCAATTTAGGGCCGCTGCTGTTTTTGGTATTTATGGATGACCTCTTGCAAACATTGACGGGCCGTTATGTAGCGTTTGCAGATGATTTAAAAATATTTCATAAAATTGAATCCCTTCATGATGCCAGGCTTCTACAAAAGAATCTAGCAATTATTAGCGGTTGGTGTATCCACAATAAACTTCACCTTAATGTTAATAAATGCTGCGTCGTCAGGTATACCCGAAAGGTATCGAAGATTATCTTTGACTACAGTCTCCATTGCCAACTCCTGTCCTCATCGGATACTGTAAGGGATCTTGGAGTATTGTTTGATGATAAACTTTGTTTCGGTCAACAAGTTACATCAGTGTGTAATAGTGCGTACAAACTTCTTGGTTTCATTCTTCGTAACACACGAACATTTACTGATTGCGCTGCTATTAAAACTCTTTATTATGGATTAGTTCGGAGTAAATTAGAATATGCAGCGATCATATGGTATCCACACTATGCATCACACCAACTTCGACTTGAGCGAGTGCAGCGACGTTTCTTAAAATTTTTAACATTTAAGGAGACTGGTAACTATCCGAGGAGGAACTACGATCATGCACAATAGCTTCTGTCACACAAATTGTCATCACTCCATATGCGCTATCAACGCACTAGTGCAGTGTTTCTTTACAGACTCATTAACAACAGGATTGACTGTCCTGAGTTGCTTTCTTGTGTACCTTTTCATGTGCCTGCCAAAAAATCGCGAAATATATGTTCATTTTACTTGAATCCTATAAGGACAAACGTTATGTACCTAGCGCCAATAACACGTCTGTGTCGTTGTGGTGATATGTTATATAAAGACATTTTTGTGGTGAGTTAGTTTAATATTACATATACATATATAAGGTAGCACATATATGAACCTATGTATATTTATAGAAATACCTTAATATGAAGACGTGTGTATCTCTTCGATCAAGTGTTGCGTATTGTTCTTTGCTTAGTGTATTTAGCTTGATTGTATGTGTCCGTTGTGGTTTTGTACTGTTGGGCACGAAATAAAATATTATTATTATTATTATTATTATTATTATCAAAGTTGAAAATAAGGGAGGTTTTATTTCGTATTCTATTTAATATTTTATTATTAAAAAACAAAGTAAATACAACAATTCAATGAAAAACTCTCAGTTTTATAAAACCGACACAATATACTCATTTTCAAAAACAATTTATATATGGTATGTATTTGGCTAACAATAACAATATGAAAATTGTATGTTTCAAAGCGCAACTTAAAACACGACGTTAAGCACAAATTGTGAGATGCAAACAGTTGAATAGTTGATTAGAAACTAAAAGTTGTAATAATTTTCGTGTACTTTGCAATGTAAATAAAGCAACACGTACTATTATGCAAACTAAAAGCAAACTATTGGACAAACGACCAGCAAGCGATAGAATCTTTTTTGTTGTTTTCACAATGTAATCAAAGCAATAAGTTTTGCAAGTATTTTCATGTTTACTTTTTCGTAACGACAAAATTCTTTCAAAAATGTTCAATGCACTTACTCACAAATCATTATGCATTTGGCGACGAATGGGACACATATGTCCCATGATTTTTCTCGTAGAAGGAGTAAAAATGTTGAAATTTTGACGACACTTTAGTCTTGAAATATAGTGCCTCCGAGTAAGAATCCGCAAAAATTTTAAAAATTTCCAGCAGAAAATTCTTCGTCGTCAAAGGGTTAATATCTCCCACGCAAAACCCGTTTTAAACAATGGAAATCTAAGTGATGAAGCACAATCTGTCAGTTTGACATAATCATGAACATGATGAATAAAATTATGTTCATAAATTATTTTGATAGTCCGAGCCATATTTTTAGATATATCCATACCAAACAGTGTTAGACCTGTATTCCCAAATTTTATTTTTATAATGGGTCTTGATTCTCCTGAGAGTATAGTTAATGCTGTTCCTAATAAATTTTCTTTTATGTACATACATACTGTTCTACAACTAATTTTACTTTAAATGATGAATACTCAAATCATTTACCTTTCACTTTATTGCCTGTTCTGGAGGAAGAAGTAATACGTGTACTGGCAAAATTTCCTCAAAAATACTGGTGACGATTCTATTCCCCAGTTTTTTATTGCACGATGCGAGATTTGCTTTGGCAAAACCTCTAGCCTTGATTATCAATATGGCTATTTGTGCCGGTACTTTTCTCACAGTTTGGAAGAGAGCTAGATTAAGTCCTGTCTTTAAACGTGATGATGTTTCATGTGTGGACAATTATAGACCAATAGCAATCTTGTCAAATTTTGCTAAAGTTTTTGAAAGCAGTATTTATACTTGTTTGTATACCAATACAATATCCTACATCTCACCCTACCAACATGGCTTTATTCGTGGGAGGTCCACCATTATCAACCTCGTAACAATTTGTCAGTTTCTTAGTGAATAGCTTGATACTCGTGGACAGGTGATTGCTATATACACGGATCTCAGTAGTTCTTTTAATATACTTGACCATCGAATTTTACTTAACAAGTTATCTGCTTTTGGAATGAGTCCTTCCTTGCTGCGTCTTCTGATATCCTATTTAAACAACAGGTCCCACTATGTCTTTTACAACGTCTACAAGTCTTTTGAATTTCATCCGTTTTCTGGTGTTCCACAGGGGTCTTATTTGGGGCCTGTATTATTTGTCCTTTTCATTAATGACTTGTTAATGTTTTTATCTGTTCCGGTTCTGCCTATGCGGACGACATCAACATCTGCCATTCTGTTAAGACATGGGACGATGTGATCCTTTTACAGCAAAATTAAATATTATTGTTCCTTGGTGTTCAGTGAATAAACTGAATTTAAATACATATAAAAAAGTGCTGTTCTGTTTCCTACACTAAGAAGGTTAACTCCATGGAGTCAACCTACTCCGTCCTACATTCTGTCCTTCCTAAAGTTCATAGTGTATGGACCTAGGTGTTTTATTTGACTCCCGCCTTAGTTTTGCACCTCACATTAACCGTATCTATGTTTCTGCATCTAGGACATTGGGTTTTGTGCTACGAACCTGTAAATTTTTCAGTAGTACCTTGTTGCTTAGGACCTTGTTCTTTAGCTTTGTCGTGGGCAATTTGGAATATGCTTCACCAGTTTGGTCTCCCTATTTTCTTTATCTCCAACTATCTATTGAAAAGGAGCAACGATGCTTTTTAAAATACTTATCTTTTAAAATGGATGGCATCTACTCTAGCGCGGTATTGACTATGGTGTACTGGTGAGAAGACATTATGTGGAGTCCTTAGCAAGTCGTGGTGAAGCCCAGGAAGCCTCGATTCTTGTGGAAGATTGTGCATAGTGTCATTGATTCCTCGGATATTCGTTCCTCTATTAATTTCCTTGTTCCCCGGATATCCGCTCGTTCCTCTCCTACTTTTACTTCACCCTTTTCTAAGACCAACTTGCTACTAAAGATAAAGCTGCCTGCCCTATATGGTAAGAAAAGAGAAAGAGAGGGTGAGGTTATGTCATGTTTTATGTTATGTGATGTATTTTATGTTTGATTTCAAATACGCTCCCCAACAAAACAACTTTATTTTAAATCTTTACTGCTATATAAAGTTTTACCTAAAATCTAGAGCAGACAATACTAAATTAATAATAAAAGTGTGGTACCATTGCAAGGATATCCATCAACTCCAACTATTAAAAACATATTTTCGTAATTATCACAAAAGTTTGTCCAATCCTCGTGGTTATTTTCATTTATAACAACATTTATATTGCGCATATTGTTTACACATTGTTTCAGTCATGACTGTTTTGCCGCTAAACTCAGACATATCTCCACCCTTGGAAGGGTTTGGGTTTGATTGTTGACAAAATGAAAAATTTTCTTAAATGATTGCTTGATAACTCCTGTTGCAGAGTGCTACTTCGCCGATGGCGTCTTTCCCTGGATATAATTCGAGTATTCGTCCCAACTCCCGTTCCCAATTTTAGCGAATCTTGCGCTCCTTCGATTTGCTTTCAGTGTGAAGCTCTGAAATAACTTCTTTGTATCATCGTGTCTAGAAATTCTGGTGAATGTTCTGAAGAAACTGGATTAACGTTTATCGATTTTCTACCACATGAATCACATTAACCATAGGTAACGATACCAAACGTTCTCCAACAAATACGTGCCCTGACGTTAATAGACTTAAATCTGTAGTTTCTGAGGAAAGTGAAAACAAGGTGCGGCAATTTAATGTACCTTCAATTAGGCGGAAGAAGACTGAGAAACAATTGTTCAAATGTAAATTTGTGGCTACCGACTACTAGCCTAAAATGATATTTGGCGGAACGAATTCCAGCTTCCCATAATCGCCTCATGTGCGCCGAATATGCGGGAATACGGGCTGACGTAAATTCTTTAATACAAGTTTTGGATTTTACCAAAAGTTCAACCATCCGTCTTATTTAACAATCACCTCCAATACATTTATAAACAAATTCTGTACACATCACTAACAATATGTAACCCTATAGACCTGTAATAACAACAGAATATGTAAATCAGTTGTTTAGAAATCAATAATTCAGAAGGAACATAGGATATGATTCATCTGTAAAATCTTCCAAATTGGCTTACAGATTCTTGCAGATGTGTGCGGAATTACATTGTAAATGCAGTACCACTATCCGCATGAATATTGTTTACTACGTCTGCAATGAAACGTCTTAAACAAAGTGTAAATTCATTCGGCATATCTAAAGAGACTCGGATATGGACACATTGTGTTTCAGAATATCAATTTAGGTAATTTTCACATAATTGGGTTACTAAATATATACTTACACTTGAAATATGTAATATATTTCTGAACAGATTTTGCTCAGGTTCTGCAATCGATTGACCAGAAATAGAAAGAATAATTGGATGCTCCTTGTTGTAACTGAAACCTGAATTATCTAATTAGCCGCCTACTTTAGTCAACCATCTGAGTCAAAAATAAAATCGGTTGAGAAGAATCAAGTTGTTAGTCTTTTCAATAGTTATATGTAAATATTTGTGCTCTAATCTCTTTAGTCGGTTTAAAATAGAAAATCTCTAAACAAAGTTTTGACGTTTGTCAACTGCTTTCTGGATCTGAATTACGCAGCCAAAGAGCTCCATTCCACAGTGAATGTTCTAATATATGTGATGGATACTTACCGCGTAATGCAAGATCGACAAGATTTGCATTAGAATTAATATGACATCATTCATAGGTAATTATTTGTGATATCTTGGATTTTCGCAATTATATGACTTACAAAAGGTTTTAATTCGTTTGGAGCCATTCAAGTACTATTGAAGAATATTGAAGAATCTGTCCAGAACTCGCATGTGCCAAATTTTATCTCAGAAATATCTTTATTTTTTTCGAATAATCGAAAAAGTAATATGATACCGCAAAGTTTTTGCGCATAATGAACTGGTTAATAATTCACCGTATGCTACATATAACTTGCACGTGTAATTTTCAGTTTGATTATATTAAAAAAGTAATTGTGCAGTTTTGACTTTTGCATATTAGGTTTGATAGGTTCATCATCTCAAATAATCTTCAGAGTTCACAATCTTTCTAAACAAGCTTCAACCAGTTCTCGGCATAGACCCAATAATCCTAACGGATTGAACGTTTTTGCCGTGGTTGATCAAATGAATTGCTATATAACATACTGCCTTCTGTAACTTAACTTATCGCCAGTATTCCATGAACCTATTGTATTGTATTGTATTGTAATGAGGTGGGGTCTGGCCCAAAATGGCCCTTTGCACTGCGACCACGTTGATCTATTGTGCTTCCTCTTGTTTGTTTTACTTATTTATTTAATACGCTGAAAAACAGGATCAGCTCCTTCAATGGGAGTGTAAATAGGTCCTTCTCACTCAGCGTATATGCATGTAGTAGTCTATATCTCCTGTGGCCTAGTGCCCCACAGGTAGTGATCAAGTGTTCCATTGACTCCTCTTCTTCACCGCAGAATCTGCAAGTGTCCGTGATGGATAAGCCCATTTTGTGAAGGTGCTTGTTACAGGTATAGTGGCCTGTGAGTGCCCCTGTCAGTGTTTTTAAGCTTCCCCTGTCCAGTTTTAGGGCGAGGTCCGCCCTCCTAGCGTCGAAGCTCAGAAACTTTTTGGAGTGTTCCAGCCCGCTGGTCTCATTCCAGTGTTTCATTGTAATGGACGCTGTCCATTTCTTTATCTCCCTTTAAGGAGACCTTTGTTAAACCCAAAAGGTGGGGTAGGTCCAGTAAAGCTTCTCTCAGTCCCTTTTTTGCGCAGATGTCTGCCATCTCATTTCCCCGTGCCCCTCATGTCCTGGCATCCAGACCAGGGTGATCTGGTTCTGAGTGGCCAGGCCATTAAGCATGTTGCGGCATTCCAATAATAATTTGGACGTGATTGTACAACTGCTCAGGGCCTTAAGGACTGATTGACTATCCGAGAATATTTTGATTCGTATTCCCCTGCGTCCCCTTTCGGATAGGATTCCTACAGTTTCCAAGATTGCGTATAGTTCCGCTTGGAAGATTGAGGTGTCCTTGCTCAAAGTTATTGATCTGTGTGTTCTAGGCCCCACTATTCCTGTACCCACTCCGTGGAGCGTTTTGGACCCATCTGTGTACCACTTTTTGCGATCCATCCCGTAACCATCTCGGGTTTGCGCACCACTCATCCCTTGTCGGGAAAACGACCCCGTACTTCCTATCGAAGCAAAGCACGGGATCCATGTGGTCGCTTGCTAGAGACATACAAAGTATGTCTTCGATTTCCTTCAGGATAGTGATATGACCGGTAACGTTCCCTGCCTTAAGTTTTTCTTTTCTATAGATGGAGATTGCTTGCGTAGCTGCCTTCTCTTGCACGGCCACATTTAGCGGTGTCAGGTTCAGAAGAACTTCCATGCCCGTCGTTGGGGTTGATTTCATAGCCCCTGTGATGCATAGGCACGCAAGTCTCTGCACCCTGCGTAGCCTCGATATGGCTGTTTTCTGTTTGGTTTTACCCCACCATACCAGAGCACCGTACAGTATTGTGGGTTTAACCATTTGGGTATATATCCAGTAGGTCATTTTCGGGGTCAGACCCCAGGATCTACCTAGTAGTTGTTTAGCAGTCCAAAGGTTTTTTGTGGCCTTATTTACTACTGACTCGAGGTGCAGTTCCCAGGTAAGTTTTTATCCAGGATAATTCCCAGATATTTCACCTTATCACTGGGGACGACCTCGATGCCGTTTACTTTTAAGGTGGGGATATCTATCCCTCTTTTCCTAGTGAATGGTACGATGGTTGTCTTCTCTGCCCTCCAGCCCCCTCCAGCCTGCACCATTCCCATGTTGTGTTCAGGGCATTTTACATCCGTTCGGCAATCGTCCCTATATGGTTACCTCTAATTATTACACAGATGTCATCCGCATAGCCAATGGTTCTGTGTCCCTTCCGGTTAAGGACGCTAATCAGGTCATCAGCTAAAACCGACCATAGAAGGGGAGATAGTACCCCACCCTGTGGGCATCCCTTAACCGCAGTGACACTCATGTCCGTAGATCCGAGTGAGGCTCTAATCAGCCTTTGGTTCAGCATGCAGCTGACCCATTTTACTATCGCTGCATCAGCTCCTCTATTAGAGAGCGCAGTTTCCATTGCAAGGAAGTTCGCATTATCGAAGGCGCCCTCAATGTCCATAAATGCACATAGGGCTATCTCCTTGGAGTTCAAGGCCTTTTCGATATCTAGAACCAATTTATGTAATGCCGTAGTAGTTGATTTGCCTTTCTGATAGGCAAATTGAAGTCCATGCAATGGACTCAGAGAGAGTACCTCCACCCTAAGGTATTGGTCTAGTAACTTTTCAATTGTCTTCAACATAAAAGAGGATAGACTAATTGGTCTGTAGGACTTGGGAGATTCCGGGGTTTGTTCCCTCCCTTGGGTATGAAAATAACTCTTACTTCTCTCCAAATCCTTGGGACATATGCCAGTGCTAAACTTGATCGGAAAATGTCGACCATCACCCGAAAGAGGGTAGCATTTCCCCTTGATAGTAATGCCAATCTGGACAGGAGAGCCGGGACATCAATTTCACTGTTGATAAGCTTTACAACGAGTAGGGCACTATATTAGTAAAGCAGCGTATTCTATATTACGTTCTGGTAGGTGCTATTTAGTTACATTATTGGTTTTCGTAAACGTTATGGATATGGTACCAAACTACGGAGGCATATTCGACCAGTAAGACCAGTGAGCACTGGTTACATAAGAAACAAAAATGTGGTTTAAGAGCAGTGAAACTGCTGAAATCTCTTGAGCTTCTCGTGATGAATCCCAGCGATTTATAAGATGAGTTGATTATGGTCTGCACATCATCCTCAAAGGTCAACTTAAAATCGAAGGTTACACGCACACCTTTCATAGATTCTTCCTCAAACAAAATTATTAATGGTGCACTATAACCACGTGTAGTTTAACCGTTTGGTAAATGACACACAACAGCATTTGGATAGGTTGAGAACAAGTTTATTTGTAGAATATCATGTAACAATTCTACACAGCTTTCTCTGCTGACAGCGAACGTTCTCCCCAGTAGCAACAGTAACGCAGAGTAATCTAAGGCAGTTATAAGATTATTGAATAGATTACCAATAGCAATGACCTCAGCCTGGGTCTTTGCGAAATTGCAAAAGTAGATATATAATAATTAGATCTATTCCCGTCGTTTAAAGCACGTAATTCAATTGGATAAGTCGGATAAGTACGATCTCAGGAGTCGAATTAAGAGGTCATGAAAGCCGAAGGAGAATAATTTGTGTAGTAAAATATAGTGGTCGATGGTGTGAAATGCTACGTATATTTAGCATACAACTCACCTCCGCGGTCCAAAGTCTGTGCAATTTCTTTGGTAATCACACACAACGTTGGAGAATTAAAACCGCCGCGCTTAAAAGACAACACCTGGTGAATGACTAGTTGTCTCCCTTCTTGAAGACCGGATATATTCGAGCAATCTTCCAACAACCGACAAATTTTGTTCTCAAAGTGTTAAATATTATGCTTAATGGTTCGGCAAAAACCAGTGCGCAATTCTCAGCAAGCAACAAGGTATGCCATCGTTTCTGGCTGTTGACTTATTCCTCCACTTCCTCAAACAGCCCAGGACATCATCATCAGGTGTTATATCTCCAAGATATATTGCTTGATTGTTTGAGAATTGGATCAGCAAATCATCACAATACTTAGAGAATATTGCATCGGAATTGTGAATCTTCTCAAAAATCCGAGACGAGTCCTCCTTTGCACTAACAAAATTCCACAACCAATGTGGTTGTCGATCCTGATTGCGTTGAATATCCCAAGTAGAGGGGTATATGCCTGAGTAACATCGACTTTGACGATTTTACGTAATCTTTGGAACTAAGATTTAAAGTATTCATTCTTTGTTGATTTCCATTTGCTGAATTAGTACTACTTCATGTTCAAGTGCTTGATGATTACTTGGTGAACTAATGTGGAAAGATCTTTGTACCTTCTACAATGCAGTATTCCAGTAAGGAACGCAAACATTGAAGGTTGAGTATAATTTTTTACAAGACTAATTAACTAATTAACAGCATCATGTTCAAAGGGATTTTTCTTCCTTAAACCAAAAAACACTGAAAATCTGCTCTTTCGAGTGATGAATTTGGAGTTGAATGGAAATATGTGACTTTGGAGATAGGCTAGATTTGGCTTTTAAGTGTTTTGTACCATGTTTGTGTGTTAATATCTCTACAAGTATGCGAGCCTTTGTTCTAATATTGCAGTAATATGTTGTCTTGCCGGTGGGTGGTGTACTGGTAAAAGCAGAACCTACCAACTGTTTTTGTTTTTGAGTTGTACAGTGTCAAAATTTGGCTTGTGCATTACGCGACGTAATTTTGAAGCCACTTTGAGCTCAAATTGCGATCTATATATTGTTTTGTGGATGTTGATACTAAATTTTTCATGTTCACAGGCACAAGTTGAGCTAGTTGAAGTTCAGCATCACAGTTACCATAGTTCTGCAATGGCCACATGTCAAACTTTGCAAAATCTTGTGCTAAGGCGTCTTAATGTTTTGCAACGGTCTCTGTAAGTTTATGCAGTTTAAAGGAAGATTATTTTGCAATTAGTTTAAAATTGAATAAAGCTTTAATGTGATTATTTACCAATACCAGTTTATTTGGCGTATATACTTTTTAAAACGATACGTTTTTAGTGGCCAGAACCAGAACAAATGTCTTCGTTAAAGCACCTATCAACCACATGGCCAGGAACGCAAATAGAATTGTGCGGGATCTTTTGTACCTCTGCAATAACCGAGTTTACCTAACCATTTCCACACCCTGTATCCTCTTCACCTAATCAGTTGTTAATTACTGCGTCTTAAGTTTATTACCTTTTATAGTATATTGTATAATTATTGTAAGCACTGCACTATATTATATTGTTAATATTGTCCTCTTAATGGAAATCTCTGTTGGACAATAAAGATATATTATTATTATTATTATTATTATTATTATTATTATTAAAACGTCCCACGCAACATCGTAATTTCCGCGGCAATTCCCAATGTTTTTATCACCTGTGCTGCAGAGGCTGTTAACGAATCGCCCAGATAATAATGTTATTTGCATGTTATTTAAATTTGAATTATTATGAATGAAGGTCTCAAGTAGATCGCTGAATTCAACCACGCAAACGTTCTACAGGATTTGGGAATATCGATCATTTGAAGTCGAATTCCCGAACACATATTCGCATTGTTTGCTTAATTTCTTCTTGATTCGCATCATAATCTCAGCATTTGCAGTAACCCCCTAATATCATTTTCAAATGATAAGAAGCGTTGGCAGATGGAAGAGCACGATAAAGTTTACCTTCAAGAATTCGAGGCGAACTAAATATCTATGATATGTCGTAGCGATTCCTTATGTTGCCCTGCGACCCATTGGAATAGACAAACTTACATTAGTTTCTATGTTACGTTAGAAATTATTACTTTTTACATTTTTCACTAAACAGAGGATCAATATTATTACTTGTAGTAACGTTGTAAAACATTTTGTTTGTAATTTAACGTAAATAAGCACAGAAATGATTTATTACTGTACGTTTACATTTCTTTCTATTCCAATTTCGACATGTAAAAATGTAAGATTAATTATGAACACTATTTTTATTTCCAGACCCTCTCACAAATATGCATAAACACATAAAATTTTTCATCCACTATTAACTAAAGCGTTATTCATCTTTTATGCTTAACGTTCGTCGCTATAAACACGGCGATACACTAATAATGCTTTTTACAGCGTTTACAGATTTTGCAACGAACTAAGCTACGATACATTTTGTAGCAGAAAGTATTTGTTTATACTTTATAAATTTATGTATATTACGTTGAACTAAGTTCACACATTAATATATACTGTTTTCCATATGTTTTAGCCTAAAATAAACTGCCTACAATTTTGATATGAAACATGTTGAAGTGAATATTAAAATAAGTATAACTTGATTAACCATGCTGTAGTTAAAATAATTTCATCAGACATTAATTTTAAATTGATCTATGTCTATTTTTCCCTTAAATTTTAAGAAATAAAACTATTAAAATTGATAAAAGGATGCGAAAGATATTAAATCAAATTCACCTATCAGCAGAGGAGTTCAAAATATGTCGCAAGGTCAACATTTTTCAAAACCTTGTATTCGTTTCATTTCTGAACAATATGTATTACTTTTTCTACATACTCCTCTGTCAACATAAAGCACACCTCTTGTTAGTCACTTACAATGCTCTAATATGTTAAAGAAAATCACGTTTTGATACCCAAAATCTTCATTGTGATGAATGGTTTCCGCCAAAACAATGGTAATGAAGGCGTTAATCATGACGACTTCTATTACTATAGTAGTGTTGTGTTGTGTTACAATAAATAAAGATGTGAGTATGTCGTATGGTGAACCATATTAAGGTTGTGTAAAGGTTGTAAATGAATCGAAACCTCTTTAGACTGCTTTAGATTATTAAACCCGATGGTCTTTGATATCACAAAGTTTCTTAGGATTTCGATCTTTCTTGTAAACACTACCCTTTGCTCGTATAATGAGAAAATTTAAAAATAAAGTCAATCTGACTACATTATTGATGCTTTATTGTGTTCAAATACCCACATTTTCAAGCTAAATCAACGCAATCATCGTGTTCTTTTATTACAGAATCTTATCCATTTAGAGAGGTATAGAAAAGTGTCAACTGATGCTGGCGTTCTGGAAAGAAGAGTGCATATGTCAAGAAAACAAGGTTCTATTAAAAAACTAGGTAGGCAACCTTAATAGGATTTGATAAAGCGTTTTAGTCTAATTTTAATAATGTAGTAGTATATAGTGTTTCCCATTTTAAAAACTTGGGTTTTTTACATGGGTAAATATACTGAGTGACATAGAAATTGCAACGCCAAGAAGGCGTTGGAATTTCTGAATGAAATTTGGTTGGAATATTCACCTATGTTATAGTAATAAATGATCAAAATTTGGGAAGAAAATCTTTATTAGTTAAACACAATTCAATAATTATTGTTAATAATGTGTGGAGCGGTCTCTCTGATTTATACATTAATTTACACGCCGTGGCATTGATTGAATAAGGTGGTTTATTTCGTCCTGGGGTATTGCGTTCCATGCAAGTTGCACCTCATGTCTCAAAGCCTCCAAAGTCAAAGGAGGGCGTTGCAAATTTTGCAACCCTCTACCCATTATGTCCCAAACATGTTCAATGGGTGAAAGATCTGGACATCTTGGAGGCCAGGGCAAAAGATTAATCTGTGCCTGTTCAAAGAAGTTCAAGGAAATCCTCGCTGCATGAGGACGTGCATTATCCTGCTGGAATAATGGATCTTCAAGCTATTGCCTCGAAGAACACCAAGGGAGACCTGCTATCGTAAGTAATCGCACCTCAAACCATAACACCCACGGCGCCGTTTACGTGTCTCTCAACTGTAAATTGAAGATTCCGTCGTTCACCCCGTCGTCTTCTGATTCTCTTACGACCGTCGTGCATGCCCAAAACAAAATCTAGATTCGTCACTAAACACAACACCATGCCATTCAATATTCCAATGAGATCTTTCGTTGCACCATTGTAACCGTCGCTGACAATGTTCCGCAGTCAAAGCAAGCACAAGTTGCGGACGATATGATCTTAACCCAAAACTTCGGATTCGGCGATAAACTGTTCTAAGGGTTACATGGCGCCCTTCTTCACCAAACCATTGATCACTAATTGTCCAAGTAGAAGAAAGTCGATCTCTAAATCACAGTTGTCTTAAGCGACGATCTTGACGCTCATTCGTTTTTCTTGAAGCACCGGTTCCCCTTTTACGACGTTCTCGATCATCTTCAAACCCTCCATGACACACTCGCATTACAGTAGAGCGGTTTCGATTTACGCGGTTAGCAATCTCCCCAAATAAAAAACCAGCTTCGCGCAAATCAATAATTCGACCTCTATCGAATTCGCTTAATTGATGGTAATTGACTCGTTGCCGTACTCTAGACATGATCAAACAAACAAAACACATAAACAACTGAATAACAATCGAAATAATGTTAATTAACAATGAAAAAAACAACAAATCGAACGATAAATACAGATCGAAAAAGCTAGAAAAATTAATAATAACTGTCAAATGTTACGTTATTACATTACCACTTGATCTCAAAAGTTAATCAATTATTATTTAATGGTAGTCCAACAAATATACCAAGTTTCAACAAAAATCCTGCTCCTTCTTGGTGTTGCAGTTTCTATGTCACTCAGTATATATGAACTGGGATCTAAATTTTGAACACTTGTATACGATGAAATGACACCTTTACCGCAGGTCCATATCTTCATAAGTTAAACACATAATACGTGGAAGGAACTTCGGTTTAATGATCTACACCGCTCACTGCCAAAACAAAAAAAAAAGAATACCACAAGAAACTGAAAAACGGTTGTGTGTAGGCGTAGGAAATCGACTAATTTGAATCAGCAGACAACCAAAATATAATAAAAGCTATATCATCCTATTCAAAATCGCAAAGTTGATATTAATTTTCGGTATAATCAAAATTGATATATTTGGAGAAATAATTTCTCTTAGAAGACAAAAGATTATAGCTACCAATACCACAAGTTCCAGATAAAACTAACCGACAGAACATCGATAACATAAGTACAAACTAGCGGCAAAAGATATCTCTCTTACTTTACAGATTCTTGATTTCTGGACTAGTGTACCTATTGTCACATCTATGGTATTTGGTGAGAGTGGTCTTTTTCTTTCTGTCTTCATTTTTATTTGCCAATAACAAAACTGATATCAGTTGGATGGAATAACGAAGAAGCAGAGTTGTGAATTTGCATAGATACAGGATCGCTCTTAAGCAGTGGCTTTAATAAAAATAAATAAAGACACTTTTTAATTGAAAATTCTTAAGATGACTTTTCAGGTATTCTTATAATTAGTTAATTTTTAAATATTAAAAGGGTAAATGAATTAGAACTAAGCAAAATCTCGCAATCAGACAAACAGGAATTGATACCAAAGAATACAATTATTTATTGTTTTACGTTAACGTGGAACATTTACAAACCAGGAAAAATACCGTTGAAAATCCAATCTAAACCTAATACCATATTATAAAACTAAAGCGATTTTCCCATTTTGGACCTAATTGTGATACCATAACTTGAGTTGCTCAGTTTGCGCCAACAGTACTACAACTATCCGATACAGCTGTTCTAGAGTAAAATAATAACGGCATTCCCGTTCTCAGTTTCAATGTATAGTATGAAGCTATCGCATTCTATCTGTATTCGTATAACTCGATGTTATTTTGTTCTAGTACAGTCGTTTCCGATAGTTGTAGTACTGTTGGCGCAAACTGAGCAACCCTAATCATAACCAAGTTTATTAGGAACCCAAAGTTAAAGGTGAAATTTTTAGATGCAATCTAAATTTTGTTACACACTCCCCTAAAACAGTACACAAACTAGATGCTTCACAAGTTTATTAAATTTTGTTTAAAATACATTTCCACATTTACTCTTCTATGCAGCATTTATGGCTATTTATACCACATCAGACTTTTATAAATCAACACCTTCTATTCCTAGGATCAAAA
This sequence comes from Chrysina gloriosa, assembly GCA_038088585.1. Taxonomy (NCBI): domain Eukaryota; kingdom Metazoa; phylum Arthropoda; class Insecta; order Coleoptera; family Scarabaeidae; genus Chrysina; species Chrysina gloriosa. The sequence goes on from CM076089.1 coordinate 42,116,323, forward strand.
AGCCGTATTGAAATTTAATCAAGATTTACATCGACTTATTTTAAATTACTATTCCTATCTAAAGCATATGTCGATAGAGACGAAGGTAGGGTAACAGGCGAAAAAATGTTACCGATAAATTTATTTCAACATTAATTTATAGAATAACTCTTATCACATTGTACATATACATATTCAGTGCATTAATGCCACACTTTCTACATGTTCTAATGCAGCAGAACATTATGCATCATTAGAAATAAGGAATGCTTAACCTGGTTAATTACACCAATCCTCAACGAAAAGATATTTACAATTTATCTTTACAAGCTAAACATAGTTTTTCCTCTGTTCCAACCTAGGAGTATTTTGCAAACAAGGAATGTATATGCCCCGCATACTTATAAACTGCATAATGTTGGAAACAATTTAATATCAAATTAAAATAGTAACTTGTTTGTTACCTTCATATACATGCTTTTCATTAATAATTTTCATGTATGTGCCTAGTAAGTATAAATGAAACCAAAACTGGTTCAGTGTTCAAAAAATAAAATGAACATGTACAGCTAATATTTTCGGCTATTTCAAGAAGCGTCTTCTAAACTTTAAGGATGATTTCTAAGCGAAGCCATGACTTCCGTACTACCGGTTGCAATTGAACTTTTTCGACTACTGGTTGCAAGATTTACCATTTGCTTTAGTAAGTTCCAAGTCCTTTTCTTCACCAAGAAGATGCACAGAATAAAAACTCCTAAAACAGAAATATATTCCAATTATCTTATCGGTAGTAGTTCACAAATATATTACCTTGCAAAGCGTTAAATGTATCAAATGTAATTTCTATGATTTCTAAAGGTTTGCTTTTTGTGAAGTCCACAAATATAGATGAGATGGTTTCGAACAAGAAGTTCACACCCATTAGCAGAAAGATTCTCACCACCATCTTTACTCTACAGCAAAACTCAATTAAATGCTGCCGCGATCTTTTGTAGTATAAAAATACCTTTCCTTATCCGTATGAAGAATCGACCACTTATTCATCTTTTCTCGACTGTCTACAGCTTTTATATGATTAATTTCATTTTTGACATGATAAACATATCTAATAGTTTTAATAAAAATAACGAAATTAATCAGTAAGTACAATCCGCAAGGCATAGCAAATTGCAAGGCATATCCATACATGCCCTCTAAAACACAGTTTCATTAATAGAAATATATTTTTCATCACTTTACAGAACACAAAAGTTAATACGAAAATGAAGAAGCCGAATGAAAAATATTTATACCTACTTGACATATTATTTTCGAAAACGCACCGCCTGTAACCAACAGTCATATGTATCGGATTTGGAAGAAAATAATAGAGATAATCGAATAATGTAAATGTAATAAATCCAAAGGGTATTGACCAACCAATAATGTTGTACCATAAGAATCTTTTCTTATGAGTATGTAGTCTATTTCCATATTCGGTCGTCATTGACCTGAAAAACGAACAAATTTTGTTATAGCTTGCAATAATATGTTTCAATAAATACAAGGTTATTCAAATAAAATATCCATTACATAGCTTATGGAAGCCATCTTTTAGTTAAATTAGCACGATTCTTTGAAACGTTAGTACTTGTATCGATAAGTTTATAATCTCTAAATTTGAATCAAATCAGCAAGATGGAAGCACGCTCAAATTTCTTCACTGTTTGCAATTTTGCAAATTTGGATTGTGTAATTTCTAACGAAAGACTAAAACAATAGTATAAAATTAAAATAACTAAGTAAATAAAATACGACTGATGTCAAATAATCTCATGTATTAGTTAATTCATGATACAATAACCGAAAGTATTACAACAGATATCAAAACGCATCGGTGTTTGGTGCGGAAGATTCTGGGGTTCAAATCTTCGTCAGGACTGTTGCGGTAACCTTGATTAATTTTAAGAGATCTTGACGTTCGAGAGTCAAATCCGTGACTGTCAAGCTTACAATATGTGTAAATAAAGTAATGATACTTTATATATTGCATATTGCCAACTGTACACTTAAGACATCACCAGGAGATGGTAATTGGGCACCTGTAAATTGATTCTTCATTAACCCGGCTGTTAGATTAAGCCCATTTGGTCCAAATTGTTTTTGTAATCTCAATAAATTTTTAACGGTGTAATATATTGCTTTGAACTTTCGACTCACGTGTTTTATTTTTGTAACAAGCCCAAATCCATAATTTTAAGTATCTGACATAAGCCTGAACTGAAAAAATTAAAAAGTTACTTATCTTGTATCACGGACCATTTGGTCCACTGAATATTTCAATTTGATAGAATACAAAATACCAACAATAAGCTTATTTACAAAAAAGTATGCTTTTATTTGAAAGTGTGTTTCATTACATGCTAAACAAAATATTTTGCGGTTTGTTTTGCAAATAAAATTTCTGCAAATGTAGCATTTTATATCGGACTTATTGTTAGCTTTAGCCTTAGCAACTACATATTCCCCGCTTTCTTACCCCCGCTTTAGAAGAAGCAATATTTGAAGAGCTTGCAAAAGTCGAGGATGACATTTGTATATCAGTCAATAATTTCGCTGAAAACTGTTGAGGGAATCGGCTCCATTTTATCATAAGCGCGTTAGCCAAAGAAAGTGCTAGTTTCCGTAAAAACTCTGGTCTCCTGCGATTTTGATCAGCCGGTGCCCATGAAGCATCGATCTCAGAAAAACTATGTATGCATTCAAAGCGGATATATCTAGCATATTTGCAACTTTATACAAATCAAAGCGAATTCATTTTACAAGGTGGCTGTGCGACAGCAACAAATACAACAACGCAAACCAGCTCGACGTTCGAGCTAACATAAACACATTAGAGCGCCCAATTAGCCGATAAATGGATGGCAAGTTAAATTATTAACGGTTCATAATTATATTTATAAATTACATTAAAGAATTCAATCAATTTTCATAAAAAATTTGCATTTGTGTAGTATAGACCAATTGGTCTCTTAATACAAGATTCGTATATATTTTTTAATCTAACAGCAGGGTTAAATGAACGAGAAAAATTGTTTTTGGGTATACATATTCATGTAAAGAGCATATCAAACAACATAATAACTAAGTTAAATAATTGCGTTTTCTATCTCTTAGATTCAATACAATAAGCTCAGAGCTTGACACACGGTCGCATCGCATCAACTGTAGTCAAAGATTAGACAATAACTAACGTCTTTCGAGTTTGGAGTTCAATAAAAATAGCCGAAGGATTGTCGAACTTGTTCTGATATACTCAAAAGCAATAAATAGAGCTCGCGCTGCGGTTGACCTCTGGCAACCCGTATGTTTGGTCTGATTGTGCAGAGAGAAAACGAACCTCTTCTTCGACCGTGTTCCTATGATTCCTCGAACACTACTTTTTAATTATTTAAAGTTAGAAGGACCAGTAAAGCATACGGGAAGAATCTGTGTTGTACTTTAAACTATGTTAATTGTTGCACTTGAAAACACTACAAATATTCGCTACACTTTGAAAAAAGAATGTAAATGGTCGTATGCTTGCGAAGTTCTTTGCTCACGATAGCGGGCTGACCGCCATTTTACGTGCCATGTATTTATAATAAGATAGATCATGAACCAACCCTTTTCAGATCTACGATCAACACAGAAGAGACAAACGAAAATATCCTAACCCTCCTTGCCAGAATTTCCAACTGATCAATTATATACTGGTGCATGTATGTAGATAACTGGACGTATTAGGATTGTGTTATTATCTTACGCACAAAGTAAAAAAACAAAGTCATGATACAGCAAGGCTACGCCAGCTGACAGCTTTCCGGCTTAACCGCTTAAGCTATTGATAAGACCAAAACAGCGTAGATTACCGCTTTTTCTTACATTTTTGGCTGAAATCGTATGTTTGAGATATCGTCTCTATAAAATGGCGTCAACTGAAAGAAAACGCATTGCACGAGTAATCATCACGTAGTAATGGGGAAAGTACTATACAGCGCAAAGACTAAAATTCCTACTACTAACGAAGAACTATACATAGCAAAGGAAACCCTACACAAAACCAATCTTCTAAGACAGTATAGTGTAAGGCAATTATATCATAATACGTAGAATAGCAAATGAAGTAGATATGGAGAAAGACGAAACAACAACTGGACTATATGATTACTTAAAACGCACCTTGTTCGACACAGTGATAGAAGCTCTGGGCACAGAATCAAATAAGAAAAGATACGCAGAAAAATTTTCAGACGATCTAGAGAAGACTGACTCAAGAATGACTCCAGAAAAGAAGAAGGCGTACACCAAGTGGTTTTCGGAAAAAGTCTTCAATCAAGGTAAAGTTATGTACAAAAGAGACAACTAGTAAAGATGAGAAAGAGAGAGTTCAAGAGCAAAATGACCACTGGCATAGGTTACGCAGGGATATCGATGGAACAATACAATACAATAGATCAACGGAAGGAATGGTGGAAAGCAATAACGAGAAAGAAAGGTAACGAAAATTATAAATACCAAGTTCAGATGATTACGCCCAAATAATGGATCGATCATTACTCAAATCTATTACAAGAAAATACAACAGAATACAAAGAAACGGAAACTACTCCGGACATAGGACAACAAGTAGCGAACATTAAATAATAAATACAAAGATACAAAATGGGTTGACTCTGAGTGAAAAACAAAGTGGTTTCCGAAGTGGAAGATCGTCCTTAGACAACGTCCACTACGTAAGGCAAGTAATTGAAAAAATGAAGCCAGGACAATCGAGACACATGCGTCTCTTATTGAGATAGGAAAGACATACGAAAGCGTTCCCAGAGTTAAACTGTGGCAAGCAATGAGACCTAATTCCGAAAATGTACGACCAAAACACAGCAGGAATAAACATCGACAACAGGCTCACAGAAGGCATAAAGGTCGTCGACCTTATTTAATATATATATATATATATATATATATATATATGTATATATATATATATATGTATATATATATGTGTGTTATATTGTCTTGTTCCATATATTAACAAGCATTGCCTTTTTGGTACAGAAAGTGTACGGGTATGGGAATTGAAATAGATGACATTACACTCGTTACTCTTTGTTGACGACCAGATCAAGATCAAATGGAATACATTCTCAGAAGACTTAAGAAGGAGTATGGAAAATGGGGTCCCTCTATTAACTGGAACAAGACAAGATATATAAGCATAGGTAAAGAGATAATAATCTATCAATAGAGACAGATACGATTGAAAGATGTAAAAGTTTCAAGTACATTGGTACCATGATGGACAAACCAGGTACCACCTGCGAAGCTTGCATATAAACTACGGGAATATACGGTAAAAGAAAAACAAAAACTTTGCATGGTTTCCGTCAACTTCTGTAATCGTTACTGTTAACTGTATACAAACGCGCTGGTACTAATATTGCACAATCAAAATCATCTATAAATAACACTGTATATCATTCAAAGTCCATGCTAATGTATAAAAGTAACGGAGAAAAATTATTTAGTGAAAAGCGTGAGCCAGACCAAAAAATAAAAACATCGAAAAATACGAGAAGAATAAATAAAATCTGTCTTTTAGTAAGTGGGAAGTCGGAGGTAACCCGAACGATAAGTATCTAAAAAGGACACAAAATATATATATTATTCTCAATTTCAAGAAATGTTACATGCGGTTACGTATTAATTGTTAGATCTTTATTTTGGTGCAAAAATAAATGCAATCAAAGGAATGTGTATAATATAGGTTACAGAGAACTAGGAAATTAGGAACCAAATATAATTTTTAATAAATTAGATTTCGTTTATGTTCTGCTATATTAACAATTGATTATTAGGTAGTATATTTAAATGAAAATATGATTTTTATAAGAGATATGTAATGATAATTTTTGCATATCTTTGGCATTTATCCCAGAGGTTACAATGCGCTCGTCATAAGCTTTTATGAGGAAAGAGGTCATAGAAAGTGATATTTACAAATTCGAAAATTGCCAATCTTAGTTCTACATCACGTAGGAGTGAGTAGCGCCTGAAATTACGGGATTGCGCACGAGAACGAACACAAATATTTACTGAGACAATGAGATTGAATGAGATAAAGCATGCACCGCATCAAACACGCGGCATACTCTTTCTCACCATCTCATAGTCGCAGTAAAGCACATTATTTACTCTCATGTCGGAAGTTTGTAGCTTTCTTCCACTGGTAATATGGAACCAATGCCAATGCAATTATCATGTATAAATCGCAAAGCACAATTTTAAACTTTTTAAATTCGATCAGGTGGGGATGCATTATCATGGTCTATCGACAGGACCTAGTATGTGCATTGAAAGTAAACTATATGCTGATATAGGATTTTTTTAATATTTATATTATATGATAATTCTCTACCACAATTAGTTCAATTAAACAAGACTGGTTTAAATGATAGTTATATTATCAAAACGTTTACAAACGTTTTCGGAACACCTTCTTCAGTGAAAATATAACTAGATAAATGTATAAACAAACATTTGTTTTTTATTTGGGAACTATCAACAAAATAACTAATGACTAGGGTTTCTTGATATAGAGGATATGTAAACATTTTTTTGTATTTTTATATATAAAGTATAAATAACTAATTTAATGTGTAAACACACATGCAAACTATAAAAATACCTAGAAAAAATCTTTGTCGAAACCAATTCTGTTCAACGACTAGGGAAAACCCAAATCAAAAACCTAGCCAAAGGTTTCCTTCTTAAGAAATGTAAATGTCATTTTAACAAGTTGCTGTATACATAGTGTTAGTGTCTTTCTGTATATTTATCGTTTCGTATATATTCTTTTTATAATTATTCTCCTACACAACTTTCCATAGTACTCACATGGATATTTACTTTATTTTTAATAAAATGTGCGGTGTAATTGTGTTTTGAAATAAAACATAATTATGCAATTTATCGTATACTACCCACACAAAATGTATATCGATATCATTACTATAGAATCTGTTCCGGTGGAAATAGCATTTTTAGATATCGTTATCAAAAAAATTCTGCAAATACATTTAGCCTAGAAAACGATCTGGAGAAAGTTGCAATGAATATTAAACTTACAAAAAGACGCATAGCGAGTCTATATAGTGTATATGAAAAGTGACAGCCATGACAGTAGATATGGAGAAACCACAAGAAGTTACTAAACGGCTAAATTCAGACAAAAAGGTGGTAGTAAATATTAATGTGAGGATTATGGAACTAGTATAGGATCCGGACAATCATTTGAAATCGCTCTATACAAGCCGAAGGATTTAAGAAAATAAATTTCAAACTTAATAAATGCAATAAAGCCTTCCATATCCCAAACTAAAGGATTGAGCGCATTTCGGGGAAGCAGAAATTTCGGATATCAAATTTACACAATTTTAGGAAATTAAAATGCGCCGCGATTTGTTTGACCAGAAGTGCAATTGTGAAAGCAAAATCCGCCCGTTAGGTATATTGAAGATTTTAATGTACCTAGTGTTAATCAAACATTTTGGAATCAAAAGTTCCCAACTTACCCATATACAGAGGAAGAACTATTGGAATTGCTGACACTCTTGTGGTGCTGATCCTTTTCCAATTTTTTTAGTAAACAAAGTTATTTCATATACTTTCAACCTTTGACATTTTTAGTAAATGTCTTTATGCAACGGTTTATTAAATTAGTTTTTAAAAGGGATATGTTGAGTAGACGCAGATGATAGTTGAAAATGTCGAGAACTCAGTTATAGGTCGATTATTAGTTACTTGTAAAATAATTATGCGCTTACAACGGAGATCTTATTTTGAAAAATTATGGAGTACACTTATCTTAATAGTCTATTCGCTTACTTAGACACAAATAGAATGGCTTCTAATAATCAACATTGTTACCATAGTGGCAAGTGTACTAATACCGTCCTCAATTCCTTTTACAGAAGGATTAGTGCTGGCGAGCGCTCTGTTAGTATCTTTTGTGATTTCAGCAAGCCATTCGATTGCGTTGACCACAAATTTATGTTCCTAAGTTAGTTAGGTTAGAATCATATGGGGTTAGCGGAATTCTCTTCAATTGGAATATCTGGTAACTCAAACACTAATTTTGAACTTTGTTGCTTCTCTGCGTGATCTGAACACATGGTTTTCAAATGAATCGATTATATCTCACTTTGGAAAAAAACATTTTCTTACGTTTCAAAACGTTCAGAATACTTTCGCCTCATTAAATCTGAAAATAAGTAATAATAATAATACAGATTTTTTGAGTTGACATTTTGATAGCGCTTTAAACTGGAAATATCACTTTCTATATAGCGACCTTATGATCAAATAACTGTGCGAAAGCTTACTGAGTAAGCACAATTTGCATATGCCAATAATCTGTGAGGAGAGTTAACCTTTGTCAATCGCAGACCGCAACTGTCAACAACGCGATTGGCAAAGCTTAATTCTCCTCGCGGATTATTGGCAGAAGCAAATTGTGCTCCCTTAGTAAATTTCTACATAGCTGAACATTAACGCACTTCATCGATTAGGTCGTTATATAGAGAGTCCTCTAGATTTTGTTTTATTAAGATTTTGACTGTCAAAAATAGTTTACTATCACAAATGGTTAACTTCTCCAAACTCGTCCATTGTATCCGGTCTTTCGTAATATTCGGCGGACATTTTCGGGATGAACAACTTTTCGAATGGTTCTTTCTATTTCTTCCGTCATTTTAGGAGCACTTATAAAGGGAGTTATTCTTACTTTTTATATAATACATACTTCGATATCCCGTTTATTTAATATTCTAGAGCGCTCTGTATGAGGCATATTTTTAGTTGTTTGTGTTGTTTTGTACCGTTCAATTATGTGTTGTACTGTCGAACAGGCTATTCCAGTATTATTTGCTATTTTCCTCAGTAAGATTTCCTTCCTTATGCAGTTTAATCAAATCTTAAGCGGCGTTTCTTTCCTCGAGCCCATTTTTAGGGGTTGTATAAACGCAACCATAGGAGTAACAGGACAAAGTAAAGCAAACTAGTGCATTACCAAAAATAACCCATAAAATAAGAAAAACCTGTTTAACCGATACATATTTAACATGTACGATGACTAATGTGATGTGTCCAATAACAATTCTTTTTAGTTTTTAGACATAAAAACATAAATAAAAATGTTTTTAACATATATGTATGTAGTTGCAGTTTGTAAATAATTTAGGGTCAAGCTGAAGCAAGTTTTTATTAGTGAATCTTTTGATTCTGTTGGGAAATTTATTAGAATGTCCGCATCCATGACACATGTCTATGCAAATTTTATGCTTTGTTAGTAATATTTTACAATTAATATTAATTTAATATTAATTACTAGAGACATTGGATGTAAATTTTATACATGGAATAGTTTGAGTGCATTGGCTAACACGTTACTTTCTTCAATTAAAAAAATAGGTAATACATATGTACATATGTATGTACATATACACATTTACAGTTTTTAATGTTTCGCATACGTGATCTTTTTCTGTTCCCATTTCTCAGAATAGTTTATATTAAAACGTATCCTTGATTACAATATGCGGATTAACAAAATAACACCACATGCTTCCCGTGCTAAAAATACGTAATGCGGTATTTTGGAACGTCAACCCTATTTTCCCATGAATACAAATGTGAATATTTCGGTCTTTACCGTCAAGCTCTTCGCTCATAAACAAAAACATCAGATTTTCGCCAAACTTTAAACTGTGTATAAAGGATTGCTTCCTGCGTTCTGAAAGTTCACACATACGTATTTACTTCTTGTGGAACAGATTATTCAGCTTAGTTGTATTCGACGGAAAAATATGCACATTTACCGAAAGTATGTTTTTCTCTTGCAACAAAAGGTATAAGCAAGTTACTTTACAGTTTACAGGCATACCATTCAATTTTAAAGTTGAAATAATGAAGAATTAACGTACGTTTACAGCTATGGTTCACATCTCTCAACAATTTGTAACATCAACAATAATATGTATGCGGCCTTCTTGTAAAATAAATCATTTATGAAAACTAACATGCTTACGTCCTTATTGAAACAGGCACTTTTAGCCTATGAACGTAACTAAATACTATTGTACTCTATAGCGGCAAAAATATTTCGCGATGCTACTTAGAGAGGATAATTTATTTAATCATATTTCTTATTTTTATAAGTACTAAAAATACCTTGTAGTAGTAGATATAATGATTTTATACCTTAGGATTCCTATAAATATAGTTATATATTTAATAGTTACGTACTTACTACTTCGCAAAACCATATTTGTCACCACTTCAAGTTTCAAACAAAATGCAATTATTTTCTTTTTCAGTGCGACACCATTAGGTTTCCAAATATTCGAGAACTATATTTAGTACCGTAGAGGCTTTTGCGTAAGCTCGTTATTTGAACATTTTATTGCAGAAATGTTTGCGTTATCTATCAACTCAACATTTAGCGTCTATTATTTTCTATTGTTTATTACTTCGTCGTAGGATGCAGTACATACTGCCTAAGATTATAGATTTTTGAAGTAGTATGAAATATTGCGGAGTAATATCATATACCTAATGTAATTTGTTAGTTATTGGACAAATTATAAAAAATTGTATTAATTTAACTTAATATAGTCAACTATGAATGACAATGAAGACAATTCAGTTTGTTACTGAAGATTTCCACTAATTTCTTAATAAATATCGGCCAAGTTCAGTGGAAGATTTCTAATCAACGTGGTATATAACCACCAGAAATTAATTTAGTTCGGTTCATACAATTTTAAAACAAGGCAATTACTTCTGACCTAAACCTAAACTTTTTCGCTCGGCACAATCTACAGATATAGTGCTTGAGGTAAAAATGTGCACTTGTACCTTTCTCAGTGTGATCTTGTAACGATGATTCTGTATTCATTCAATAATATATAATCAGTTATGTTGACGATAAATGCCCAACCTCTTAGTATTGGTTTCATTATATAGTAAATACGCCCAAAACTGTACGTGGTAGTATATATGTATAAGATCCCCTATGTTACAGAACATGACAAAAAATTGACACCATCGAATTCAATACTAAGAATGGTCTCCAATTTCCATGCAATAGTACGGTTAAAATTAAGATGCATATATTAACATATACACTTCCAAAGTTTTCAACTGTTAATAGCTGACATTTGGTTTCATTGTCGCCAAAATTTCGGTATCATTTCGACAGACGGTTTTAAATAATCACAGTAGTGTGAAACATAACAGTCTGTCCCCGGATTGACTTGGCTATAAGTATAATTGATCAAAAATGTTTGAAACTCGATTTAATGTTTTGGGCCGCCCTCCTTTGTCTGAAAATAATTTTATGCACATTTCCTTTTTAAAAATTAAGTCAAGTCTTTTTACACCAAGCAGGGTGGCATCCCAAAATATTAAAACAAAATTTAAAAAATTTTCATGAATTATGCCTATAGTGAAGTTAATCCGGGGATATACTGTACATAAGTCTATACATTTCAATTGGAACAGTAGCCAGTCTACCTTTTTGGAGCCATATTTTAGTTTCAGATAACGCTAAACTTTTCCTCCTAATTTCGTGAGTAAGATGATTTCCTAGGTGTATTTGACTGCTATTCTGATTACGACTTTGTACACTCTGAGCTTTGTGTGTTTGTTTATATTTGTATTATGCTTTGTATCTTTTCTGCGCCCTGCGTGATATTTCTATTTTTTGATCATTTCTATTGTTAACTAGTATTCCAAGGTACTGTGTTCTTAAACTTACAGCTATTAATTTCAATCCCCATGCCTGCTTTCTTTCTGTTTCTTGTTTATAAGTGTATATCGCGTGTTTATTTCTAACGCTCTACTACTTGCCTCCTCAACTATTTTCCTTACCATCTCCTGCATGCTTCTATCTCTCGCTATTACTACCAGATCGTCCGCATATGCCATTATCTGCCCTGATTTTGTTGCCATTCTTTTATTTAGATAGCACTTCCTCGTTACACCATCCAGCGTTATATTAAAAAATGTTGTTGACAGCCCATCCTTGTCTTACTTCGATGTTAATTTTTTATTTCATTGATCAATCGGCTTCTTGTAATCATTGTTGCTCCCGATTCTTGCATCCTTGTTTGTGTCAGTCTTATCAGTACCTTTAATTTGCTCATTGCCTTTCAGTGTCATACTACGTCTAATGCTGTTGAGCGCCTGTTTAAAGTCCACGGATAGTATATGCACTTTTATATTTTGTTTGTAATTCTTTTGTATTATATAATGTATGACGTGTATAGCATCTACAGTTGATCTTCCACATGCTGTAATAATGTATTAAGATATATACTTGTTAAGGTATTATATGCGGCGTTCAGTAAAATAATCCCTCCGTAGCTTGATATTGATATTTGAATTTTCTTTTTCAAAATTGGCAGTACTGGTTCGACTCCCCCACCACGTTAATAACAAACGTGAATTATTTTATAACTTATAACAACATTTCATTCAACTTACACAGTAGTGCTTACTTCGAAATTCCTAAAATTTGGTGGTTAACTAAAAATGGGAAAATGTATTTGGCCACCGTTGTAAAAAGGGCCAATCTTAAAGTTTGGTTTTAGTTCTTAATTTATTTCTCAAGAAATTCGGTTTCCAATATGCTACTCACGATATACTACAAAATATAGTTGGATTTTGCACAAATTTGTGTATCGTCTATCTAATTGACTGACAGACTAAAAGAAATGCATAAAAGCCAGATGATACAAACTACAGAAACCTTAATGCAAAACCTTTGATATTAAAGGTATGGCAATTCAAACTGTAATCTAATAATGATAGATATTTCTGATTGAACAAAACCAACATCCGAGGACTGAAGGCCATCAAAATCAAACTGGGGAACAGTAGTATTTAAAAGCAATAGTGTCCTAGAATGTCACCAGCTCGATCAAAATCGGCTTTGTTTAACCCTTAGTTAAACTATGTAAGAGTTGACATAGGACACGTTACATAACCATCAATGGCGCTCTTAAACTGTTAATTAGCGGGTGATGGTGGAATTAGAAAGAAAAGCTAAAGTAGAGCCAAAAGTTTCTACGCTCCCATAACAGTTCTGAAAGAGTATTCGGAAACATAATATTGACGCAACATCCACGAAAAGAAACAAATTCATAAGAAAAGGTGATCATCATATTTCCAATGACAAATTGATTGGGTGCCTTTCTTCTAGCGAAGACTACTATGATAAGAACAAATATCCCTTTCATAGAAATTCAAAAAAATAACACATGCTTTTAGTTGAAAAGTGGTACGGCGGACCAGTCATCTCACAATGGCACTAATACCCTTAGCGAAGCACTAATTTAATTCGTTGAAAAAGCTGAGACTGAACTCAAAAATATATGTTGAAGAAATGAATACCAACCGTTCAAATAATGTGACAAAAGCAAATTAAGTATAACGCAGCTTAAGCCTTAATGTAACATCATAATAAGTGAGAGATTTATTACTATTTCAATCCACGGTAATGCAATAGTGAAACCTCCCTAACTCAAATGCCTTTGAGTTGGATTATCCCCTAACTCAAAAAGTCATACCTGTGAATTAAATTTGGCCAACTTTCTATTGTATTTTTATATCCATAAATGTAACCCATATGTCTACAACTCGAACTAATATTCTACGCGCGACGACAGTGGACCCCCAACTTCAACTTCTTCAACTGAAACTATTCCCTAAATCGAAAAATTACTGCGATCGATTAAATTTTGGTGACTGTATTTATTCTAGATTAGACCATATACAATTGCGGTTAATTTTTATTCGTTGACAAGAAAACCATTGATATTTCGAGGTTTTAACGTCGCTGTATTCGGCAGCATAAAACGATTTAGTGGTAACATTAGACTAAAATTGTTTCTAAATTTTCAAAGAGTAATTTAAAGTACTTAATGCTAGTGAAAAACTATCTTTAATTGCTGAGGTAGAAAAACCCTTAGCTCGACCTTAAAATTAAAAAAGTTGTTTAAAAATATCTTGGGTATACTTCAACGTAGTGTTAAAATTCTTATGTTGACTGTACTTAGAGTGATGACGCCATGTGTCTATTTTTTTAACGAAACATCCTGTACTCTTGATGAGACCTTTTACATGGAAGCAGATTATAGTGTTGTACACTTAATACTATTCGAGATATTTCAACTTTTGTTCAAGTAAACTAAAAGATATGGATACTCTTAAATTAATTTTACCAATGGATAATAAAAGGTAAGATTAACAACAAAAAAGTCCTAAATCAAACTTTTATGCAATAAAATATTCAAAATGTTGTAACTATTTGTTTCTGTACTAACTGTAGATAACTATCGCCAGGAATTAAAAAAGATAATTTGATCACAATAAATCCCCATACACACATTTAATTTCTTTGGCATTTGCGTATAGATTTATACGCAAATGCAGTGGGGTTGTCAGCAGCCCAATATAAATAATTGTGTCTATAATAACATTACAGCCTGATACCACTTAAAAGGTCTCATCGACTGTAATATAAAACACAGAAGATATATAGGTAAATCAAGGTAAAGTCAACAAAAAAATTACACTGCATCAGAATATACGCAAAATGTTATTAAATAACTTTGGTTTTAAACTGTTTCAATACAAGGTCTGGATAAGGCTATTGAGCCACTATTTCCTATATTTTGCGCGCGCTGTATAGGTACGCTTAATATCTTTGCTTTTGTTTTTGATTGATGATTTATTATACTTCTTTTGGAACTTTTTTTATATAATAGCGTTGTTTTATAAATATTGACAATTATTAACGTCCCAAATTCTGTTATATTGAATGAATCCAATGAATAGTTCGAAATTAGATTCATTTGATTTTTTTACATTGTTCGTCTGTTGATATATTCCCAGTTTTACCAAAATGTTTGTTAAAACTTAGTTATTAGAACTTAGAACAATTTTTCATCGATTGTATAAATATTGAATCGTGGTCCGAACTACCTTGTGAAAACTATGCTAAATTATTTCATTTTCGATAGTGAAAACGATTAAATTATTTTTACATACCCAAGCACTCTCCACATTTCGTAGCTTAAAATGGTCATCCAGGAAAATGCGGCCAGAAAAGAAAAGGCAATGGCAAACCCTAAAATATCAATAAATATCAGTACAACGATATACATCACAGACGTTTTAGATTTTTTATAAATAGGTATTTTCAGTGCGGTGGTTCTAAATATTTATATTCACATTAAAATACACATTTAGGCGCAAATCTTGATCTAGATTATGTACACACATAGTATATACGATGGCTTAAAACATCGTACATATTTAGTTATTTGTCGAATATAAAACTTTAATCCAAAAGTAAGATCACGTAGTGATATTTAAGATATCGTTAAACCGACAGATAAGTACAATTAATTGATACTACATAACTTTGATCTTAAAATAAGAAAAAACAAATACAAATATTCAAAACACACCACAGAATTTTTAAACCAAATAATTATGTATATGACTTACCGAACACGTCGCAATAATCTCCTGGGACTGGGTCAAATTGCAGCCATGTTAATAACGAAAAGGCAACAAAAAGGCAGGAGCAATATAATATAATTATCTTTCCAATAAAATTCTTTAAATCGGGCAAAATTAAATACAAGATGACTGTTACCAATAAACAAACGCAAGATATAATTAGAGCTACTTTCTTAACAATGGGTTTCGATGCATTTTCGACGTGATCATACAAATTACACAACAGAAGCTTATGTTCTTGTATTTTTGCTGTTCTGACGTATTCAACGCAATAATAATTTTCTTCAAGTAAATACTGCTTCCAAACGCCAAGCTCCCGTATAACAGTCATACCGCCTTTGTCTATATAAAACGTATAACGAGGTTTATCCAGGTACCTACTGCATGTTTCACTAACCAATACAGCATTGAAGTAATCTGAAACAAGAAATAATGTTAATCAAAAAACTTTTCCAAAAAGTAATTCCAAATTTCTTTAAAAGAATATTCAAATACGAACATTTTTAAAGATGTTAATTGCACAAATATATATTTTTCAATGAACATAAATAATAATATTTTTTGGAACAGAACTAAATATACCTCCAATTGTAAGATCAGCGTCAGTCTTAGCAAACATGTGTATCGTGTAAAAATAGTACAAAGTAAAATATTTCCAACTTGATTCAGAACCAAATAAAAGTAGACATTTTAATTTTTTGACTTGGTTATTAAAAGAAGTAGAAATAGGCCCTACATACAGAGATACAGCTCTCGCAATATAAGTTGACGAGCGGTGGGGATGCGCCGTAAACGTATTTAGGACACGTACCTCCCACCTGTATGATTCAGATAGTGCATAGGAATTACCATTGTCGTATCAATATGAGTTCCGTAGGGAAAGGACGAATGATAGGCAATCTATTCCTCCTCTATCTGCGCGAACTCACTCCCATCCTTCGCCAACTTATATTGCGAGAGCTGTACATAGAAATTATAAATTCTTCCAGCTTGAATATATAGGAGAACGTACATATATACGGACGTATACAACTTATCGAATATACATACACACATACATACATAGATACGGTACATACAATTCATGATCAAATTACTGGGAACACTTCATTAATCACCCCTTTACCTGGAAATCCCAACCCATTGTAAAGATATTTATCGTTTTGGGTATAAATCAATTACTAAGAAACTATATTATTATACCAATAAAACAAAATTACGCCAAAAATAGTATTTAGGATATAAATTGTTCATTCATCTTGTTCTATCAAGTATACAGTTTGAAGAACACCTCTATTTTTTTTTAATTCCGCTATAATCGCGAAAGAAAAGGTAGGTTGTGCAGCATTGTTTATTGTTTTGTGCTTGCACTTTGTCATTGTGAAGGTAAAATGATTATTCTATTTCCCTTTTTTGATGCAATTATTTAGTATTGGCAAAAGTTAGTTAATTTAAGTCATCATGCTACCTCATTGAAAATTCCCGATAAAGATTTAACACAAGAACAAAATCTACTATACAAAGAGGTTGTAACAGAGCGTTAGAGTCGGGCATACATTGAAAACGAAATGACAGAAAATAGTTGTAGTAGTTCTGTATCCCGCTTAGAAAGAAATTAAGTAACAGAACAGTGAAAAACTAAAAAGACTGTAGAAGAGCATTGAGGTTTCTACTAGAATTGTCAGGTGCCCACTGTATGATAATCGCCTAATGGCCAAAGACCCGTCAAAATGTCATAACGGCAAAAATATTAACCGCTCGTCTTAATTTTGCAAGATAAATCTAAAATTTCACAAGCACTCAATACAGCAACTGTTATTAAATTAATGTTGGCATCATTTAACAGGTTTTCTTTAGTGATCAAAATTCGCTCTGTATGGTAGAAGAGCGATCAAAACCTGTCTGGAGACGACCTGACGAACGTCTCACAATGTCAACGTTTCTTCGAACTATAAAACCATATTGGTCTGCCATTTTTAATTTTGAGTGCAAATGGGAATCTTGTTTATTTTTTTATTTTGAGTATGTTTTAATGCATTGCCTCAAATGAGTTACTGTCCCTTTAGTAGTTTCACAATGGCCTGTAATAGATCGATACTATGCTTCGTATAATTAACAATATTATACAAAAACGTGGGAACAAATATCAATTGTGTACTTACAGCAGAAAGCAGGAAACAAATGAATTATGTTATTCGAATGCACTTTCAGGTTGACGTAGACGAACGTATGGTCTTCGAATAAACGGCTTTTTGACCAAGTATTAATATTTCCCATGTATATTTATCTATTATTGTTGATAATATAGTTTAAAAAACAAGCTACTTCGGTATTCGGATAGTGACTGTCAAAATTTCAGGATTTCAAATGCTTGTTATTCAAATAATCAAAGTTCTTGAGCATAAATCGAAGCAACACACAATAACATGTATCAATCACAACAGCAACAACAGTACAACGAATTCAGTAAATAAGAATTACGATGCTAAATACACTGAAAGTAGCATAAATGGAAATTGATATGATATGTTGGAATATCCTAAGGAGAACATTCAAACGTGGAAAATTAAAACAAAAGGAAGTCCAAACAAAACGAAACAAAATTTGTAAGGGCAAATTTTTCTACTATCACAGAAAAGCTGAAATAATTTTTTTAAATTTCGCAAGTTTCATAAGGAACATATGAAGAACTTCTGGCAGTATGCAATATTTATTTTTTAGACGTGCAAATGTAAACACAAGGAAAGTTCGAGTCATATCTGGAGCAAGGTCAAGTGGATCTTTCATCATGCGGTAAATAATATGTGTCGAAGAACTTGGAACGTGTAATTGAAAAATAAAAGCCAATGTTTAATTTAGAGAAAGAAATATAAACGCTAGTAAAATCTGAGCCCTATTTCAAGCAAGGTGAAATGCATCTTTTGATAGGATGTGTTTTATTTACGGTCACGGACAGATCGTATGCCTGTATCTAACGGAGAGTTCGACGATCGCGCGTTTTTATTATAATTATGTTTCAACGATACATAAGTCAGTGCTTCTAAGGCAATTCTTTTATTTACCCAGTTCTTTGTCATCTTTCTTTCCTCTACACTCATTGCTTACTTTTACCTCACATAATCTTGTAAATAAATTTGCCACATTAGTTGAGACAAACGCTGTACATATATCAGGATTCTAGGTTAAATTAGTAGCCAATTCCAGAAGGAAAATACAGCTCCAGCACATGCTTCCAATTTTCTTTTATATTTTGTATATTTATGCATTCACCAATCAGTTTATAGGCAGTTCATAAATTAAGATCTTTAAATTTAGTAGGCGCCATTAGAAAAAAGTAAACAGTTCTGAAAACTGATAAGAAACCATGCATGGTATTACGACAAGTTTATCTGATTCTGTACACAATTTGTAAAGACACATTATTTGTAGTGTCAGGAAAAGGTGTAAAACCTTAAAGAAATTTTGATGCGGAAAAGTTACTTGGGTTATCATCCAGTTACACAAAGGTTAAGGTATGGAAGTTTCCGCATATGAAATAACCTAAACATCAGTAGTCTCCCTGATTGACAATAATATTCAGGAAACAATAGTTTATTTCCAACGTGTTATTGGGTACATTGGAGTTACTGATCGTCGTTAAAATCGAACCAGAGTGTTATTTGATTATACCCGGAATTTGAAATATATTTAACTGCGTACATTTCTCAGTTAAGTATATCACACTTATAAGTGTATCCTGATCTAAGAAATGTTTAAGCAATCTGCCACCGATGATTAGAAAATAAATAGAAAGATTAAAGTTATATAAATCACTACACACATTATTTAATAACAAAATAAATATGAAGGGTCATTGAAGAAAAGGTGCATGAATGAACATATGAAACGTTTCATAATTATAAACAAGGCATTATAATAGATATGAAATTCATGTATATATTTTAGATATTTTACATATGTTAAACAGGTGGACGGATGTACTTCATAGGCGCTGATTAAGCTAAACAGGTCTTAATCTTCTTGTCATTCATATATCGTAAATATTGCAGTCGATATCGGTATGCTTTTCTATGCATACAAATAAGTTACAAGAATATTTCAATTTCAAAGCATCCGCAAATACGTCAATATAAGCACACCAACATCGATTATTACAAGATATGGGGAAATTTGAATATAAATTGTAAACTCTTTATCGACACTGTATCATGTTGCACAAACATGGAGAAGAAATACAGAATGGATACTTGGAAGGACCAAGACGACAGATTAAGTTATAAACTTATTTGCGAGAACAAGAATAAAGTTCTTTTAGAGTACTTATAAAAATATAAAGTTAAATAAGTCGAACATCATATTTAATTAGTGTTTTCAACACATTGAAATTTGTTCATTGAAAAATTGTAAAATGTTGATGGTGATTCCAGTAGCTTCCTATATGAAGATATTTAGTTGGTATAAGTATAACTGGCGGGTTTCCTGAAACCAAATCTTTTCTTTTGATATATATAAGTTTCATAGAAGAAATATTGTAAATTAATGACATTATCAGACAATATTAGTTAACAATGTTACTACCCCTGACTACACGCAATTTCACTGTACTGTGTCCCCTTCATTCAGTTTTAGTGTTTTGTCTAATTATGAGGATTTTAAATTGTTTATTTAGTCTATAAAAACACGTAGACCGTACTTTTCAAAAACTTTATAAAATACCGCTAAATGTATCGTTATTAATACCTACGTCAATTTCTCTAGTTTTGAGATCGTAAATTATAAATCTACATTATAACAGTTAAAGAAGAATAAAACGTTACCGTTGATAAAAATTCAAATGGCTGGTGTGAGTGGTTTAACCCTTATGTGACTGACAAGGTACCCGGGTACCTATCGAGTTTTCAAATTGATGTTTTTTGTTGAACTTTATAACTGTCTTACTTGAAACCTCTTGAGAGCTCCTAGCTTTTCATATTTTATTAATTTTCACAGCTTTAAAAAAATTATTTAATTCAGATAGGCGTAATATCCCAAGTTACTTTCAACACCCCTAACTGCTCGACAAGTTACCCAGGTACCTTTATGCGTTTCTATGAAAAAATGATCTGTACCAAATTGTTTATCTTTTTTATAAATGGTATTGACAAAAGAAAGGAAAAACATTCCCACATTGTTATGTTTACAAAAATAAAATTAAAAATAGAAATTCATTTACATATTTTCAATTTTACAAAAAAGTTAAGTATGTAGATATATTATACATACATACATATATTTATATCTTAGCATATTTTTAAATTTATTTGTGTTGATCGTCCTGTAAACAATTTGTGCATACTGGTCGATTAGCCGAATGCTCATTACAAATTGGTATAGAACAATTGCTACAAGTTTTACGTGTTTTCCTTTGCTTCATACGAAGTTTCGAACAGATCTTGCAACTTCCTGCTACTGCGATACGGCCACTTGTATCTCTTTTTACATTTGAAGTATCTGGTTTTACACTGGTTTCAAACTCTTTTCCAAGTATAATCTCTATTGTTGACCGTGTGTGTGCTTTTGCCATCACCTTAGAATTTTTGGCACGCTGCTTTATATTTTCAGTAGACAATTGCAAGCTCAGATCCTTTAAGAATTGTCTGCGGCGGTCCGTGGAATTGAATTGTGCATTGTGTTCCATATAAATAATATATGATGCCAACGCTGCTACATCTATAGGGATAAAAGCAAGGATAGCAGCCACCGGCTTGTTCTACGCTTGCAAGAATATTCGCCCAATAACTTATCCATGTTGTCGACTCCTCCTTTAGTCTTATTGTAGTAGCTTATAATTTCTGGCTTAGCAGTCAAAGTACTTTCTACGGACGGTGTAAAATGCATGGTTGACAGCATTATTACAGCTTTCTTTTTTTTTGGAACATATGAACACAATGCGCCTCTTTGCTAAATCCAAAATTTGTAGAAAATAATTGTCTGAAACAAATTATGAGGATAAAGTACACATTTAGAGCTGAATAACTGTAACACTTTATCAAACAAATATGTAATAATAAACTAACCTGTCTTTATGTGCTTGCATATTAGCTGGTATGAAACGCTTGTTTCTTCTTACTGTTCCAACGACTGTGAGATTCCATGAACTTAATGCTTTTGCCAGTTCAAGAGATGTAAAAAATATCGGTTGTGACATTCCTTCCTGAGTTTTTATATGGACTAACAAGATCTAAGACCGTTCTGCCTCCTATATTTGTCTGGCGCTCACTTTCTGGTGGTTTTCCTGTGTACAGCTGGCCATGCAAGGGATAAGAGTTGAAGACATCGCAAGCCCAAAATATTTTTATACCGTATTTTTCTGGTTTTGCCGGCATATATTGTGTAAAGCGAGTACGTCCACGATATCCGTATAATTGCTCATCTACTGTTATACACTCACCTGGCTTGTAACTTTGGCGTAAATTAGCATTGAGCATAACCCAAATATCTCGAAATGCTGCAACTTTATCGGATTTGGCACGTGATAAACGAGTTTCATCATTATCGAAACGTATGCTTCGTAACAACAATTTGAACCGAGATAGGGGCACTGCTGCCCGAAACAAGGGCAAATTAATAGGTTTCCACAACTCTCGTAATTACACATTTCATTTGACAAAATACTTTCAAATATTTGTTTTGGTGTGCACAATTTATATTTTTGGGCTGCTCCACCGCGTTGTCTTGAAACATTTCCGTTCAGAGTCTGTGTCTGAGGATAGGACTCCAGTAGCCAGCACGAACTATCTTTGCAAAATAATTTATTTCTTGTTTCTATTTCATCACTCCCGTTGGTTTCATCTGAGTCATAGGAATCCTCATTTGTTTCTATAATCCCTGTAGATTCAGCGTCTGAAGATTCAACTGTTATTTCGTTATCTGGAGCAATGCATTCATCCTCCTCATCTGAACAAATAAAATCTTCGTCACTTGGTTCACTTTCACACAATAACTTATTTATATCTGTAGAGCTAAATCTTTTATTACGGATTCTTGTTGTTGAACTCATTTTATTACTTATTTGAAAACTTTCGCAATAAAAATAGATTTTCTTTCTGTCGAACAAACTTCTCCGCGTAGATACAAACGTAAAATGAAAATAGTGAACAAATATTCTGCTAACGCATGTATTTTATATACCACGGGGAATCACATAGTTCCATTTATTATCTCTTGGTGGTGTAAACAATGCCTTTTTGTGTAGACACGGCTTGTGATGAAATCCTAAAACACTAAAGAAATCCCAAAATATACACAACTATATTTAAACCTATGGAACGTTTCAAATTTGTTTGCAAAAATTCTTGTTTTCTATGAGATTGGTATGAAGGTACCCGGGTACTTTGTACAAAATACGTAGTTTTTTTGTCAACCACATAAGGGTTAAGTATCATATCATTAACAGAAATTATATCAGAAAGCGTTTTACTAATCATTTGAATGTTATTGATATGTCTAGCTGCTTACAGTGTTCAACTTCAAAACCTAATTTAAAAAGTAGTTTAAAAAGGCACGTATCAAATT
The DNA here is from genome assembly GCA_038088585.1 of Chrysina gloriosa. Classification (NCBI taxonomy): domain Eukaryota; kingdom Metazoa; phylum Arthropoda; class Insecta; order Coleoptera; family Scarabaeidae; genus Chrysina; species Chrysina gloriosa. Next base: position 42,139,465 of record CM076089.1, read on the forward strand.
CAAAAAGAAAGCATCTACACATCCGCAGACAGCAAAGTAGTATTGCAGCATCTTAAATTATTCATATGTCGGTTAAAAGCTGTGTGTTTCTTTAAACAAATCCTCACTCGACCAATTGACCATTATATCGGACATATGCGACTGAAATAAAAAACAAAAGAGGAATGAACCATGCTGTAGCATCCTTCATTTCGAAATTACATAAGACCACTTTATTGGAAACACAAAAGGTGGGAAGAACGCGAGCAACGTTATTGAAAAACATGTCCGACCTAAAACGAATAAAATACTTTACTACATTTTCTAGTGATAGTATTTAAAGATCTTCTGAAGCTACAAGAATAATGATTAATTCCTAATCACCATCTTTTAAAATATCGTTTCAGGAATATGCAATAAACCGCTATTTACAACGGCAGATTTGGTAACAATGCTGCGGAGTATACATCAAATAAATGAGTAACCCAATTTTGCTCACCGATTGTATACCTCGGAAGGCGACTTTAGATCTTGCTAAAATAGAAAGCTCTTCTCCTACAGAATTTATAGATATTCTATCTGTCTATCTCCGAATCTACCATAGCGATTATAAAGGATTTTTCAGGTCGCAGCAACTGAAATGCCAAATAAAACATTTGTAATTTATAATGTAAGATCGGTTTTAGTTTATCACTTACTGAAACATTTGAATATCAATATTAGACATAAACCGGCAACATTTATCTCTGTAAGAAATTTTACTTTGTTCCTTAATTACGGGGTTATACTTCTACATAGACATTTTTAAACCATTACTGAAACGTTATCATACATATAATTATATAATATAAGTAATACCACGCCACATTCCTTGCAGTCACTGTCAATATAATTCGGTTTATAAAAATTCATTGATACTAATTTTATGTGAAAGCTATACCGCTAACAGAAAACTCCAACTGCATATAACAAATCGCTAGGTAAGTATACGAATAAAGTGCAAACTTTATTGTGCAATATCATACACACATTATCTGTGTTAGACAGGACCAGAACTTATAGTGTAAGCAAGAATGTATGAGTAATGAATGAGAATAGGATATAGCAATAAGAAATTTGACGTAAGACGTTTTACGTAGGCATCGATAAAAGTTGCTATATACGTTGTTATAATGAACATTTTGTCGATATAAGCCAGATTCGAGACAGGCACTTTGATAAACATAGTAGGCTGAAGCTAATTGAAAAGAAAATGAATACTAACAATGTTAATTTTACGAAAATTAAAAGAAACTAAAGATTATAAATAAAAACTGCAAAATATATAACTCATATAAGTCTGCATACAATATATTAACTACAAGATAGGATCAATTCATATTGGAATATAAAGTTATAATACTAAATTATTAGAAAACAAACTAACTTGGCTAAGGGCAAAAGATCACTGTAAAGTAACTTATCCACTTTGTCAATAGCAAGAAAATTGAAGGCGTTATCACAGCTAAAATTGTATAGCTAGACACACACGGTAGGAATGGTCGAATTATCTGTCCTACAACGGATCAATTTCGACAGTTGATCTGTGCGTTAGTGAGCGACGATAGATCAAGACTTACAAACGATTAGATCGACAAAAACCCTCGGCTAGATTTCATACAAGTATAAAATATCTGTACCGCGTTCCAATCATCTCAAAATCCTAAAGAACTTACTATTAAATAAGCGATCTATCTCCTCACAGATCAGATATTTACGTTAATGTGGAGTGAAAGACACATTGCTTAGTTAATAGCGAATTCTGGAGGATTTCAATGGGACTAGACTACGTCGATCGAAATGGATTAAAAACAGGGTTCAATAAAAAGAAAATATTGGCGCATGTCCTTAGCTCTGGAACTTCGATAGAATGACAAGGGCGATTTTAAACATTATTTGCGTAAGTTAAATGCAAGTGATAGAACAATTACCGATTACCTATACTTTAAGTTTAATACCTTCTTATATAATAAAACAACATGCAGTAATGCGTAATTCCCTTCTGGTTAGTGCAACACTAAGACATTTGACTACTGTGAGGTTGGTCCACCCATTTTGATGCCATAATACAAAAGAACCTATCACTTCTCGTGCATCAGCACTAATGGAGACAATCATGGGAGGGACTCCCTCTCGTGTGTGCCCAGCTAATGAATCGGTCTTTTGTCTGTTTGTTTTGATAATGAGGAGACCAAAATCAAAGCTAAAAACGTTGAAAGCATTATATAAAATATAATTTCTTGTTGTAGCTTGTTGTAGTCATCATAGCAACTGTTTCAGTGTTATTTCCACCAAATCCATCGTGAGCATACGGACAACTTTATTTTTTAACTTTAATTTTGACCGTCGCTGATCTATTTTATTTTTATTTTGTATTTATTCGCCAGAAACGTACTGTCGCCGAAAACGTCTCGTTAAAGTTGGTGCGACCAAACACACCTGAACATCTTCTTACAGTGTATAAGTATTCAGTGTGACTAATTATTATAGCTGATCTTGGGGCAGATTTTAGGCAAACTGGAGCGGCGTCATTGGGGAACGAGCGCACAGTGAATCGAATAATGGGGACTAGAGGGGCAAGATTCTGATTTAGATTTTCTCTCTTTCCAGCTGGCCCATATAGTAAGTTTATCACTAGTTGATATAAATGGCACAAAAAATGTTCAAGTGACGAGAAGGAGGGGGAGGCTACTTGAAGTGTGAGAAATAGACTATACAGGATATGTGAAAGAATTATAACTTAAAAGATTGTCTATAACAACTCTAAGGTTTTGTACCTAACTGCAATGTTGCCAAATAGCATGAGAGGTAATATTCTCATGAACAATAAGGAATAAAACGCCAAATTAAGAATAAAACCTAACATATATTTAAGATAAAAAATGTATTACAGTTTTATAAAATATGTATATTAAACAATTTAATATTCAATATTTATATTTATTTTATAAGTCCGAATCTACAGTGTTACTGTCATGTTCTGGGAGTCACTGATAGTATAATCGCTATTTTCGTCTTATTCTTCAAAATTGCTGCTGTTGGTTGAATGTATCGGGGTTCATTTCATGCTGATGGAGGTAGAAACTAACAGATTTAATACAGCTGCAGGTAATACTGATTGTAGCTTTCGGGGAATGTCTCGAAGACTATTTATGACTGGATCAGATGTAATAAACAACATATTTAATAAATCTGTATTACTTGCAATACGGGTTTTTTTAGTGTGCCGTTCTCTAAATCTACGGCAATCTTTATTACGCGCTTCTTGCGCTTCTTCGGATAATTGTCGTATAGGAAAAAACTAGGTTTTATAATATTGATACTATGCATTAAAATGTTGTGTTGAATAACGGGCATGTAATATCATGGATAAAAATGTAGGTAAAGCTTCCTGTTTATTTTTTTTTTTTTTGTAAATTTGTGGAATTTTGTACAATTTATGTCATAACGTGATGTCAAAGTTTGTAATATAACGCAGATTTTTTATTAATGTTACATCTATTCCACTTATATTAGCGTTAGTTTCAGCATTTAAAAAAATTTTCTAGGTGTATTGCCATTATTTGAAGAGCCAAATGAAGGTTTTGGTCTATTTATAATTAGCCCCATTTCTCCTTTAAAACAAGCTTGGATTTCCAATTTTCGTTTTTTCACATTTTCGTTTTCACCATCCGTCTCAACTCTCCATTTTTTAATATTTGTCTAAATTTAGGATTTTATTGATTCATCAATTTTGGTGTAGCTTTACAAATATAACACGTCTGGGTAGATTTTGTTTCACTTATTGCATTGCATACTTTACCATCTACCATTGTGAATAATAACTTATGATCTATAATAATTTCTTGATTTTCAAGTTTAATTTTGGTGGATTGCAAACTTGTAATTTGATCTTTTATAACGTTTGTTTCTATTTTTGTAGTTTTATCGTCTTCTTTCACAAATATAAACTTGATACGACGGCAAAACATTGTGGAAGCTGGTCTTGGATTTTGCAATACGCACTGCTTGTTTTCATCAAGTTTATACAATTTAATAGAAACGAAAGAATACACGAACAGATATTCGTCGTCGGAATCTTCAGAAGAAAATTTTTGTTTATCTCTAATATAACCACTGCCCCCATCACATCCCCACTTGCTTATTAATGCGTATTCAGTTATAGGTGATAAACTTTTAAGAACTTCACTTTGGGCGATGACAAGTCTTTCAGCCATTAAATTTAAAATTGCTTGGAGATTAATTTTTCTGCGCCATGGCTGATTTCCTCAGCTGGACGTCTCGATAGGCACTGAAGATAAAGGAATCTAACTGCGTAACAGTTAGCGTTAGCCGAGGTAACGTCTAGGATCCCTGACAAACAGATTTTTAGAATAGATTTTCTATATGATGACTTTTATATCCCCATTTAGTTCACTAGTAAACTAACTTCTACTACGAGTGAACACTTCGCATACCATCGCTAGACTAGCAGCGGGTTGTGGGAAATGTGTATAGTTTATTCCACGTGGAGTCCTAAGTATAGGATCTTATGGGCTATTGACCTCTCATTTATTGTTAGTCTCTACAAATTACATGAAGCGATCCTTTTCTCCCCCAAGCATCGTTACCCAAAGTAAAAAAGTAATGCATCATCTATTGTTAGATATTGTACTATATATGTAGGTTCCTGATGATTCATGTAATTAGAGCAGGAAGGCAGATATAATAATACGAAGAAATAGAAAAATCTCATAAATTTCGAGAAAATAAACGGCCGCTTTTCGGTGTGGACTGACAAGAAATTGCTCGCAAACAATGTCTTAATGAAGACAGCTATAGAATCATCAATCATTACCTATATCAGCTTGTATGATAATCTTATACGATTCCAACCACGGTACTGGAAATAAAATATTCAATTATATTAAACTATAATTTTTCTAGTTTCAAACAAACAAAACGATTTTGTATTATCAATGTGCACGTAGATGAACGAAAAAACAAATTAATGCTGAAATATGTCGAAAGGTTACGCTTGTACTACATATCTAACTATACTCTTCTCCACCTTACTATTATATTTAGAGTAATTCCATTTGAAATTACATTCTTATTGTTTGGGCTGAATAGCAAATTATAATCATATCCAATGCATTATAGCAAAATGCATTCAATATATGTAAATCATTTTTAAGGGGAAGTCACCATCGGCATCGACTGTTAAATCCAAGTGATTCATTGACGAGGATAAAATAGTATCTGTATCATTGCTTTAAATAAAATGAAAACATGCCACCGCATTTAATGTAATATATTTAATAAATAATTATGAGAAAATTTTTATTATAACTACAAAGCCAAACTTTTTAACTCCACGGTAACTCAGAGTGGTTTGGAACAGCTAGAACGCGAGAAGTACCTAATAATTACTACAGTTTGTAAAATGGTGGATGGTGTTATCATTAAGTTGTGTAAATCGGACTGACGCTGTCACTTCTCCGAATTTTATTATTCAATGACAACTTATTACTCAATAATAAAATTCGGAGGAGTGACAGCGTCAGCCCCATATACATTATTTAATAATACACGTCATCCACCTTTTTAACAAAAAATCGGACTGACGCTATCACTTCTCCGAATTTTATTATTCAATGATAAGTTGTCATTGATAAGTTATCACACGCATTCGAAGGAGTGACAGCGTCAGTCCGATTTACACTAGTTAATGACTGGTTTTCTTGTTATTTATATTTTCATTATTTTCATCGTACAAGTTCTTTTAAGAACTAACGAGCCAGTATTAATTTTTGTGTACTGTAAGTCATTATCATCTCTAATAAATGTTAATATAAAAAAACAAAAAAACTTTTAGGTTGCGAGATCTTTGAGGCGTTAGACCGGTGTGACCGGCCGAAAAAGTAGGTAATTTTCAAGTGTGGATTGCCAAAGAAATAAGAAAGCTGTACACTTGCAATTTGGTAGTTTAGTTAAGTACACTATGACGATATAAAATCTATACAGTCAAAAGAAGAATAATAATTTTAATACCATTTATTACCATGTTAGGAAAAGTAATTTTCTTTCGCAGCGTTTATTGGTGTCGATGATTCCGCCGTAGTGGAACGTCTGAGCCCAAAACAAAAAATATATTACTTCAATATGTTGCATTCCCTAAGCATTGACCAATCTTTTTCAAATTTTATTGAAATCTGACTGAAAAAAGGTTTTTCAACTTTTGGTTTGATTTTTGACTGTATTATTGGGAAGTCATTTGTTAATATTTTGGAAAATAACAACGATATTGTAAAAATCCTCGGTCAATGCTTAGAGAAACTATGAGGATAATGAAAAACCAAACTTCAAGTTAATCCGTAGAGTAGACCCCGAGAAACCTTCGATACCAATTTGAAAAACGTAGTTTCGAGAAAAACGCAATTAAAGATTTACGATACTTTTTTTATGGTTTTATGGTTAATCTGCCATGCCAGCTTCGTAATAGTCATCTCACTCATCATCATCTCCTGCTTTGCTCTACCGCCTTAAAATACGACCTTCTTTAGATGCCTCAGCGATCTAAATTCGTGCTTCGTCCAAGACTTCGCAAACGCTTGCTGTAACCGGCCCAATGACTATATTCATGGTATTCATCAATGCTTGAATAACAATTATTCAACATACTGCTGGCAATATTGACAGCAGTTTTAACGTATGTGACACTACTAAATGTTATTTTGGAGCTAAGGTCCAAATTAACACGTTCAGACTCTCGTTCGAATTTTGAGTGTAAGCACCTAAACAGCGCCCTAACAAACCATTGTTGCTAAGTTCCTTCTTTATAGAGTAATTGCCTCTATAACATTAGGATGAGGAGCAGATTTGTGAGTGTGTTCACTTCATTTATTTGTCGCCTTTGCTACCGGCCAGGACCAAGAACTTGGCCCGGGCAGACAGATTTTTTGTTAGGGTTTAACGTCAGTTAACGATTTGTGCTGTAACGTTGCCCATATTCCAGTTTTCATTTCTTCTATTGAATTTTTATGTTTCCTAATCAAGTCTGTAATAAATGCTCACTCAGGCCCACAACAGACTCGTCTTGGGCGCACGGCCAATCTCGAGCGGCCGGCGGCGCGCGAGTACGAGTCTGTTGTAGGCTCTGTAACTCAGAAACTAATTAGAATTTATACTTGGGACCTTTAGATCCATATTCTTCTTCTTCTTCTTAATCATATTCCTATCTACCTTTCGATGTAAGGCTTGGATGGGGCCAAGTTTCCTATTTTCCATATGGTTCTCTCCACCGTTTTCTGTCTCCGGTCTGATCCTTTATTCCCTCCCACTCAAGTCCCCTCTCTGCCGCTGCTCCCTGATATCGTCATTCCATCTTCTTCTTGGCCTTCCTTTTTTGTTTTTTCCTATCACTCGTGTCTCATACACTCTCTTTGTTAGTCTATCATCACTCATACGACACACATGGCCGAACCATCTCAGCTGACTCTCCCCCACTATTCTCCATATATTTCTCCATATATTTCTTGGTCTTGTTTTCTATTCGTCTTAGGAATCTCATATCCATGGTGTTCACCCGCGATTTTACCTTTTCTGACCTTGTCCAGGAATCACTACTATATGTTATTGTTGGTCTTATCACTTTTTTCACAATTTCCGTTTTAATCCGTTTTGGTACTTCCTTTTTCCCCAGAAACGTAGTTCTCATCATATAAAACATTCTTTCCGCTTTCTTCATTCTTTCATTAATTTCTTGTTCCATTTTTCCGTCCCATTGAATTATTGTTCCTAAATATTTGTAGTTATTCACCTGTTCTATTGTCCTCCCTTCGATTTTGATGTTATGTCTTTTCCTTTCTCCTGCTATTATCATTGATTTGGTCTTTTCGATGTTTATTTTCATGTTTATATTCTTTATTTCCTTATTTAGGATTTCAAGGTTCCTTTGTAGCGCTTCTTTTGATTCAGCCAGAATTGCCATATCATCCGCAAACATCAGTTCACACAAGTTAGTCTCCTTCATTTTCCAGTGACCCATTTTTAGTGGTTTCATTTGTTTTTTAGCACTTTTTATGGCCTCATCTAGTACCACAGCAGTGGACTAAGCACACAGCCCTGCTTTACCCCAATCTTTGTTGTAAACTCTTTAGATTCTTCGTTGTTGGTTCTTACTATATTTGTGTTATTCCTATACATCTCTTTTATTAACTCTATTGTTCGTTTGTCTATATTTCTCTTTTCTAGGACATTCCATATGTCTTCCCTTCTTATCCGGTCGAAAGCTTTTTCTAAGTCTATAAAACATATATGTATTTTTTCTTGTTAATTATCTTTTCACTTGCTTGTCTTATCACAAATATTAAATCTTGTGTACTTCTTTCTTTTCTAAATCCACATTGAGCGTCTTCTATGCTCTCCTCAGTTATTTTTCTTATTCTTTTTCTATAATACTCGCTAATATTCTACCTTGTTAGTGTAATTCCCCTGTAGTTATTAGATCCATACTCTACCGGCTTCAAACTATTTTTTAAAGCAAAAAGATTTTTTCGATTTTTTGAAAATTTTACACCGGTTTATGCGTTTATTTTAATAGTGCACTATCGAAGTCAGGATCATAAAGGAAATTGCATTTATTCAGTTGAAAACTACACCGATCAATTTGTACAACGCTTTCCTGATTTTAATCTCGATTATATGCCTTTAAACATCGAATACATGTTATTATCAATCGATCTGAAGAAATATATTGCATTTGCAAACAAAAGCCTAAGGCTATACCTACTTATTTATTTGAAAATTTAGTCGATGATATTCAAGTTATTATTATTAAATTTAAAATGCATCCCTATAAAGTAAACGTTGTTCAACAATTAAATTCAATTTTTTCGATGGTGTAATGAGCATATAAATAATAATGCCGCACTGGATGTAACTTTTTTCAGTGATGAGGCGTGATTTCATTCATCTGGCTGCATCAATTCGCAAAATTATAGAACATGGAATTCATCGAAACAAATCTGCATCCTATAAAAATTGGAGCTATATCGACACAAAGAATAGTAGTACCGTTTTTCTTTTGGTCACACTATAACTACTGAGCAATATTGTCATGTTTCAGATGAGTTTTTAGAACAAGTAGATGATAATGGATTTCAGCATCGTTTCTTTCAACAGGACACTGCCCCATCTCATATTGCTACAGCAACTCTGCTCAACTATTTAGAACAATTTTTTTGATAATAGAGTAAGTAACACAAATTTATGGCCTGTACGTTTTCCGGATCTTACTCCTCCCGATTTTTATTTATTAGGGAATTTAGTAAATAAAACCTCAATAATCCAGAAGAGCTGCAAGCAGCAATTCCACATCAAATTAATAACATTAGTGTAGTAGCACTTTCTGTAAATTTAAATGAATAAAGTTATAAAAATAAAAGTGATAAATTTATTTCGAAGAAACTTGCTGAAAATATTTTGTGTAAGTATAGAACGTAGAACTTTTCGAATAAATAGTAATTACTGATTGTCATACTCAACAATGAATAGTCAAAAAAAGTTACATGGGTTTCGTTTCTAAATGGAGGCCCAGTATGTGCACTAAATATTTTATTTAACAAAGCCGAAACACGTACGAATTGATTAGTAAATCTAGAGTATTCGTTTAAAGAAAAGAAAACAATTCAATAAGAAATATTGAGATTAAAGTAACAATTCACAAGGATAAATGAATATTAAAAGACTACATAAACAGACAAAAAACGTTTTGTACGACTAAACTTATTTTTCGAAGGATATATAAATAACAGTATCCACAGCAATAACACTATTTCCGTTCTTTTAATATTAGCAGTATGATACTAGTTACTTATCTTATTGTTACATAATTTATTGAACATCTCTTTAAGTTGTAAAAAATAACATATTTGATAGTAGTAAATTATCTTTTTTGTAAAATTCAATAAATCATTGACCAAAGTCAATACAAATGTGCAATCGCTTTACTTTCATATTCACTTGGGGGAGAGCGAGGGAGAATTAAGTGTCGCCAGCGATATCTTGTCAACACCCTCAACGAACACCGCGCGCACTACACAACAGTCAGTGCACAATAAACGTCACACAATAAACGTCACACACTGAACGCTTACACGAACTTCATCAAAACACTATTGACGCTAAATTTCCCTTTCAAAATTGGAAAATTTGTTAGCAATAATAAAATTTTGCGTTATACGAGAAACAAACATAAACTGAATAGAATAAGGAATTATAATGAATGAGAGCTCACATCGATATAATTTAAAGTTCATCTGAAGCAGTATAGCATATGCTGCATATAACAGCTTCAAAAGGTCAGCATAGTTCTACCTAGAAAATATTAGAATTTTTTCCTTCGCTGTTTCTCCCCTGAAGGTGACAATTTAGTTATTAAAACCTGTATTGAGATATATCCAAATGGCAATGATAAGGATAAAAGAAGTATTTTATTTGACAAGTCTGGAGGAGTAAAATACTTCCTAAAAACTACAGTAAATAACAATATTGTAGTACAGGTTAATGGTGACTTATAGAGAATTGACAATGTGTCTAACAATAAAAGACCAATTTCAAGATCGTTATGGAATTAATGTACCGAAATAACGACATCCATTAAAAGATCAGACTCAATGAAGATATACGCACAAATTTATTAAGCAGTATGTAAACATTACTAAATACAGTACCGTGCAATCAAATTAGAACCATTTGCGTTGTTATAAATAGTTACCACAAATTTTTATGCAATACAAAACGCATACATATTACCGACTAAATGTGTTTTTAATTCTATATTCGTCAACTTCTTTATGAATCCTTCCCCTCAAAAGAAATGATTAAGATTCTTCTAAAGAGGACCTGACTACTGCAATTTGAGACCATCCGGGTAAAATTAGAAATGTGGAAGAACTATAATTAGCTGTTGTGTAGATGCAACACTCCATTCTCTCAAGTTATAAAAGCAGCTGTCCCCTAAGATTGTGTCGATCGCCAAGACACGTTACTTGATGGAACAGAGAGTTAAGCACGGAGACTTAACAACTATTTAATACAGCGAAAACGAAAACAGGTAGGTAGGAAACTTATAAAACTAAACTAAATACCTACTATGATAAAATTAAAGAAACCAACCTAAGAAACTTCTGCAATGAAATTGAAGGTCTTCCTCAAATGCTCAGGATTAACAGAATTGTCAAGAGAGACTCTTCTAACGCAATTAGATCGTTGCAGAAACCGAAGGGAACATATACCACCACCGTGCAAGAGACTCTAAAGTATATTCTAGAGGTACACTTCCCTGGATCGGCACTGTTGGAAAGTAGCAAAACTAAGGAACTGTCCGATTTGTCAAGATGGAAAGCGACCAGGGACTACTGGAAACTATCAACCGATATTTTCAAGCTATATTTCATACGAGTATTTCCTAAGTTCTACGGCAGGGAATTAACGACATCATGGAAATATTGAGGGCGCCCCATACCATGGAACATATCATAGAGAAACTCGGGTGGTATTAATTCCCAAACTGAGGAAGGAAACGTGTACTCATCCTAAATTATTCAGACCAATCTGTCTCACATCCCTTATATTAAAAACTTTGGAAAAAATCATATACTTGAATATAAAAGAAGGACCTCTTGCCAGTTATTCTCCACACCCTCTGCAATGGGCATACCAATTGGGAAAATCAAGATAGACTGCCCTACACAGTTTAATTGGAGGACTTGAAAGAAGCCTGCGCCAAAAGAATATCCCCTTGCAGTATCCTTGGACATAGAGGGTGTTTTTGACAATACCCCGATATCTTCAATTTCCCGGTCTTTACAGGATCGGCATATAAACAATACTACATACATACAAATGGGTTAACTTTATGTTACAAAGCAGAATAGTTCAAGCCCAAAATGAAAGAAATGCAAAATAAAACAGTCACCATGAGGAACAGTAAGAGGATGTCCTCAAGTAGGGGTACCATCACCACTACTGTGGGGTCTAGTAGTGGGCGATCTTATCAGGTCACTAAATGATCAAGGAATATGGACACAAGAGTTTGCTGAGGACATTGTTATTGTGCCCAAAGGAAAACTTTCTAGGACAGTTACAGCATCATGCGAAATGCATTAGGAAGTGTGGAGAAGTGGTGCTTAAACGAGGGCCCCTCCATTAATCCACAAAAACGAAAATGGTAGTTTTTATCAAAAAAGTGAAAGTAGAAGGCCTAGACAGCATACAACTGTTTGGCCAGAACCTAAAAGTGACCAATGAAGTAAAGTATTTGGGCATCACGCTCGATGCAAAACTGAATTGGTGCAAACAACTTCTTAACGTGATGAACAGGCCCACACAACTGGCACCTGGGGATTGAAACCAAGAGTGGTACACTGGTTGTACACTGTGGTAGCAAGGCCAACGATCACCTTTGGAGCTTTAATCAGGTGGAGGATGACAGAAGTGTCCTCGAAAGTAAAAATGTTCACTGCTCTTCTGAGGCGGGTTTTTGTTGGAAATCACTGGAGCAATGAGCAATACGGGAACAACTGCCATGAAGGTCATAGTGGGAGTCGCTGCGCTGGAACTATTCGTGGAAGCGGAGACCTTGGCGGCGATCCTTAGACTGAAAGCTGCTTATGGTGTCCTAACAATGTAATTGGCATACACACAGATATAACTGGAACAGTACTGGACGAGCCATTATTACAGATGCCTACGGATGATATGGCGTCAGAAATCATTTTCACATACAAAATAAAACTTTGTTACCGATCAGGGACTAAATGAGCAGTAGCAGCCTGCGCTGAAGAAATCAGAGGGGGAGGGCTGCACAAAAAAACTAACCATCATGACTGATAAAACTGGTAAAATATTGCAAAGAAGTTTTCAATGAAGTGGCATGGGACAACACATGTCTTTAATCTAGGTGGCAGGACATGAATACATGAGACGCAACAACAAACTACAATAGGAAACTAGCATGCATATTATCTGTGCCTGTGAGGAACTAAAAGAATTCAGGCAGAAACATTTCGGTAAGGATCTGTTCGCGCGACAATACTCACAATCAGACTTCCCTTAAGCAAAATTGCACTTGTGGATGACGCAGGGTTACTTGAACGGAAATGAGAGTGCTATTGGAGAACGGTACCAAACACACAAAGCTCAAGTGCCGGTCTACTGATGACCAACTCTAACGGAGTAAATGAATGATTAACCCTTCCTCTCCATTCGTAAAACGTGTATTTGTAGTAGATATCCGTATTTTAGACAAATAACTATTGGACGAATTGGAAAGAGGAAGTTTCGAAGAAACAGCAGGTTTCTCATCAAATTGTTGGCAGAATAGTCAAGGTTGTCGAACAAAATTTTCTGGCAACGGCGAACGTACGGACACGTTGTCCTGGTATCCCAAAAACTACTCAACGGGGGACAGATTAATTATTCGGAGAGCATTAGAAAATAAACAGAAAATAAATAAAGAACTGAAGCGAATCCTGGACACAGATGGTATTCGAATATCCAAGCGAACTCTCAAGTTGCGTCTATATGGGTTGCAGTGGACAAGAAAAATCTATGTATAATTCCGATATTGTCTTGCCCATTACAAAAGAGGTTCTTTTATTTTAGCTGTTATTTTCGGGTTTTTGCACGTCATGTCAGATTTTCTTCCTATAGCCATCATTTGACCGTCCTTCGGAGAGTTATTTTTGGATACCACGACAACGTGCTCGAGCGTTCGACGTTGGGGGTTCTGTTCACCAAACGGAAAGGCTACTGTGTCCTCAAAATTTTTCTAATAGAACTTTAATTCTGGTTATTTTTTCATTCAACATGTCTTCAGTTTTCTCCATTTTGTAAAATGTTGAATTTTTACAAAACCTTTTTGTAACAACCGTTTACAAAGAAATAAATGAGAGTGGAAAACAAATGTTCTTACAGAATAGTTTCAAAAATACATAAAGAAACACCACTAACACCAAAACACATTCAACAAATTACGAATAACTGATCCTATGCAGGCAAAATAAACGAATAAGCAATTAGAAACACATTTAGTCATATGTAAGGGTGTAGGTAATATGCTCGATGATATGTACGTGTTTTGCAGTACACAAGAATGTATGGTAAGTACTTATAAAAACGCTAGTGGTCCTAATTCAATTACATGGTACTGTACAATCCACAGTGGAAGTGAACTTAATTGTATAATAAATTAATTAATTATACATATGTGATATGTATATATACAAACATAGATTTTTTATTCCATGAACTCAATGTGATTTGAATCTCAAACATCTTCCTAAATACGAGTTTCCTACTTCTTTACCCTTTTATACCGCTGCCGTGTCGAGAGTGCATTTAGGATACATTAAGCAAGTTACATATGTGAAAAGGAAGATACTTACATATGTCCTTTACTAATTTCAATAACATGGTCCTCATTTGCTTTATACTATTTGTTCGAATACGATATTCTACTATGTTTTGAAATGTCAATAATCATACTTATCAAATTCTCTAACGTAAAATGTGACATCAGTGTTTGCTAACCCTCTCTGACGCACATAAGTTATAAATGTAAATAATTTACTAGTTTAATCCATAATATAACGAATAGCTGTATATCCGCAATACAACGTTCTTTAAAACATTCCTCTTTATTCCTTATCAATAACATATACTTCAGACTTGGTGCCATTATCAACTGAAACTTACAAGAAGTTTCAGCAATTAGAAATTCACAGAACCGTTTCGCGGTTATACCGCTCGTCAGTGGGACTTTGTGAGAAGTAGTTTTTATATCTAGGTAAGCACTATATATGCTGGTACGTTTCTTTATGTTTGTACATATGAGAATTCGATTAAGAAATTCCCCCAATATGTAGTTAAATGCGCATTTTTGCAGCTATTTACTTGTACAGAAGTGGACAACTAAGTTACCACAAACTCCTGCAGTTGCACTTTGCGGCTAACTCCCCGTGAGAGAATCCAATTAGAAAACAACTTTCACCATTATTTTTCTTCTGTAGAAGTAAATAACTGCAAAAATGCGGATTTAACTATCTACATATCGGGGGAATTTCTTAGTCGAATTCTCATAATGTACAAAAATCAAAAAACGTAGTAGCATATAAGTGCTTCTCTGGAAATGAAAACTACCTCTCACAAAGTCGCACCGACAAGCAGTATAACCGCGAAACACGCCTGTAGGAGTCTGTGACAACCTGGTTGTCCACTTCTGTAGAAGAACATAGCTGCAAAAAGGCACATTTATGGCTCTGGCATCCTTACAAAAGGCATTTCCCTAGGGATTGTAAAGAGGCTAGATTTTAAGTTTTTCTTTGGGAAATATTTCCAAATTAGCTTTATTACCTCAAAATTGGATCTGCATTTAATTTCTTCCAATAGGATGCTCAGGAAAAAGGAAATAAGGAAAATTCCGGATTTGAATCAATAGTTTGACCATATCCAAGTAAAAACGGAGAGTCAGTGTCTAAATTTTGTAACGGGTAACACCTTTTCGGCAACCTCCTAGAAATTAGTGGGTTTAATTTCGAGCAGTTTTCTCAGGGAATTATTGCCTCACATTAATTACACCTTATTGCGTGCGAATTGGTATTTTTAACTGAATGTGAGTAATTTGGTGTCACTGATTTCAAACCTGCCTTTACTTTTAGTATCATTTTTCAAGATCTTTTGTCATTAGAGATTCTAAATAAATAATAATACATATATACAGGTACGTCTTTATAATATTATATATGTATATAAACCACATACAACAAATCAAAATATTAATAAAAAATTCAGAAAACCTAGCAAAAAGCAATATGAACTACTCTTTGTTTTTCTTAAAAATCTTTCTTCTTTGCTCAAAAAGCTCCGTTTGTTGTCTTTTCCTTATACTCGGTCATAGAAATATCCCTCTTCAACATCCAGCAATAGTTATCTATACAGGATGTACTGCTACAAACCTAACTTATGATTTAAGTGCTACGCAGAGACTATTGGAAGCTCTCATTTACGTAGACTATTCGGGGATTTCTGGTGGATATTTCCCCAGTCTAGTTTGTAACTTACTTCGAATATAGAGATTCACTGTATATCGGGATTCCTCGTCGGTATTTCACCTAATAATACTGTAGCATTGGCGGTGCTTCTTAAATAATATTTTCAGGAAAAACAAGCTGTTTTTTTATTATAAAAAGGAACATGTTTTTATAGAGAAAAAAACAGTACGTCATAGAGACAAGCGGCAAATGGTTTGGTAACATAACTAACTTAGCAAACAAAAAATTGTCTAATCACAAATTCTTCGCCGGCCTGTGTTACTTGTCACCTTGTCATCGTATAAATATTTGCAGTCCGGAATCTCCTGTTGTTCGATAGCCAGAACTCAATCTTCCCCAAGTAAAACGATTGCAGTTGGATTCATGCAAGAATCCACTGTTTGGGTGTTACAAGTTAAACTGAATCCCACAAAAGATATTCGTTCACGAAGTACTTCTAAGGAAATCATCTCTTCTTTTCTTGGGTCGTACTGAACATATGGCAATCATTCCTTCAAAGGATGGAAGAACAGTTAATGCTAGAATGGTATAAAGCAATCTTTTTCGCCTCCAATCCGACGAAATCATGCAAAACAACCGAAAACGTAATTCTGCATCATGACCAGAGACCAGATTATATGCTTTTGCACATCAATAACTACCAATTATCAACAGATACTTGTGGATGCTATATGGCAAATTTATTAATAGGTTGTTTAAATAACAACACTCCTGGTAAATTGTACCGTTGATAGTTATCGATATGCAAAAAACATATAATCCGGTCTCTGATCATGACAACGCTCTCACACAGCACGTCAAACAATTGATTATTTGGAAGAAGAAGGCATAAAATTAATGTCTCACTGCCCGTATTCGCCTGATTTATAGCTTAATAATTTGTTTCTGTTCCCCAATGTCAAACAAAAAAGTGTCGGCAACGATTTTCCACGACTCAAGAAGCTGTTGAAGCTTTCAGAAACCATATTTTTGAGACACCAACTTTAGAGTGGAAAAATGTTTCGGGAATATTTTGAAAAGCAATAAAACAGTTTCTTTTCAAAAAATAATAAAGAGCATTACTTGGACTATGACTTATTCGATCTTAAACTTGGTGATCTAGATTAATGTAGATCCAAGATTGATACTGGGCTAGAGTAGCACGGTAGCAAATGTTCAGCATTTCATTATAACATATTTTCTACGACTAAACTATTATATTATCCAATAATGTACACATGTACAATTTCAAACACTTTCCTTGATTAAAAATGATTAATGTCTATTAAGCTGAAACTGTAATACATTACAGTTATGAGATATACGTATCTCCTATATAGCAGAAGAGCGGTTTGTCTGTTACGCAAATTATATTAGGTATATAACGCATATGTATTCAGATAAATTTTCTTTGTTGTAGAGATTCAAAGTTAAAAACTAGATTTGTTATTTGAAACATCTTTATTCACACAATATAATCACATATATTATATAAATACTTACCACAAAATTTTAATATTTTTATAACATGAAATTTTCGTGCTTTTTATTTTATACGTACTTTTATAATTGTGGTTTCACTTTCCATTTTGACTTTATTTATTTCGTGTGATATATGTATATTGTAGTATATTAATATTTACATGGTTAATTGCCACTAATTAATTAATCATTAATTACAATTCAATATATTTAAATTCACAGTAAATGTTGGGGTTTTGGATGTTCATGTTCATTTGGTTTAGTATTGGGTTCTATTTATACTTTCTTGATACCACGCACGCCACCTTTCAAGTGTTTTATTACCCTGCGGGTGTTTTTGCTTCTTTTTTAACTCCAGCCAGAGACGTTTAATTTGAGAAAAAAATGTAACTAGAAATAAAATTATCAATTATTAGAAAAAGCATCAGTTAAAAGGTAGAAAGCCATGTAACTATTTAAACACACATAGCCAACACTTCCACATCACAAGATTTCCAAATAACCACTGGATATAAAAAAACCAAGGATACCTGGACATCAACAATATATATTTCCATAACAACGTTAAGCCGTGATGAAGTATTTTCCATAGTAAATTAAAACAGCTAGCTATCAGGACAACGGAGAAATAATGTATTGTAGTCCTGATTTCCGAAAAAAAATGAGGGAATGTTTGGTTAACGACGGTGAATGACAAGATAGAAAAGTCATCGAAGCACGTTTTTACTGCGTTGAAGGTGAATTAGAATAGAAGTTTCAACTATATTTGGACCAAAAGGATTTTAAAGGAAGCAACATTAAATAAAAGAGCTTTCCCACACCGAAGAAGAAAGAATTTAAGAGAGGGAATTCATAGAAAATAGAGCTACACTAAAGAAAGAATTTAAGAGGGGGAATCCATAGAAAATAGAGCTGCACTGAAGAAAAAATTTAAGAGGGAGTCCAATTACATACTGACACACACACAACACAATAGGTATTTATATTCAATTTATGTCAAATATTTCTAAAATCTTGTAAATATAATTTGCTATAATTCAAAGGAGACGTTTTGCATTGGCATTAACAAAGATATTGATTTGTGCTTTGAAAATATTATATTCTACTGAAATTAGTACATTAAATAAGAGATTTCATTTGCTTCAATTTTTGCACAAAACCAAACCTCCATTTTCAAATTTGTATATATCGCTGATTATATTTTTAACACTTCCCATTGGTGTAGGTAGTAGAGAACGTTCTGTAATATCTAAGTCTAAATCACGCGCCACATAAATAAGTTGGTAATTTTAGGGTACCAAACACTAGATTAGGGAAAATACAGATGAGCAGTTGGTAGGTTACGTTCTGGCAGTTAGAATGTATTGATACGAAATGTATTGCATTTGTATAAAACCAGTTAGTTTGGTTGAATAAACGAATAAAATAGTTAACACATTACAACATTACACGTTCCTTCTCTCATTTAAAGAGTATTAAGAATTACTTCATATTTTCTAGATCTAAAAACAGACTCTACAGTTTATCTCCTCATATTTCAGATTTAATATATAAATAGTTATTATGAAGCCTCGAAAAATTAAATTATAAGAAATCATATGTTTGTGTATGTTAGTATTTTTAATATCAGCATTGTTAAAAATGAGTAGTTTTTATAAACCTGACATTTTAGCTCATGGCATAATACATACATAGACGTGAGACTATTCCTACTAATTTTACCTAACTACCTACGTTATTGAAAAACAAGTTCATAAAAAATAAAAATAGAAATCAGAAATCCTAATTACGGACGTGGTAGCGTATATCACTGACAATGAGCCAAAGGAAAATATATTAAAAGTAGAAACAAAGTACAAATATGTATAAATCATCAGAATGTTATTCTTAAGAGGAAAATATAATCGACAATACAATTCAAAGGATTATAGTGATAGAATGAAATTGGAAAAATTGAAAAACGAGAGCGAATAAATTTGAGCCATAATGGCTCATTAATTACGAAAACATATATATATACCGTGTGTCCCCGAATTGACTTCACTATAGGTATAATTAATCCAAAATTTTGGAATCTCGTTTTGATGTTTTGGGATCCCGGCCTGCTTGGTCTGAAAAGAATTTCATGCACATTTTTACTTTTTAAAATCCAATATGGCCGTGACAACTGAGACAAAAATCATTTTAATGTTGAAAGTAAAGCGCCATTTCAGTCAATAATACAGCAAATTGTTATTAAGAAAAGTTGTTCAGAATAGGAAATTGTGTCCACATGCAAAATTTCACAAATATCGGAACACTTTGATTAAATCAGTATTTGATTTGTGGTCTTGCACAGCAACCACACAAACAAGTATTCTATGTAAATAAAAGAAATGCATTATTATTAACTGTCATTAAGATTATAGTGATATCTAAAATAATCTGTTTGAAATCAATTATTTATCTTTTATTGTTTGTGAATAACTTGTTCGTTAGTTTCCTAATTTAAAATGTTGACCTTAGAACATCGTGTTTATCTAACCAAGTGTTATGGGTTGGGAGAAGCATCTTATTCGCATGCTATTGATAAGTTTCATGAGAAATTTCCAATAGTGACAATTTCCGTTAATGGATTAAAACCTTGTAAAAGGTTTACGGAAACTGGAAGCGTGGTTAATGTAAAGAAAAAGAAAATGGTTCATGACCATGACGACGCTGCTACACTGTTGGTGAGAGATTCCGTAAATATTAATCACCGGCTATCATTGAGAAAACGGTTTGCTGAATTATCAATAAGTAAATCGCACGTACACAGAATTCTCCAAGAAAATAAAATTCGATCATTTAAACCCATTTTCAATCATAAATTAGAAGCTGGGGACGATGGTCATCGACTGCTGTTTTGTTTTTGGATTGGAGAAAAAATTTTGGAAGATAGATATTTTTATAAAAAAATAATCTTTACGGATGAATCTACCTTCACAACAAATGGCGTCGTGTGTTCGCAAAATTATAGATACTAGTCTCATGAAAATCCACATTTTTGTACAATAACTAACAGTCAATATTAGAAGAAAGTCAATGCATGGTGTGCAATAAGATACGATAAAATTATTGGTCCTTTCTTTTTCGATACTACTTTAAACCAACATCGTTATTTGAACATGCTCGAAAATGTTTTCTTACCTGCTATGGAAGACGTCAATTTAGAAAATTTTTATTTTCAACAAGACGGATGCCCAGCACATTCAACTCGCCTTGTAACTCATTTTTTGAACCAGCACTTTCACGGAAGGTGGATTGGACGATATGGTCCAATGCATTGGCCAGCCAGATCGCCTGATTTGACCCTTTTAGATTTTTATTTATAGGGATACTTGAAACAAAAGGTTTATTCATGCGATCTTCATGATGATCTTCAGTTATTAAAACAGAAAATCAGTGATGCTATAGATGAAATTAACGCAACAAGCATAACAAAAGTATTTGAGGAGTTTCGGGTTAGAGTGGAACGATATGCCGATCGTGGAGGAACTCACATTGAGTAATTGTCATGTATTTTCTTTTTTTAATAAAATACTTTATTAGAAACATACATGTTTTTGACAACTTATTACAGAATACATAGTTGACACATCAAATACTGATTTAATCAAAGTGTTCCGATATTTGTGAAATCTTGCACGTGGACACAATTTCCTTTTCTGAACAACTTTTCTTAATAATTTGCCGTATTATTGACCGAAATGGCGCTTTACTTCAACATAAAATGATTTTTCTCAGTTGTCACGGCCATATTGGATTTTAAAAAGTAAAAAATGTGCATAAAATTCTTTTCAGACCAAGCAGGCCGGGATCCCAAAACATCAAAACGAGATTCCAAAATTTTGGATTAATTATACCTATAGTGAAGTCAATCCGGGGACACACGGTATATATATATATATATATATATATATATATATATATATAAGAGACCTATTTTTACTTACGAGAGCGGCTGAAACTGGTTCTAGAAGTGTAAAAAAATACTAAAAACATATTTATTGTTAAGTAATCTCTTTTCAAACAATGTACTTTTATATTCATTAAAATCAGTTCTCAAGCATGTTTCCATTAAAAAAATTGGTATATCCCAAACGTTATTTTTAAATGCTTCTGCTACTTCGGCATGTCTTGAAAAAGGGTTCCACATATTTAAAAAAATGAAAATTGACTAGGAACAGTTAATTTGATATTTTGATAATTTAAATAATCGATAATGTGTCATTGTAACCCAAAAGTTTAGCGTTAGCTGTCTAGATTTCGTTAATAATTTCTGGGAAAAATATTGTTGTGTGTTAATTAGCAACATGACCAACAACACCCAAATATTTGCTTCGTAATACTTCATGAATTGATGACTCCATGGTAAACTACTTTCAAGAGTCAAAATATTGGTTCATAGAATCTAGATGAGTCTATAAAAGACCTAGTTAATTAGGTGCGTTAATTGATTTGAAGAACTACGATTTTTTGAGCATTTCTTCGCTTTAACACGAACCACCCCTTAGGTTCCAACTAAATAGTCAAACTGTGTAAAATTCAAAGAAACGAGCATAAAACTATTGAACAATAAATATAAAATCGTTAATCTCTGTTTCATATAAATGACAAGAGTCTTTTACAATTCATCCGTATTCATCATCTTACGTAGAGCAGAACAGAATGTTTTGAAAAGCAAATACTAGTTAATGGGTGATAATCATAAAATTGATCACTGAGTCTACTGCAACCAAACTAGAAGTTCAAAAAACTATGAAAGTTCTGGTTTTGGATAGCACTTAATCACCAAAATCTAAAGATGATTAAGGACTGGTTTATACAGGGAGGTAAAGGGAATGCACAAGAATGTTCCCAGTTCAATTCCATCTCTATAGGTAGTTGATAACTTTACTCCCGTATATAGAAATTACTAAATGATTTCCTTCCAGCTATCAATACTAGGCACACATGGGCGTTTAGGGCTAATTATTAATAGCTCCACCTCTCCTCATCTCCTCCACCTCATTGAGGCACATGGACGATGATCCCGAGAGCCATATATAAAATAATAATAATAATAATTATTATTATTATTATTATTATTATTATTATTATTATTATTATCTTTCAAACTTGCTCTACGACCCTAGCATATTCAAAATCTAATATTGTTTGTACGATCGTTTGACTTTTAATGCTAAAAAACAATATCTACTGCAAAAGTTATTGAATATACCAACACAAAATGTTGTATAAACAGCACCCACATATCAAGAAATGGAAAGAAATAAGACAAGGGTAAAAATGATTTAGTATCTAATATATCTTGAAAATTTTTAAAAATCGTAATAAAAAAACGAACTCAACAGATGAAAGGTTTGCCCAAAGAGGTGACGTCATATTTTCGTTTGTTCGCAAGTGTAAACATACAATTTAAACTCCAAAGATTTCTTATTTTAAGTAACTTTCGGGTAATTCCCTGCTTTATAACCGACCAATGTTTCCCTTGAAGTAATACCGGAGCTAGTCGTCAGTTGTGAAATTCGGAAACAATTCCGTAGCGTTTTTAATATATAAAGCTTCGTTAAAGAATTTGTTTAAATCCCTTTTAATAAGGCACTAATTTTCCACGTCAAGCTCTATAACAAACTTACACGATGTCCTTACAACAAATTGCACCAAATTCTCAACAAACACATTGCTGCTTTAGAAACGTTCGTATAGTATCCCTTAGTTTAAAATTTTATACACGAATCTGCTAATTATCGAAGTGATAGAGGTTGGATTTTATCTGTAAATTTCGATACTAATGTGTATGAATATATACTAAAAAAGAACAAAACCGAAAGTGGCTTAGACAAAAAGAGGATATATTTTTAACACAAATTAAATAAAGTTGGAAACGTAATCGATACTAGTTGTCATTTACTGTTATTCTCCATCTCACATAGCACAACTAAACACATAGAATACTAATTTATAATAAAACTAATCAGCTAATGCGTCATGTATCATCACAAAAATAATCGATTATTTTCAATTATACATATTAACATATTACCGACTGATCCATCATAGAGAGCATCCAAGTAGATAACCTCTTAAATGGATATGACTGTTTTTTAGTTGTCAACAACTATAGTAATTAGGTTCCTTCAAGATCGATTTTAGATTAACCGCATTACGTCCCTACCCAAAATTTGGAATCCGAAAGAGATTGAAGTAAATAAATAAAATTCTTGTCCAGTTCTAACGAGACTTGTATAGCATAAACAATAGTAAAATCAAAATTATAATAAGCCATAGAGAAAATTAATAAATAGTATCCATATATACAGAGTTGCTTTCTATTAAAACCGCATATAATAAATAACAAGCACACTGCAAGTAGCAACATAAAGAGACCGATCACAATTTTGCCATTGAAAAATAATACAAACTAGCTCATGCTAGGATATTTCCAATTCTTGGTCACAAAATGTTTGACGGGCTTTGACTTGTCTGGCAGTGATACTGCTTTTTTTGAGGAATCATAACTCAATTATCAGCTTGATGTATGTACAACTTCAGAATATCAAAGCAAGTTATATCATATATTGCTCCTTCCCATTTCTCATGGGAAACCAATTTTATGCCATTTCGGTCTCAAAACCGCTCCGGTCTATCAGTGTAGTCTTGCAATAAGACAATATCCGCGCAAGATTGGGGAGCATTGTCTATAAGTAATCTTTAGATACGGTTTACGAAATGTTGTGAGACCTAATCTACCAGTATACACATGCCTTTAAGATATCGGTCCTGAACAGAGTAGGCATCTCTGTGTCGACCAATCTCGATATCTACTCCCCATTTATGTAATAGTTTCACCCACCGCTGTCCCCCAAACCGGGACCGTGCACAGTATATACATATGTGCTGGAAACCATATTGGAAGTAGCAGTAAAAAAGTGCAAACAAAAATTAAACCATATAAAATAAGTCTTTGGTAAATGAAGAGTGATAAATATAGATGAAATTAATGAGAGATTAGTAGCAAGATTCAACAAACTAGTGCATGATAAGTTATCATTAAGTAGTGTATACCGGACTGACGCTGTAACTCCACTGCTTGCCCCCTTACGTGCAAGGAGTAAAATTAAAAATCGAAGGAGTGACAGCGTCAGTCCGGTTTACACTACTTATCATGTAATCGTTTGTCGAACGTTAGCAATCAGTAATGGAAATCAGTAAATTACTGAATTAGTTGCCATAATGTACCGTAAAGTATCCAACGACGTTTTGGTAAATTAGGGACTGGCTAATACACTCACACATACAAAATCATCAGATTATATGGTAGCACTGACCTACGACTATATTAATTATCATCATTATCAACGCTTCCAGCTAGCAGAAATTATGATTGTCGTTGGTTATTATAAATCAAAGAAACAAATATTTTCTAAAGATTTCTTATGGAAAGCTTTAGAAACGAGCAACCTGAATTCTGTGATATGGTGGAAATCACTTAGTTTTAAGCAAAGTAGCAACAGAAATACAGAAATGTGTAACAGAAAGAAGTTTTCCGATATTTGGAAATACATATACAAAATACAACAAAGAACAGATTAACCAATAACAGGGCTATATGTCAGTTTAAAGTTAACACTAAAAGAAGTTCCAAATTATGTTTCTGGAAAGTTGAAAGATCCATGTACATATATAATAAATAATACTGTGTTAGGAATCGTTATTTTGTTTCATCCTTCCAGTTTGATTATTGGATGGTGTGCTTTCTATTGTTGTCTTTTTATCGTTTACGTTTAATAAACTTTAGTAACTGAAATCTTTTATTCTGTACACTTCTTTGGTAGAGTTACCTTATTAAACCTACAAAAGGGGGCGCTAAAGTACCATGGTAATTTATTTATAAAGCAGGAAAATACTCGGAAATAAATCTTGATAAAATATAATAGTAATTTATCGCGTAATTTACCAAAATTATAGGGTACGATAATTTTACATTACCGGTAGCATAGTAAGACTTGACTTACTTTCTTGCAAATTAAATTGTCTGGAAATATCTTTAAAATGGAGGATGGTAAGAAACTCCAAGAAAGAAAGAAAAAGAATTAAGGATGTTGTCGAAACAGAAAAAAGGTACAAATCGCAGTTTCACGTTAACCATGTATGTACCATATGACAGATATGTCGGTAATTAAGCGACTAATTATTAAAAGAGCCCGTCTTCGAAAAATAAAACATAAAAGAATGCCTGAATCTGAACTTCTCATTTCACTATTGAAATTATGATATAGAACTTAAGAGAAAATTAGAAATCACCACCGAAAAAAAAATTTTATCAATAAATAATACAACCCAAATTACGTAGGAAAAACTATTTTGTAAACAAAAGTTAGTCTCTAAAAGTTACTTGTATTATCGGTGAAGAAAATTGACGATATTTACAATCCAACAGTAAGTTTCTTCGCCATCGCCAATATTAACTTTAAACATATTTGACGAACTTCATCAATTACTTCCTAGATCAATAGCCTTGTAGTACTAAATAACAGATTCATCACTCTTCTGGAAATAAATTATTGGTCGCAAAACTTTTAGTGCAATTAACCAAACAAAAAATTGGACATGATAATGACTCTATGTTACAAAATAACATAAAACACCATATTTTGAAAAAGATATGGGATAAGCTCCTAACAAGGTAGTAAATGGAAAAATTAAAACAATTAAAAAGCTACGTTTCGAGGAAATTATTGGACATAAAAATACAAATATACATAAAGGTAATGGAAGCAAGAAATATGACATATAAAACTTACTATCCCTGATCAATAATCACATAAGGATAAACATTTTGCACTATTCTTAAGACAAAATGTTGCATACTTTTAAAACGTTCAATAGTTAAGGCAACAGCACAGTTTTGAGCATAAAAAAGTATCCTATCACCATACGCACTAAAAAGCAAGATTCACAAGTTATAATGAAAACTTTAACTCAAAATTTTTAAGTATACATTTGTACATATATTCACTCATTGTTCATTCTAGATCTCTCTCTTGTTTTATAAAATGTCGATCAAATGAAATATTATACTATGTTTCTAAAGCTCTTCAGAGCTTTTAAATTCATAACGCGTTTTATGAAACAAGGAAACTAACACTAACTAACTAAAAATTCTAAAGGCAACCAGCAAGAAACGCATACTTAATTCAGTATGTAGAATGCATATATTCCGCGCTCTAGGCATTAGATTTTCGATAGCAATGTAAGATTTAATTTAACTTAATTAACACAGCTCAAATACTGGTCAAGAACTAACTTACCAGGAGGATCCTTAAATCTGGATATATTTTTCGATGATAATCCGAATTGACTTCCTGGATAACATCTGTTTCCTTCGTAATATTGGCCATCAGGGCAACATTTCTTTATACACGTAATACCTTGGGTTTTGCACACATTAACTTCTTCGCATGTTCTGGCAACTAAATTTCCTAGGTCGTTGCTATTATCCAAGCAGTACGATCCAAATTGATAGCTCTTATCTTTCAGATGAAGAGATCCCTCGGAATCTAGAAAAACTTTTCCAGATAGATGTGTATGATCCAAAATAACTTTGCATTCTGACAAATCAGTTCTTATTAGTATAGTATTGTTACTAAATTCGGCTAAAAGATTGCCGGTATTGTTCTCTACACATTTGTGATAGGTTGGTTCGTATACGTAATTTGGAGGACAACACTTTGGAAAATACACGTTTCTCTCTGCTATACTTTCGGGCATGCACTCTAACTTTCGAAACGTAGAATTATCGTCAAAATTATATAAATAATATTGCTCTTTATCTAATGATTGGCAATTTGTAGAATCGTTGAAAATGGAATCGTTGAAATTAAAATCGTCGATTGCAAAATATTTTTATCCCTGATGAATTCGAAACTATATTGATGTATAATGAGTAAATTAATCAACACGTGTCGTAGCATGATGAAATTTCAACAAGCACAAACCCGACGTTATTCGAAGATCGACTGAAGTCGGAGATAAATGAATAAACGTTTATATAGAGTAGCCAGTTGAGGCGGTGGGAATCTATTGTTGTAGCATATACTTTATTAACGTGGTTTTTCAAAGAAAATACTTTTTAATTTCCTAATATAATATAATGCGCTATACGCGAATTTGCTATGCGGATCTTCTGATCCATTCATCTAAGATTAAACTAATTATGTGTATAGATTGTTTACCTGTAGGATAGGTCAATCAATTTTCATTAGTATACAATTGTATATAAACACAATTTACGTACACACGTAAAAGGTAAAGTACCTTCTACATGTACGGCTGAAATAATAAATACTCCAACATATTTTACCAACAACACCTGCATTATATTATAACGATGTTGAATTATCGCCACAACTCAAAATAACGGAAAGGTACTATAATTCTTGATCAAATTTACTATCATATAATTAATTGTTGTTAAAAATTGGAATAAATTATCATTTTCTTTATAAATTATGTGTACAGTCGCCGTAGTTGAATGGTTATGGCGTTTATGTACGAAACCAACCACCAGCGTTCAAAACCCAGGCGTTCCGGTTCGGGAAGTGACCCACAAGTCACTGTAAAAATTTGAGTACCTACCATGTGCCTACATAGTTCATTGTGGACAACACATAATAATATGCGATTTCCTAACGCGCAATACTTACCAAATCACCACATATCATTCCAGAATTGATCAGTACGCAGGAACTGGGTGTGAAAGTGAATATACGGGATCCTGGATACTCCGCTTTGTAAATCGATCTCCCTCGCTGGGCATTAGTGTTTCATTATTATTATTATTATTATATATTATTAAAATCAATAGACGTTACAACTTTTTTGACACATAGTCCTAATTTAAAATACCTTATTATCAATAATAAAATATGTAGTACATACAAACAAAATTTATGAAAATAATCTGCAATATGTTTCAAGGAAGAAATGTTACACCATAATACACTCAACGAAATACTATAATTGGAGTCCCACCGAGTAGAACTAAAAGTAATTGAACACTTACACATAGAACTGACAATGAGATACATACTAATCCAATGTTACTTTTTGGCCAACTCATTCACAAATAAAGAATTAAAACTCAATCCTGGCGGTAGGTAAAAAAATTGTTTGCATCAACATGTTTTTAACGTTTCGGCATTATTTTACCTTTATAGAAAGCCCAATTAAAATATTTTGAAATAAGATAATTATAAATAAGTTTTTAACGTGTTCTATATGCTGAAAATAACGGAAAACATGTATATTGTATTTTTAACCTGAAAAAGAAGTACAATACACTTATTCGTCGTTATGTTCAAGATGTAGAACATACTATTATTAACTTCCATTAACAATTATGTCTTTCACTGGATTTTTCATAAAGCCAAAATAATGCATAACTGCATTAAAAAAATTGTTTATAAATCACCGGTACCGTTCGTTATAACTAAAGTTTGTTAAAAAGGTCGATAACGTGTTATCATTAAGTAGTGTAAAGGCTGTCACTCCTCCGAACTTTATATAACACATCATCCATCTTTTTAACAAACTCTAGTTATAACCGTTGTCTAATTTGCCCTTTTGAAAAGCCCGCGATCCTTTCTTATAGACTGTTCTATGGTTCTAGGATCACGTTTTCGAGGTAACCTGGAAGCACTTCAAATACCAGTGGACTTTCTTGTCCGCTTATCGTTTCTGCCATATGGACACATCTAGAATGCTCTCACGCTTTCTAATCTGTTCGATTGTTGTGGATATTTGGCTCGCTCCTTTAAGTACGATTGAAAAAATGATGCACTTAGTTTTTCAATCGTACTTAAAGGAGCAATCGTGTTATGTTCTGTAAGGAATATGTACATTAACTCTGTTGCTAATGATTCCGGTATACCGCAGGGCTCCAATTTGAGCCCGCTTCATTTTAATATGATAATGATATACATTCGAGGGATATGCTGAATTTATTGAGAATAAGAAAATCTAGTACACTGTAAATGGCAATCACACAGTGGTTATTTAGAGCAACTTTTTATCTGTCATTTGACGTTTAGTTGTTAAAGTTACGTTCGTTATAACTCAGCTACTTATTTTTTTAAGTAAATTTTAAGTAAAATGAAATGAAATTCACCAGAGAACACTTTCGAATAATAATTTACTTTGATTTTAAAAGAGGTTTATGCGCTTATTAGTGCAAAGATAGATTTAGATTCAATTTTTAATGAACAAGCACCTTCCTTGGCTACAATTTACCGATGGTATAGGGAATTTGAAGGCGAAAGGACAATAAAGCCACTTCTGCGGTAATAGAACATCAACTCAAGATTGGATCCTCACCTGTTAAAATAATCATACACTATCACCTGCATTTAAAAAAGTGACAAGCGACGAAACTGATATTCCCTTTTTCGACCTTCCTACCCGCCAAGAGAATCGTGTATGGATTCACAAAGATGGGGAAACTCCTACAATGACTAGGAAGCAACGCCCTATGAAAAAGATTATGTATGCGGTATTCTTCAGAAGTACGGGTTTAGTAAATTCAATTAAACTAGATAGACAAAAGAGTTACAGCTAAGTGGTACACTGAAAAATGTTTGCCTGAAGTGTTCAATAGAGTTACAGATAAAGGAATTATTCCCCACCATGACAATGCATTATGCCCTACGGCAGTTTCAACTCCCCAGTTTTTTAATGATAAAAAAGCAATAGAACATTCGCCGTATTCACCTGATTTAGCAATATGTGAATTTTGGCTAGTTTTTGCACCTCAGAGTAGAAGGTTTCCGTCTGAAGAAGAGATTGGTACCGCAGTTTACGCTTATTTTGAAGGTATTCTTTAAGTTTTTAAACAGTAGAAAGAAAGAATGGTCAAGTGTATCATTGCTGAAGGGGAATTACTTTGAGCATATTTAAAATAAGATCGTAGAATATATTAAACGTCTTTTTTATTCTCAACTAGGTGACCCGGCAAACTTTGTTTGGCCCAAAATTTTTTCAATTTTTCTTGTTTTCTAAACCTTCGCGTAGCAATTACGAACAAACCCGCAGAAGGAAGTATACAATTTGGTCCAGTCGTTTTCAAGTTTTAAGCACCTGAACAAACCACGATCCATTTTTATCTATACAGATAATTTCAGCGTATACATCGTATGAATGACGTTTTAAATATACTCGATTACAAAGTTCTGGCTTATACCGATGATCTTAAACTCTATCATACTGTTTACTCTGCCTACAGAAGAACTTTGTCTCTTTTAAATAACTGGTATACTAGAAATATTTGCGTCTTGATGTACATAGATAAGTGTACTAAGTGCACTTCGTTTGACTAAAGGGCCAGCTTTGCTATTTATAAATACCACGCAAATGCTATTGTGGTTCCTAAAGTATTCCAAACTAAGTATATTGTAATACAATATGATTCCTGCTTGTCGTCTTCTTCATACTCATTACTGTTGCCTATTTTCCACTGGATTGATCTAAGTTTGAATATGCCTTCTCTGTGTGGCATCCTCATTTCCTTTACTAACAGCTATCTTTGATAAGTATTCGGAAACATCTTCTCAAATTTGTATCTTACATACTTCATCTTACCTATCATGTGGCATCCATTATGTTAGTATCCTCCAACGTTATAACCTTGTCTCGCTCGCACAGCGAATAGTAAACTTCGAAACTACAAATTGTGCTAAGCAACACAATGTACTCCATAGCAAAAAAGGAACAAATATTTATTGGAGACTTCAACAAAAACACCAGACGATAAAGAATTATAGAAACCTTCTAAAAAGAAAAAGGAATTCGGGAAATACAAAAACCTCTCGATCAAAATATAGCACTTAAGAGGGATTCCTCCCGAATCGCTACATTCCGGGTTGCTAGCCGGGAGAGCTAGCAAGGACAAAGATCGGTCGCATACGTTTTGTATACGCACATATGAAATTAAATTGGAACAGTATGTAATGTAAACATCAAAAATTGATACAAGCCAGACATCGCTAGAAGCGACAAAATATTAGTTTGCAAAGTAAATCAGGCGCAAGGAAGTACCTACACGTACAATATATATGTGTATTTATTCAATTCCAAACAGGAAAAATAATTTTGTGTTCCATTTCAATTATTGTAGACATAAAGCTTGTGTCTTATCAATTCTGAAGAACAACCAAACAGGAATGAAATTATATACAGTACGTTCGTAAAGAAAGAAATAAAATACAGGCAGTTTTATCAAAACTCTTCGGAAAGTCGATTTTTGTTAAATGCGCTCCTTTTAACCCTAGGCATAGAAAATTTGGAATCTGACAGAGAATTCTCAGAACCAGATTAATCTTTTAAATGCACATTCTTAGAAATGAGCAGCCGTATGAAATTATCAGAGTCGTTATGCGCCGCTGTCAACTTCTCGTTGTTTGCCAATCAAAACTAGTTCTAAACCAACGTTTCCCAACTTGCAGTACCTGTATCTGTACCTGTATTTGTTACTAGCGGTACACAAAAGGAGTTAAGATCAGAAAACAATATTCTACAGTTTTGGTTTACAAAACGGAGCTTACGTGTAAATTGTCAGTAAATCCTCCGAATTACCTATAAGATCAAAAAGTAACCTACTGCGAATGATATGATGAAGCACCTCAGGAATACATTCAAAATATTCCTTTTAGCTTTCGTTAGCACTTGGTTTACGAATATGTCATTTTGGCCATTTTTTAATTTTTTATAGTAAAAATAAAGATAACGGATAGATTATTCTCCTATAACTTATATTGTTAATTATTTATTTGACTAGACAAATATTTGTTTTGATTGAAATTCCTTTTCGTCTATACCTTCTGATCTAGAAGTTTTTTTTTGTGATATACCTATTTCTTCTTCACTAGAATAGTCTAGAAGACGTGATGGTATATTTAAGCAGCACAAGCAATGAACAGAGTGAAAATGATTTATCTCAAATTCAGCATAAAACTGATATTCTGAAATCAGGTGGAAGTTCGGAAATAGAGGAATCATCGGGTTATTGTTTATATAAAGTGTGTGTTTTATCCATAAAATTGAGCTTTCAAAGTAACCCTGGTGTACATACATATATAGGCAGCTATTTGGTAGGATATGTAAGCTATTTGTTTTACCTAGAAAATAACATTTATAAACAAATTATAGTTTGCAATTTCCATACAATATTGTTCAGTTATTGTTTGATCCTAAACTATGCTTCTCTAAAGCCAATTTCCAAAAAAATCACTAGAGAAAACTAGATTGAACATTTTTCTTTGAAGTCTTGTTTTATTCCTTAAAATTTATGAAAAAAATGCCATTATATGTGGAAATCACACGTGTATTTTCTGGTATTTTACAGGCGGGGAGAATACCTCTTAACTAACCGACAGATAAACAAAACTAAACGAAAAGAACAAGATATAAATATACCCAAAAATGATGGAATGAAAAGAAAAACGTACAAGGAAGCAGAAGACATAATACGTAAAAAGTACTTCACCACGATAAGGAAATAACTAACAAATCAAATTCGAAGGGGCGCTACAATGTCACAAGCAACCATAACACAAAAACAAATCCCACCAACGTACTTCCCAGATGTAACAGTAGAGGAAATTAGACACAGAACAGAATCTGCAAACAAATAACGCACCTGGGGAAACGCCTTTCAAACGCCTTATTGTTAGAATATTGCTTACTTCTGTTTCGTACTCCAATTTAACTGAGGACTTACTTTCAAAGTCGAAAAATTTGTCAAATGTTTTCTAATAGTTGATTAATCACTAGCTGCAATTTACTTTTAAGATCGTGTATTGCTCTAATCATATCGGTAATGGTATTATCTTTCTCGTGTAACTCCAAGTTAATGCTATTTAAATGACATATCACATCTGTTAAGAAACCTAAATCACAGAGCTATTTATCGATTTTGAGTATCTCGGTGCTATCACCTCTTCCATTTAGAAAGGAGATTATTTTGAGTAGTAATTCTTGAAATCTTTCTAAAAACTTTCCACGACTCAACCATGTATGTAGAAGTAAACCAATGTGCCCAGCAGATCCGTTGGATTCCAATTGTACTTTAAAGAAACGTCGCTGCAAGCTTTGGGCGCGGATGTAGTTCAATGTTCATAATATCTATCATATTTAGTGTTTTTAAACATAGAACTTGATAAATGTAATGGAATGAGAAAAACTTTCAATACCGTCCCATCTTCAAAGGATTTCTGTTTTGCCAGTATATGAGTAATTTCAAAAAACTCGATTGTTGCAACTTTCGATTGTTTGACTGGTCTAGTGAATATGGCTTGCTCTGTTTTGAAACTACTTTTCAAATCTTTCACTTTTCGTCTTCTTAACTCACTCTTCTGAGTGAAAATGGTTTACATCGTTTTTATCCAAGATTTTATAATGTTTCTCTTAGTTCCTACGTTTAAGCAATACAACAATTATTCCTTCCAATCATTATTAAAATGATTGGCCACGCTCATTTTGTATCGTAAATACTGTTACGTAAAAGTTGTTCTGAACACAGAGCTGAGGCACCACATAAAAGTGCTTTTCGAACACCACTGATATTACTCGAACCGTTTATTACCTAAGTACAACAATACAACACTCCAAACATGCTTTTAACCCTTTTTAACTAATATAGTTAGTATCTGGTTAGTACCCAAAGTATCCGACGTACTCTGATTTATGTAAGATCATATGTTAGTGATGACAAGAACTGGTAACCAACATCCTCAACAACTAAATGGGTGGTAATTACAAAGAATCATATTACGAACATCAATTTGACAGTATCAAACAGACAAGAGTAGCATGTGTATACAGTATAAATTGTTACACCTCTAAAGCTGATTTACAAGGGTAGAGCAATGAGGCGAGTAGTAGAGTAGTGTCCGTATAAACCCGTAAAAACGTTCACAATCAATAAAGTAAATAGAGTAATGACGTCAAATATTGGATGGGTTTCATTTTTATATGGAAGCAAATGCCATATTGAATTTATTCATGTGTTTGGTATATGGAAAATAAATTCAGTATGGTGTTTGCTTAGATACAAAAATGCAGCCCATTCAACATTTGACGTTACACTAATAGAGCAAATAGTAACTCTCCTGTACACAAAGCTCACTCAAAAGCTCACTCATAATCCCCAACTTCAAGTACACAAATTAAATAATCTATGAAATAATTAGTGCCTCACCTGCAACTTAAACAATAAACAAAAATATTTTCTCCCGAAAACCCCCAGGGACCGCGCTCGCCCAACATTAGACGGAATAGCATTCCAGACTCTTGTGATCTGATAAGTATATGACTCGGTCCTGTGCTTTGGAGATGTACAAATGCCACTAAACCTAATATTAAGGTTATGCATGCAGAATGCAGCAACCTTCGATTACGCATATTTAACCATTTGATGTCCTCCAACTTATGACTTACATGACAATACTAACGTATACCAAATATGAGTCTCAAGCATATATTCTGAATCTTTTGAATCTTACGACAACAAAAAGTATTAATGCAGGTGCCGTACAAGACATCGCAATAGTTAAACAATGCCAAAACCAACGATTCACATTCAGCAACATCTGTTATTGTAGATTAACTTCAATGAAGCGCAAGCTCTTTGTGTACATTTATTTATATAATTGTTAAATTTTAATTTTTCGTATATAATGACACCCAGATTTCTCACTTTAGACTTAAATTCAATTCGCAGACTCAAACCCGACGAAAGAACCCGCTGATTTTTGTTCTGTGGTCCAAAGAGAATTAATTCCGTTTTTAAGGCATTAATGAACAGCGCATGAACACGCGAGGTGGACACTAAACTTTCCAGATCAGAATTTATGCTTTTGAAAGCATCCACCATACCATCGACCGGAAAAGAATAATAAAGCTGCGTGTCATCAGCGTAAAAATGGTACTGACAATATTGCAATGCCTTATAAAGGTGAGACGTATATATGACGTACAGCAAGGGACCAATAATAGAACCCTGGGGGACACCAGAAGACAAAGTCAGCAACTTGGACTCCCGCCCATCCAAGCCAACCAGTTGTTGTCTATCAGTTACATAATTAGATAGGAGAGAAACAGCGTCATTATTCAAGCCTATATAGTGCAGTATCGCTTGTAACAATTCATGATTAATAGTGACACAAAATTGTGGCACAACTGAAGCCTGTCCGGAAACCGCTCTGCGTGGACGGCAAAATATCGTGTTGATTCAGATGGATAAACAGTTGATCAGCTATTACCCTCTCGAAAACTTTCGAAAACCGGCAGGATACTAATTGGACGTAGATCAGAGAAATTCAGTGGATTATTATTTTTAGGAAGTGGTCTAACCACTGCTCGTTTCCAGTAAGATGGAAATACCTTTTCTAATATACATGAATTGATAATATGAGTAATGTAGGGTACTAGGTCAGGGCACGCTAATCCAACCATTACAATGTCTAAACCATCCCAACCGCTAGCCTTTAGTAGAAATCGAGCTAACTATTTAGAAAATGGTAAGTTCTGTAACCAAAAATAAATGGAAAAAAACTCGTTAGCAACGTATTTGATGAATAAAACCTGAACAGATCAATACTGTGGGGAAAAGACCCTGAAGAAGTATTTACGAAATACTTATCATTTAAGTTTTTTAATGGTTTGGTATTGATACAAATTTTGAATTGTTCAGTCTTGACTGCCTCACGGCACATGTTCAAGATACATTTTACGTTCTCTGTTTAATACACATTTTGTGTAATTACATAAGTTTTTAAGTAGTCCCATTTACCAGCAGAACCTGAGGAACGAAAACCCTTAAGCGCCCTATACCTATTTAGTGACAACAGGAGCATGAATGCTAAATAAGATGAGCAAATTAGTACATAAAAATTCTAATTTAGTGTTAACATCAGTAATAACGCAGATTGCAGAAAAAAGAAACTGACAAGTCAGTTAAAAAATCATCGTTGGAGAAATTTCTGTAACATCTATATGTTTTAGTAATGACGCTATTAATAATCTGCAGATTGCACAGAGAAAAGTGCACCAATTCATGATCCGAAATAGCTCAATGTCAACAGCAGTCAGGTGCTCCGAGATCAGTACCAAATCAAGCAGTGTAGAAGAAGATCGTGTAATTCTCGTAGATTTATCAACAATTTGTGTAAGTCCCACCGAGTCAAAAATATCCACAAAAGCAGCCGCAGATCCGCTGCAGGCGCCCAACAAATCTATATTAAAGTCTCCTAAGAGGACCATATGGTCGCACAT
This sequence comes from Chrysina gloriosa, assembly GCA_038088585.1. Lineage (NCBI taxonomy): Eukaryota > Metazoa > Arthropoda > Insecta > Coleoptera > Scarabaeidae > Chrysina > Chrysina gloriosa. The sequence continues at coordinate 42,176,391 of CM076089.1, forward strand.
TGGTACTATTTGTGAAAGTGTGCTCTCTAGATTATCAATAAAAGAAACATACTTAATATACGAGGATCGATAAACAACACCCATAGATATCGTCACCCCACCCTCCACACTCATCACCAACCACAACAGCTCAATACAACCCACAGTAGGCACAACCCTGACATTTATACTAATTCGGACATAAAAAGCAACTCCCCCACCCCTGGACCCCCATTTATGGCCAAATTACGCAATCCACAATCCGACAACCACAACAACAAGTCTCAGTCAAACCAATTAAATCATACTGCTGTACGAGCAAAAGGTCCCGGAAAGCAACAAAAGAACTGAATAAAGGTCTAATGTTCAGGTGAGACAGCTTAAATGACAGTGTTAAATGTGACGTCATGTACCCATAAAGAGAAAAAAATTTCAATACAAATAAATAAAATTCAGTAAACGTTCCCGCACAAAAAGATAAACAAATAAATATTAACATGAACTTATATAACACGTAACATATACAAAATATGATAGGGTGAGCATACACAGAGTCAATAATTGAGAGTGAGCAGCAAACAGTAAGCCAAAAAGTTATAAAATTATGTGTGCCAACTACCAGTAATCAGGCAATAAGAACTAAACACTTGTAAACTTGTAAACAAAGCAACAATTAATTAAAAATATCAACTAAATCCAACATAATACATATATATAAAAATCCATTGCTGTTCGTTTGTCTCGCTAAAACTTGAGAATGGCTGGACCGATTTGGCTAATTTTGGTCTTGAAATATTTGTGGAAGTTCAGGGAAGGTTTGAACGGTGAGAAACATAAATAATAAGTAACGTTAAATACTAAACACGGCAATTTAATTTCCCGTTATGACAGCTGTCATGGTGCGCGCAAAGATAATTAAGGTTATGACATTTGTGATGGTGCGCGCAAGAATAATTGTTATGTCATAATAGAAGCAAAGTCAACAATATCCATCACAGTGTTATTTACAATGCCGCGAGCGAGAAGATCGAATCTTTCACAACGAAGCCGAAATACAAATAGACTGCGGAATATTGCGAATAAATCCACTGCAGATGATGAAGAAATCGCACGAGAGAAGGGCGCCGTGTTAGTACGGCCCGACTTCGTGCTTCACAAACATAAGAAGAAAGAGAGGCCATACGTTAAACGGCTCGGTTGGCAACGAGAAATCGTCGAGCAAAACACAGAGATCAACAACGTCTAGCCGCAAGACGAAAGGTTTCAAGTGTTAATTTGAATCGAGGAGCGATTCAATACGATTCCACAATTGACTACAACTCGCACCCTTTCAGTAGTATTTGCCCTATGCTGGTTATGTGCGTCGATTGCGGTGCATTGAAGTTCGCTGGAGAAACGCCTGGATTGTGCTTGCTCAGTGGAAAGATTAAATTGCCATTGTTGCCTCCCCCACCTGAGCCATTGCATTCATTGCTTCGTGGCGAAGCTTAAAGCCTTAAAGGTATAACGCATACTTCGAAATGACTTCATTTGAAGCAAATATTATTGAAGAACGCGGATTCAGTCCTACATTCAAGGTAATGTTTGTTAATAAGGGAGTAACCTCTATTTTTGGTAATCATAAATCACTAATTATCACTTCCCTTTCGGCTATACAGATACAAGAACAAATTCACCATAGAATTGGATCATTGCAGCCGGTTGAAAACGCACAGCATAAAATTGTTACAAATTTACTTCATAGCCAATATGGAGGACCAACTTGATCATCGTCAAACGATCAATAACGCAATGAAAAGAGAAATTCTTCAAGATTTGCAGCAAATACTTTATGAACATCATGCCTTGATTCGGTTGTTCAAAACTGCGTTGGATCGCATGCCAAGTGATGACTATAAAGTAGTGATCAGAGCAAATAAACGCCCCCTTGGAACACACGAACGACAATTCAACGCTCCGACAATAGATAGTCGCAAAATACAGTATATCACAAAGTGCTTCAATGAAGATAATTGACACGAGTGCTACCAATTCAGAAAATAGTTTAACAGAAAGTTGTGCTACAACGATACGCGAATCATTTGGTGTACATTGAATAAAGCAAATGCTTTGCTCTCACGTGAATTTGCTCCTTTTTGAACTTTTATTCAACTTAACTAATTTTATCTTAATATAAACAAGTTAATAAAACTCGGGTAATAACTGAAGACAACATTTATTAATTCTAAGGCGGTACGACGTTCGCCGGGTCAGCAAGTATATAATAAATGTAATTTGTATGAAATTAAAGCAATCGAGAAAAAAAAAATTGACTAGGTCAAGTGTAGTCATAACATAATATATAGTAAATGTAATTTCAATATACGTAAACATGAAAACAAATACAAAGAAAAGTTAACAAACTTAACCTCCCTTAGTGTGTTGGGACAGAGCCTGTGGCCTGGTGTTGTATGGGCATTTCCCCTGTGATTTCCTATTAACGACCTCTTCAAGCTGATAACCAGTGCAAACCGCATATTTGACACCATTAGCCATTGAAACGATAATCCTTCCATCACTTGTCCAGGCCTTTTTCGAGGTAAATTCGTCTCTGGCACGATAAAATAGTGTCAACCGTTTTTCAGTTAGTGATTCAGTGATGAATAAGGAAGTACCGTGAAAATTCTTTTTCTGATTCGATATCCTAGATCAGGTATGGGCAACCTCCGGCCCGCGGGCCACATTCGGCCTTCGAGTAAGATTTGTCCGGCCCGCTACTGAATTCTTTCGTTGCATATTAGCACGGCCCGTCTAAACTTAATTCATAATGAATCATAAGGATACTACAAAAATGTATATTTTTCAAGATTACTCGCAGCATAAAACTTCTACAAAAAAGGTTGCCCATGCCTGTCCTAGATCGATGTGAATCTCTAATAAGTTTCACATGAATAGCCGTAGGTTTGTTTGTTATTTCTTTAAACCTACCGAGTCGGTAAGATCTATCAATCTCACGTACAGAAAAATCATTGATTTTTAAGTTCTCTTTAATAATATTAAATGTATATATATATATATATATATATATATATATATATATATATATATATATTTCGTGACCTATTTCGTGAAATATTCTTTTTGGTTATAAGTAGCAATTATATCAACCAAAAAAATTTGTAGTTTCAGATAACCATTATATCAACCAAAAAGATTTTTGGTTAGAAATAACCATTACAAAAAAAATTCTTTTTTTATCAGGGATGAAATTGATAATAAAAAATTTTAGTGGGTATATTTCTCTCATTTAAAATGTTGAATAGGGATTTCTAAATCCATTGAAATCGTTATTAAAATTGCAATTGACTGTATGTAACCTTTATTAGGTTTTATGTAATGATTTTAAAATATAAAAAAACATACACCGCCTTCAGCCATGCTTAGTTTTGCTACTACCGCCACAGATTTGTTGTGTTATCTTATTCATGTGTTGTTGTTGCATTAAATTTATGGCTCACTTGTTGTTCTGTTTGTTAAAAATTTTGTTTTTTTATTTTTTGAGGATTTTTGATATTGTTTGGTATATTTTGTTTTTTCATAGCTCTTTTATGTTCATTCACTTAAATTTTTTTTTGGAATGGTTATTTCTAACCAAAAAATCTTTTTGGTTGATATAATGGTTATTTGAAACCAAAAAAATTATTTTGGGTGAGATAATTGTTACTGATAACCAAAAAAATATTTCTCACTTTAATTGGTTACGATAACCAAAATAATATATTTGCAATGATAATGGTTAAAAATTCCCAATATTAAATAAAATGAATTTTCTTGTAGCCTTTTTATCTGAAATATAAAAATAACAATTATATTTGGTCCCTGGTACTATCTGTATTTTCACCTTTACTTTCGGGAACGCCATGAAAAATGAGACCGTTACGTACACACAGGCAGCGGTGCTGTGCTGTGTATGCTGAGCTGAGCGGAGGTGAGCTTTCAAACTAACGATACCGCACGAAAGTGTTCACACAGCGCGTTTTTTTAGCAGCGTCAGGCAGCGGAGAGCAGCGCATTATTTGAAGCGTCCAAAGTATTTGATTTAGTTGCGCGTCACGCTGCCGATATCAAGCATGGATTTCGAAAATTTAATATCGGAAATTTCAACTCGACGTTCGTTATGGAATTGCCGTGACAAAAATTACCACAATAGAATCGTTTTGGACAAATTATGGAATGAAATCAGTGCAAATGTTGAATTTTCGGGTAAATGTTGTTTTATTTCCTTAAAAAATAGAGACATATATATGTGTAAATTATATTTAAGTTTGTACGGTATACAAATATTCACATAATGTATCGCAAATTTATTTAGCTTCGTTAGTTGAACGGTTGTTTGATTTGTTCAACATAGGATTTGGTGTTTTGCTTGTGGAGACACACGGTGATACTTGCACATTTACATCTCCAAAAGTAATAATCATATTATGTAAAATACAAGCCGCTTTAATTATGTCGCAAGCTCTTTCTGGACTGGTTTCAATATCTGTGCCAAGTATTCTCCATTTTTGTGATAAAACTCCAAAAGCGCATTCCACACATCTTCTAGCTGCGGATAATTTTTCGTTGAAGTGTTGTTTCGGACCGTTCAAATTGTTTCTCGGAAATGGTCTCATTAAAAAAGTAGTAAGTGGGTACGCTTCGTTGCCAACAAAATACACTGGTAGTTTTGTAGCAGAATTTGGTAGGATTTGATGTGCTGGTATATTAAAACTGTTTTCTTGAATAAGCTTCAGAAGTGTGGAGTTTGAGAAAGTTCCACCATCGCTTTGCCTGCCTTTAGCACCTACCCCTATCGTAATAAATTTTAAATGTGCATCTGCTACTGCTTGTAGGACTACCGAGGAATAATGTTTATAATTATAGTAGAGCGACCCAGAATGCGGCGGGCATTTGATGCGGCAATGTTTTCCATCAATGGCGCCAATACAATTCGGAAAACTACAATTAGTATAGAAACCATCAATTACAGTTTGAAATTGTTCTCGGTTCGGTTTTGGCATATAAATGGGCTGCAGTTTTATCCAAATAACACGACAAGTTTCCAAAACAATCAGTTGCACGGTACTTGCGCCCATTCTGAATGCAAACGCTAGACCGCGAAAAGAAATTCCTGTTGACAAAAATCTGCAATATATACCACACATAAGTACATTTGGTTATGAAATGTATTTTATTTACAGTTAACGAATGTAAAAAGAAATGGAAATATTTAAGGGATAGGCTTCGGTTGGAGCTTAAAAAGAATCCTGTTCCAAAATCTGGTTCAGAAGCGAGCGAAGTGAAAAGTTCTTGGTGCTACTTTAATCAAATGCTGTTCCTTAAAAATCAAATGGTTGTAAGGGCACAGGAAATTTAGATGAACATGATCTGCCTCCCAGCTGACAACTGAGGAAGAAAACACCGAAACCCGAAATTACGAGGCAACACTCCCAGATTTGGAGGAAACATTCATTGGTAAAGTCATTAATCCCGAGCAGAAAAAAGTTACCAAGGAAACGTAAAATTGAAAGCGCAACCGAACGTTTTTTGGAAGTTGAAGAGAAAAAGGCTGCACTTCTGGCTAGAACCATTAAAGAAGATGAGTTGGACAGCTTGCTTTTTCAAAAGCTTGTTGGGATTTATGAAAAATTTTTCTCCGATCCAAACATTGCGTGTACGTGACAAAATTCAAAAAATTATCATGGATAAACTGTCTACACCTATTACACAATATTTGCCAACAAGTTCCTTCGCCATGGAAACTTCATCTTCATATCCAAATTAATTGATGTTTTTATGTTTCTTATTAATTTCAATTCAAAATCAATAAAATTTACTTCTACATTTATTACATTCCAACATAGACGTACTAATTTTTTAACATTACCTTATTGTAAGCATTAGTCGTTCAGCAGGGGAAACAGGTCGGCGCCAATTAGTTGTTTGCTTTGTTATATGCGGTTCAATTTTACTTAGTACATGGTCGAATGCCTCTATGGACATCCTTATGTACTCATGAAATTTATTGGGATGAACCCGAAGTTTTTCATATAAATGATGAAATTCTCCATATATGTATATCACGTTCTGCATTTATTTCATTCACCCATACTTTTTCCTTCTTAAAAATTTTTCATTTAAAGTAGCTGTTGCTACACAAAAACGAAAGTTCTTCGCTGCTTAATGGCATGTTTATAACTTTGTTTCTTTAAAAGCACCACTTGGTTTCGCATTTGGTGTGAACACTGACAGTTTAACACAGCACCGCTCCGCTCGGCACAGAAATGCACAGCTCAGCACCGCTGCCTGTCTGTACGTACACCTTTCGTTTCAGCATCATCCAACTTATCATCAACGTTTTGAAGCAGCTATTTATAATACTATATAATACTATTTCTCTGATGCAAATCTATGTCGTCGTTCATAAGAATCACTATATCAGGAAAGGTTCTGATAAAATTTCTCCATAATGCAAAGCCAAACACATCTAGAGGTTGATATTTAAAATTTTTACAGTTTAATCTCTAAGCACCAATTTCTGAAGTTCGTCAACACAATATCCACTCCAAGAATCAATCAAGGGAACACCTTTTGGTCCGATATTTGGTAAGAAAACATCTGTTATCCAGGTTTTGAAATCATTTGAAGTGAGCTTTCCACACGTCGAAGAAGAGATTTACACACATTTACAGGTTAGAGGTCCAAACGTAGATTCCTTTAATAACAAAAAAAAGCGAAAGTAAGCGCCTATCTGCCGAAATGGCTGGTAAAATTGTATAACTATGTGTGCACTTTCAATGATTTTCTGACCCTTTACTGTCAAAGTACGGCCGGAGTGCATTTCTAGATTAAATCCACTCTTATCAGCATTGTATACGTTCCTTCTGCCGATACTAGTGATATGGGGTTTGACTTTCCTAATTAAAATTATTGCTTACCTCCATTTGGTTATTTTGCGTGACACAATATTATGTACTTTCTCAAAGTGCCATATCCACCAATGTCCTGCTTTAAAAGTGTCGTGTTCAATTTCTTGCTTAGTTTCTAAAGCCCAGCTTTGAAGGTCCATGTCATAAATTTCCATCGTCAATGCTATTTCGAAATTTTGTTCGAACGTATTCTGTAATAAACCGTAGTTCATCCGTATGGGTGCCACGTATGTTAATACTTTCTTTTCATCTATGTAATTGGGGTAGCGATTTCACTTTTTAAATTCTTTTTCACACTTTCGACAGAACTTCGTTTGGTTTTGCCACTGTTCGAGTATTCTAGTTCTAATGTTGTAATCCAGGTCAATAACACTGCCTCCTTCTTCATAAACACAGGCAATATTTTAATATCGTCTTCATCTTCTGCTACATCTTCCACATATTGCGCTTCATGTGATTTTTCTAATCGTTCACACTTCAATCCTAGTACATATTCAAAAGAGAACATATTTCCCTATTTAGCACTTACAATCATATCTTTCAACCCATCATGCCACTTAAGTTCTTGTGACATGCTAGTATGTTTAACACATTAGCTATATTAATCGCTTCCATTGTGCCAAACTACAAATTTACACTGCATTAGGTCAAACGGCCGCTTTTTCTGTGCAAAAGTGCAAAAATCAAAATGTCGTTTTACTTTTGTTGTTGTTGTTCTCTAATTGGAAACTAAACTAAAGCACCGTTACATATTTATACATCAAAGTCATTCAATGTAATTTTTTCTGAAAATGTGCTAGCGAGCTCAGCATGAGCTCAGTATTTCTTGTTCAACTTTAAGTGCGTGTTTCTCGAATTGTGTTGATAATAATTCATTTCTGTAAAATGCAAAATAAAGAGGCAAGTAAGTATAAATGTGTGTAATTGAAACTGCTTTATGTTTACGTCGATATATTTGAAAATAACCTATTAGACAACATAACCTTAAAACCGTGCAATTTATCTAAAACTGTGACCTTCTGTAAGCCATAATAAATTTTGACCACATTTGATCTCTTTGAAATTGAAAGCATAAATTAAGCAATATTGAATGAGTTATTTGCAATTTATATCAAGTTGCTATTTGTTGGGCTTTACGAGTAATCCCCCTTTTTTAGGTAACCTTTGTATAAAAAATCGAACTGTTGGTTGCAAATTTGATGCCGTTTTCAAACATGTAGTTGAAAGAATTGAAGTTAATACAATTTCTGATGAAATGCCGAAACATATAACGCAAAGATTACATTTCTTTGCGTAAACTTGGCTCAAAAGTGGGAAAAATGTCACAGAAAGATGAATGTCCTTAAAGACCAAAATCATGCGTGGCTAAATTCAGATTTAAATTTTGTGGTAAATGGCATTTCAGCACCTCCTAAAGTTGTTGGTCGTCCACGTGTGCCATTCAGCGCAAAATCAGAATTTGGAAAAGGGAAATAAGCCGCAGAGCTTTCAACTGAGAAAGCTGATACTAATCGGCTCGTTCGTGCAGCAACAATATCGGCTCGTAAGCACGGTGATGCTGATTTGGCTAACAGTGCTAAAAGAAAGTATGGAAAGCTCAACAAGACCATCAAAAATGCGGAAAATTTTCTATCAAGAACCCCAAAAGCCAACTCCACTATCTGCGGATGAGGCTTTAACTTTCCTTCTTGAATATAATTTTTCAAAAGAGTAGTCAGGCGCAATTTAAACAAACGTTTAATGAGCCAAGTTCGTCAAATAGCTGTGATGCCTCTCTTTTAGCTACTACAGTTATTCTCTTAAGGTTACTGCTCTTATCGGGAACGCCAATTTGGAACAACCGCACACCACAATCTGTAAGATTTTGTCGGCCCATTAAATTGGAGTACATAAAGGAGACAAAACAAGTTGTTTTAAAGGAAGACCTGGATTTTGAAAAAATTGACGCTTTGACAACCCTACGAATATCAATTGGTGATGGAAAATTTGTTGAAGTATCATTTAAATTATTTTTAACACTAATTGATGGAAAAGTTTTAAATATTATAACTGGAACTAGATCAAACCAGGCTTGTCCCATTTGTGCTGCTACACCGAAGGACTTTATAAACACATTTAATTACTTCTTCTTCTTCTACTCGTTAATCCTTATGCCTTTCAGCGTCGGATTATTTTTGGATCTTACGACGATTTAATCCATTCTTTCCATCGTGTCCGGTCTGTACTCATTCTTCTCATTTCTGCTATGGTCTTCCCTCGCTTTCGTCCTAATTCGTTGATTTTGTCAATCCATTTTTTCCTTGGTCTTCCCTTTTTTCTTCTCCCGTTATTTTTGGCTTCTATTATTTTTTTGTCAAACTCTTTTGCTCCATTCTAATTATGTGGCCGTACCAATTCAGTTGACATTTTTCAATTCTTTTTAGTATATCTTCTTGATTTATCATATTCCTTATCTGTTCGTTTTCTATTCTGTCCATTTTTTGTTTTCCCCACTATCTTTCTCAAAAATTTCATTTCCATAGCTGTTATTTTGCTTTCGTGTTTTTGCTGTATTGTCCAGGACTCACTTGCGTACATTATTGTGGGCGCTACTACTGCATTGTATACTATCTGTTTGATCTTGGGTTCTATTTCTTTTTTTCCAAAGATGGTTTGATTCAGAGCGTAGTATATGTTTGTGGCTTTCCGTCCTCTTTTTGCTATGTTTAGATCAATTTTTCCATCCTTCGATATAATAGTACCTAAATATTCGTATACGTCGACAATTTCTTCTTGTTTATCGTTTATTTTTAATTATTAGATTACTGGCTGGCTCTTTATTATTTATCACCATTAGTTTGCTTTTTCTACGTTTATTTCCATCTTCATCTTTTTCTATTTCTTCTGTCCATATTTTTGTTAATTTTTCCATTTTCACATAACTGTCAACTATTAGTGCCAGACCATCGGCGTACAGTAATGCATCCACAGCTACAGGTTCCAGTCTGTTATATCCTAACAGTGTCTTCACAGTTTCGGTGCGTTTCCTCGTATTTTGCAGGATTCTGTCCATTACTATAATAAATATTAATGGACGTAAGCTGTCTCCTTGTTTTATTCCCACTTGCATTTCAAAATCTGCTGATCTTTTTCCATTCACTTGTACTATCCCCCTAACCTGACAATATAGACTATTGATTATTTGGCGCATTTTCTTGGAACCTCTAGTTTCTCTAGACAGATATCTATACTCCCTCTATCTACTGTATCGAAGGCTGCTCGCAAGTCTATGAAATTGAAGTAGATTTCCTCCCCTGTCTCAATTTTACGTTCAATGATGTTTTTAATTATGTGGATATTATCGTTCGTTTGTTTCCCTTTTCTATAGGCTGCTTGTTCTTCTCCCAGTTTGTCTCCTACTAAATGTGTAAGTCGTTCCGCTATTATTTTGGTATAGACCTTAAAACATACTGTCGATAGGCATATTGCCCTATAGTTTTCGCACTGACTTTGGTCGCCTTTCTTATATATGGGAGTGATGAGGTTATTTTCCCAATCCGCAGGAATTGTGTTCGTTCGCCATGCCTTACAAAATATGTCAGGATCCACTTTCCTTTCCCACCTGTCCGAGCCATTTTACCATTTCCGGTTCTATATTATCCGCACCGCAGGCTTTTCTCCTGTTTTATTCTTTTTTTAGGGCTTTTCTCTACCTCTTCCATATCTATCTCTTCAAATTCTTCATTATATTCATTTCGTGTTCCTGATTCTGGCAATAAATCTGTATGATCTCCTGCATCTGTAGAATTTTTTCGTGAAGAATTCTTTCCATATTTCAAGTATATCTTCTGTTCTTGTTTTTAGTTCATTCGCGGTATTCCTAATTGGTTTTATTTCTTTCTTTTTCTTTCCATTCATTGATCTTATTAGGTTCCAAAATTTCCTGTTATTTGTTTTATATTCCTCATTAATATCATTTCCAAAATCTTCCCAGCTTTTTCTTTTTCGCTTCTTTGATTCTCTTCGTTTCTTATTTTTAACATATTGTTCTTTGTATTGCTGTTCCTTTGTTAAAACATATTTTCTCCACGCATCTTTTTCTTTTTGACTTCCTTTTGTATTTCCTTAGTCCACCATTTTGTTCTTTTCTGTTCTTTCCTGTATCTGATTTGACCACATACTTCCTAGTGCAGAATTATAAATAATTTCCTTGAAAATTCTCCACGTCTCTTCTAGTGTCATTTCTGCCTAGCAATGTCTCTTTAGTAAATCATTCGTTTTCTGTTGGTATTCTGCTCTTTTTCTTCTCGTTTCTTAATTTGCTGATTACTATTTTATGATACTCAGCTATTTGTTGTTCTGTGTGAATTTGTTCTTGGAGTTCTGCCGTTAGCAATCTGTGTTGAGTTCCCATTTCAGCCTCTTTTTGTGTCTTTATGTTTCGTATATTAGTTTTCATACTTTGGGTATAGACTATGTAGTCTATTATACTCTTCGCGTTTCTCTCTTCCGCTAACAAGGTGTATCTCTCTCTTCCAGTGGTTGCTCCCAGAAACCGTTCCCTATTAGGAGATCATTACGTATACAAAAATCAATCATTTTCCAACCATTTCCGTTTAACGTTTCTTCTCCATATGCTCCCAAGCAGCCCAGTCCCTTATTTGTATCATTACCCACTCTACCGTTCCAGTCCTCCATTAATATTACTTTTGAGTTTGTCTCTCTTATTTCATCCAGTAGTTCCTGCAGTTTTTCATAGAACTCCTCCGTTGTACTTCCATCTGTTCCTTCTACTGGTGCATACATCTGTATGATGTCAAGCCGATTCCTTCTCCAGATTCTATTCTCAAGCCCATCAACCTTGATGAGGAGTGACTGATGTATAGTTACTCTTCTATCCAGTTCCTTTGTTAACAATATCCCTACTCCCCTCTTTTTTCCTTTGATCCGGCCTCACTCCTGAATAGTACAGAAAATATTGACTTCCTACCCCTATTCTTCCTGCTACGGCTTTCTTTGTTTTTCACTTATTCCCAGTATTTGAATTTGGTACTTGTTCATTTCTTCTGCTAGTTCGCATTCTTTTCCCGTTAGGGAAGTTATGTTCCACGTTCCAACGCGTATCTTTCCATTTTCCGTGTTCATAGCTGTGGTCGTCATCGTGTTAGCATTCCTCTCTGTCTCTACCTTGTTGTTCCTATTTCCCATCCTCACATCCATGTATTCTCGTGTTCGAGTTTGTTCTGTATTATCCGCTCTCATTTGCCAGGTACGTCCTCTCTCCTATTCCCTGCTCGTTCACGCCTTCTAGTTTTTGATCTCTGTATCTGTATCAACTTATCCTTCTCTCTATCCCAACTCCATTCCTCATTCCCGATATACAACTTCCTGAACCCAATTTTTGTTTGTTTCCCATTTTCCCTCTCAGTTTTAGCTCTAAATCTAATTTGTTCTTGTATCTTCCTGTCCCGCTTAGATAGATCATCGTTAATAAAAATCCTTCCTCCTATTTTTGTTCTTAATTTCTTTTGTTTTTCATTATCTCACCTTATCCTCTGTCCTGTCTAATTGCACTCGACAGGTTTTCTCACCTAATTTTATGGCCTATTTTATATGTACTCTTATCTGTAACTCTTTATCTATGAAATTTTCCATTGCGCTTTTTAGTTGTTCCCTATCTTCTGTATCTATTTTCGACCCTGAATCACTACAT